>CM075025.1:2576785-2618671 GCA_037576675.1 Pangasius sanitwongsei
AGATGCTCAGTAACACTTACAGCTCATTTCCTTATAAAACTGCACACACTGCACCTGAGACACTGTTTTATTTTAAAGCGAAGGATCGTCACATTAAATATTGTTTGTTTCAAACATACAGTATATATAAAGGCAGAAAGTCAACGCAAATCCATGGATTGGATGGACGAATCACCAAATTCACCGCCATATTTTCTCTCTATATGTTGGTCTTTTCAGGTGCTGTGACTACGCTGGATACGCTGCTAAATAATAATTTTTTTTTATTCTCATAGACATGAGTCAAAAGTACTTCTTGTACAACAGCTCTAATGAACAGTCAGAGTTTTGTGTATGTGTGTGTACCTTCTTGTACAACAGCTTTAATGGACAGTCAGAGTTTTGTGTGTGTGTGTGTGTGTGTGTGTGTGTGTGTGTGTGTGTGTGTGTACCTTCTTGTACACAAGGTCTATAGGACAGCCAGAGTTGATGTCCACAAAGTCAACGTCGATGTTGTGGTTGAGGAGTTCAGCACAGCGGGTCATGGAGTCGGGGAAACATCCTTCCAGCTGAAACACAGAGAATCACCATGGCAACCGCTCTCATTGCAAAGGTTCTTTTGTATTTGTATACGTTATACAGATGTACTCTCAGGTCACATGACTGAACTTTACACTGAAATTCTCTGGCCTTCTACTGTGTGTGTGTGTGTGTGTGTGTGTGTGTGTGATGATGTTATTATACTGTGTGTCTGTCTCTTTTAATGTGTCAGGAATCTGTGTACCATCACAAAATCACAAAGAGTGAGAAAAATATTTTTTACTGATGAAATATTTTCTTACTAATGAAACTGTACTGACCTTCAATTCAATTCAATTTTAATTGTATAGCGCTTTTAACAATGGACATTGTCACAAAGCAGCTTTACAGAAATAACGCACACACACACACTCCTGTTAACCAATACTTCTCATTCTACGCACACGCTCAGTATATATATTAGTGACACTCAAATGTACACAAACCTAACAGTTTTATATAAACAGCTCTGTAACAAAAATCCAATCAGAAAGAAGTGGCTCTGAATCATATAGAAATAGACAGAAGTGGCTCTGAATCATATAGAAATAGACAGAAGTGGCTCTGAATCATGTAGAAATAGACAGAAGTGGCTCTGAATCATGTAGAAATAGACAGAAGTGGCTCTGAATAGACAGAAGTGGATCTGAATCATATTAAAATGACTCTAAATCACATCGAAACAGCTCCAAATCATATTGGTATTGTACCAGATACAGACCTCTACATTATTTGTGTGTGTGTGTGTGTGTGTGTGTGTGTTAGTGTGTGTGTGTATATACCTGCACTCCAAACACGTCCTCAGTGTGGTGTCTCTTGAGCAGAGCCCACTCAGACGCCTGACCCTGCAGCAGGTTCGTGCACATAGCCATCTCTCCACACGTTATATCAGCTCCAAAACGCTTACACACACGCCGGAACGGCAGGTTCCCACACTGTACACACACACACTTATCAGATACAGGACAGGGACACTGTCCATAATAAACACACACATAAACATCTTCCATTTGTCTATGTAATGGAGCGCACACACACACACGCACACACACACACACACACACACACACACACACAGGTAACTCACCGTTGTTAATGGAGCCAGGTAGAGCTTGTCTCTGAAATCTACCTGTGTGAAAAGGAAATGGATTAGCCCTTAGCCTGAATCAGGATCGTTCACTTCATCTGGATATCATTAAGATGACTGAGCACAGTGCTCACTACCCTACCTGCTTCTTCTCACATGGGCGCAGTTTGATGATGTCATCATCCGTTAATGGCCCAACGGTCTTCACAGGAGGTGGCTTTGTCTGACTCTCCTATAAATCAGACCAGAAAAATGAGTGAAGGAGGCGTGGCCTGTGTGTCAATCACAATAAAGCAATAAAGGAGACGTGGCCTCTGTATCAGTCACAATAAAGCAATAAAGGGGGTGTGGCCTGTGTGTCAGTCACAATAAAGCAATAAAGGGGGTGTGGCCTGTGTGTCAGTCACAATAAAGCAATAAAGGGGGCGTGGCCTCTGTGTCAGTCACAATAAAGGAGGTGTGGCCTCTGTGTCAGTCACAAAGGAGGCGTGGCCTCTGTATCAGTCACAATAAAGGAGGCGTGGCCTGTGTGTCAGTCACAATAAAGCAATGAAGGAGGCGTGGCCTCTATCAGTCACAATAAAGCAATAAAGGGGGCGTGGCCTGTGTGTCAGTCACAATAAAGCAATAAAGGGGGCGTGACCTGTGTGTCAGTCACAATAAAGCAATAAAGGAGGCGTGGCCTGTGTGTCAGTCACAATAAAGCAATAAAGGGGGCGTGGCCTGTGTGTGTCACAATAAAACAATAAAGGAGGCGTGGCCTCTGTATCAGTCACAATAAAGGAGGTGTGGCCTCTGTATCAGTCACAATAAAGGAGGCGTGGCCTCTGTGTCAGTCACAGTAAAGGAGGCGTGGCCTCTGTATCAGTCACAGTAAAGGAGGCGTGGCCTCTGTGACATTATACCTCAGTTTTGAGCTCAGCAGAAGGATCTTCCTGTTTGGTCTCACACTGGCTCACTTCCTCTTCCTGTCCTGCCTCAATCGGCGTGTTTTCTGACCCGGTCGACTTCCTGTCTTGTTTCTTCCCTGCGCTGATGCTCTTGAGGAAGCTCTCAGTGTGTTTGAAGGACACTTGTCTCTTCCTGAGTCGTCTCTGGAGCTCTTTATCCAGACTGTTCCGCACGGTTTCTTTAATATCGAGGCTTTTACGGAGCTCCTCGTTCACCAGGTTTTTGTAGTCGGGGCCTGTGTGAGCTTTAGCGAACCTGCAGGTGACTCCATACGGACATCTACACACACACACACACACACACACACACACACACACACACACACAGAGTAAGCTGTTATATTTATGTATACTGTTTATGTATATACTTTTAATTTTGTTGATGAAATGTCAGTCATGTGACGTGTTAATGTCGCACCTGCCGAAGGTGTCGTAAAGGTAACAGGCGTCTCCCAGATCCGCCGGTTTGGTGGACATGTAATCAGCCACGTCGTGGATGAACTTACACTTCTCACCATAGAAACACTTCCTCTCAGACTCCTGTGTGATGGAGGGTAAAACACACACACACACACACACACACATCACAATTACATCAAACTCAATTCAACACGAAATATATTATATTTTCACCAACTTCAGGACATTAACAATAAAATACAAAATATTAATTATTATTATTAAATATTTGTTGCATTTATTTACTATTTAAACATTTTTTAAATAAACATGAATAAAAATATATATAGTAAAATGTACATACTCCACCAGGAGAAACTCGTGTGTGTGTGTGTGTGTGTGTGTGTAAAAACCTGTATGAGTGATGGGCAGAGTCTGCGATCCTCGTAGCTGTGAGGTTTCAGGTGAGGTCTCGACTTGTTCTGGCCTCTCCGTTTCTTCTTCTCCTCCGTCCGCTCATCGCCGTCCACTTTCCGCTTCTTCGTCTCCGGTTCTCCGCTCGGTTCCTCCGTTCCGTCTGCAGGAGCTTCAGCTGATGCTTTTTCATCCTCGGCTTTCTCACTCTTCAATCCATCAGCCAGGAACTCGTAAAACTTCTCCTTGTTTGTGACGTACCTGCACATTTAGAAAGTCAGAGAGTAAAACTGATCACTGATGGACAGCAAAACATCGCAATGTGCCAAGTAAGGAATAAAACACTTAGGAGGTGCCATTAAAGGAAATTAATCAACACCAGGCTTGTGTAATGCGGCCCCACATGAAGCAGAGTGATTGTTATCACCCTGAAGTTGATTATTTTCCTAGAACATCACGTCCCCAAGTGTTTTATTCCTCTTACACCACAGAAACTTGCTAACAATTACAATGTTTTATTTTTTTTAAAATTACAGTTCATACATTTTATCTGTTTATAATTAGTTATAATTATAGTATTGTGAAATATCTGCGAAAGTTTCTTAGATTCTGTTCTCGCTTACATTATAGCAGCTATAAACACTCGTTCCCTCACCAGCCTCTTTTTTTTCTCTTGAAGTTAATAAGACAAAAAAATTGAGAAACTCCTCTGTCCTGAAAATCTCAAGTTACAGTTTTACCTCTGACTGTTCCTGTGAACGAGCTGTTACTATCAGAATGAGCGCATTAATATAAACCTGTGATGTGCAGCTGCACTACTGTCAGAGCTGCTGTTATAGAGAATTAATCAACACCTTCTGGCCAATCAGAATCCAGAATTCAACAGCGCTGTGGTGTAAATGTAAATTGTACATAGTTACTATAAGAAAAACCACAGCGGTATCATTGTTTAACGGATATTAGTGAAACATATGGTAATGCACATGCTTGTTTTACTTATACGCATTTAGCCTGCAGATGAATGAGGAAAGCATGTCTACACACACACACACACGGATTCTTCTATACATAGCACACATACACACACTTTTAATGGTGCACAAAAGCCTCATTAAAGCTTACAGGCTCTATCACTGTGTGTGTGTGTGTGTGCGCGTGACTATATGATGTATGTAGCAACAGGAGCAGGCACTCATATCCCTCGCATGCTGATCCTCTTTTCAGTCTCTCTCACAGTGTCTATCCTCCATGTTTTATATATTAGCTTTTCATCTTCATATTGGCCTCTTGCTTCAGTTTTGCTCCACGCTTCTCCTCCCTCTCACCAGCTCATTATCTCACATGAACAGGTAGCGTGCTGGCTAACCTTGACTTTAGCTGCTCCGAGCAGCCATAGCAGGTGGCCTCTGCCTCGAGTTAGCATTATCCTCGCCTTGCCTCGTTTCGCTCAGCCGTGCCCTTCTACGCTGCCGTTGAATTAGCACTTTGCTAACACTAAATCTGTTAGGCAGGCATCAGGGGGTGACAGACTGCACAGCGGGTCGTGCTCATGTTTGCTCACGTGCGGCTGGCTGAGCGCTGCGTGTTTCTGTGCTTCTTTCTTGCGTGCATGTTAGTGTGGCTCTTCCAACAAAAAGAAAAAATCCAGAATAATGCAAAAGAGCTGCAAAGCAAGTAACCTCAATTTAGGTGTACCCCGAAACTAAATACTGACTGTAGCCTTCATCTCAGAGCATGAACGCTGAGGCTAAATCAAACTTGTTACGTGTATGCTTTATTTAATAAAGCCCCGCCCACTCACATTATCACTCTTTAGTGCACGTGCCTTCATTATTCACATAAAAATAACACCAGAGCTGTGTTCCACTCTGCTTTAGTCAATATCTTTTGAAGCCACCCGTCTTCGGTACAGCCATTAGAGTCACCATACATTCTAACTTTTAGTGTACTGCACGTCTTTCTTTTTTATTGTTGGATAGTTTATCAGCTTAGCAGGGGACAGGTCTAGAATTAATGGAGGCTAGCTGGAATGCTGATTACTGAGTAACATTAAGGCTAATGAGCAAGTTAGCCACATAACCGTAAGGTTGCAGTATATTAGCTAGATAACTCCCCCCCCCCCCCCCCCAAAAAAAATGACATCTTACAATCTATTGCCACAATTATTGTTTGTCGATCTTCGCGACAACACTTACTTATTGATCTTGTCTACATTGCCTGCACTGATGAAGAGAATTGCAATGCTACCCCTGAAATGTGGTCACCACAAGATAATAGTCTGTTTGATCAGTCCATACCAGAGCAAAATCTATACTTTTGGTTGGTTTGCTATTTGGTTTGGTTAGGTTTCACGATGCACGTAATTTAAGCAAAACAAAATGAAAATAAAATTAATTGGAAAGAAATGTGGCTACAGAAAAAGCTAAACAAACCTACGAAATCACAAAAAAAAATCGCCTGAGCATGGGGAACTAGGAGGCGACGCTCAATAAATGATTAGACAATTATAAACTTTTGTGTCGCATCCACAGAAGTTCTCTTTTTGTTCATTGGTCCAGATCTCTGGAATACATGGCAATTCTGCAGCTTTGGCTCAGTTTAGCAGCTCGCATCTATATATAAAGGAAAACGCACCACAAATTTGCTTCACTTCCTGCAGTCGTGTTGATTCAAAGCCGAATCACTTTCGCACTGTAGTGGAGTTCACTTGGAAGCGGGTCGAGACCACTTCACCCAAACACACTCTCAGACTCAAGCATGGCTGCTGTGTTCACACCTGCCTAAAGAATCGCACCAAGGAGAACACACCAAGGTTCCATTAAAATGGACTAAACACTGCATATACGTATTGTGTATCATGTAAATGTCTATCATGGTATATTTTTGCAACATGCAGTGTATTACTAACAGATGTGTGCGTATGTATGTATATGTATATATGTATATATATATATATGTGTGTGTGTGCGGTGTGTTTTTGATTTCTTCATCCTGCACGCCTCTCGGGTGGCAGTGTTCCTCTCCACTCCTATTAAAGCAGTCCTGTGTCTGCCCTGGCTTTCTATCACCTTGTAAGTCTCCTCTTTAATTGGAGAGAACATGAGCGCCCAGGCATGCTCCTGTCCACAGAAATGTACAGACAGACGGGGGCAGGAGGAGAGAGAGAAAGACAGACGGATACAGGGAGAGAGAATGAGCGGTTGAGAGCTGCGTGGGTAGGGACCCAGGAAGCGATTATGTGCGAGGTAGAGCTCACGCCGCAGACAGAAAGATATATGATGAGGTGTCGGAGGTAAAGGGACATATTCACACCTAACAGAGCTAAGAGAGGAGGTATAAGAGGAGAAGGAGGAAGTGGGAGAGAATGAATGAATAGGTTCCATGCTCATTGTGGAAGACAGAAGACAGTATTCACCTAGAGTGAGGCTTTTAGATGGAAAGACAGTGAGAGAGAGAGAGAGAGCGAGAGAGAGAGAGAACAAATAGAGAGGGAGGGCGTTAGAGTGACAGCAAGAGAGAAGGAAGCAAGAGGTGAGAATGGGACAGAAAGAAAAGATTTCACAGGAATAAAAGAAAGGTGTGTGTGTGTGAGAGAGAATGTGTCCGATTTCACTGTCGCCTCACTGTCCTTCTTTAATGGGGTTGCCATGACAACAGTGTATCAGTCGGGCACCAACAGAGAGTCCATACCACTCAGCGAGCGTGTCTCTGAACGAGCGTACGAGTGTTCCTCTTTCAAATATAAAGCATCAGATACCGCACAAAGAAGTGGGTGATATAACCAACTTATTATATCATGACATTTTAAAAATGGATGGCTACGGTATACATCATAGTTCAGACATTTTGTCATGTAAATGTCATCTGAAGGTCGTAAAAGAGCTGCATTATCGGCATCATCTTCAAAATCTACATTCAGGGTCGCACTGGCAGCAAGAAAAGCCAGACATTTCTATATCCCCTTCCTCCACCTCCTACTGGGGGATCCCCCGATGATGTCAGGCCAACCGTGAGATATGATCCCTTTGAATCCTGGGCCAACAGCACGTCTTTTCCCTGTTGGTTGTCTCCTGTATGCTTCAAGTGTAGGTGCCCAAGGGAGAAAACTAATTTTACCTGCTTGTAGCAATGGCCTCATTCCTTCGGTCACTACCCAAAGCTCATGACCTTAAGTGGGGGTAGGAATAGTCGCATATATCATTTGGTATATCAAGAGCTTACTGCCATCGCCATACCTTACATGTGGCCTCATTCATCACACTCTCAACCCTGATATACTTAAACTCTGTCAATTACGGTTGATTCTCCTCCCTACCTAAGGGGGCGCGCCATCTTTTTTTGTTCTTGATGGTTCTGCCCAGAGTAAGGTCAACACCGCATACCCTTTCAGGGGGTAGGAAAAGCTGTGCTGGCTCAAAGAGTCAGTATGAGGGGATGTGTAAGCGCAGGAGTCAGGGTATTTTAGGGTATTTTGTTAGCTGTGTTTGAGCACTATAAGCTAGCCAAACTAGCTAGCGAAAAACTTATTCTCAGATTACCCCCCTCCCTTCCCTGCAGGGTACCTGCTGTAGATTGTTACCAGCTCCACACCTGGGAATGGCTCACGAGATTTCAAGAACTTTGTTTCTTTTACAGCAAGTAACTTCATAAGGCAAATTTTGAAACAAAAGGGACTTTAAGCATCAAAGGCTGTCAGGCAATAAATCCCCTTCTGAAAAATCCAGCTTAGTCTGGCTGGCTCCCAGCTGCCAGAAACACTGGCTGAGCCACGATGGTAGAACATTGTTGCCAGTTGGTAAGTGCTGGGAGAAAGGAAACGTTTTCCGAATTACTGCTAACATTGCAACATCGAAGAACACAACAGTACGATCATTAGAAAATCATCAGTTTAGTCGTAAAAGTAAAAGTAGTAAAGAAGTTGGAAAAATTATTTACCAGATGACAAAGATTATCAGCTCGGCCTGTGTTTTAGCAGCTGGTAGGTGGCTTTTTCATAGCCATGTTTTAATCATAGGAATGGCAGAACACAGCGGTTAACAATTTATACTGAATACAGAAAAATACTCTTTAAAAAAGCAAGGGACGGACTCCTTTATGCATCTGACGATAAACTGTTTTCAGAAGAGTTTTCACTCTTTACAGCGTTGTGTAACATCAGGCTTAGACGGCATAGCTTTGTGGAAATGGAAATGCTTCATAAATTGGCCAGTCTTTGAAAAACATGGTCTAAAATTTTAAAAAATAAAGTTAACTCGGCTAAGCGTCTTCTTGTACATGGAGAGGCTACAGCTACAGAAAGCAGCCAGTCAAATCAGTGCATGTTCACAATAGCACACGTTTATTTTCGGTGTATTTGCTGTAGTCTTCCAAAAAAAACCAAAAACCCTTTATTCATAATTCCAGCAGAATAAAGTCGTTTAAGATGCACTCCGGCTGCACGCTGTGGATAGGTAGTGAATGTGTGTGTAGCTTATGGGAGATCCCAGAGCAGCGTGACATGCCGTGTGTGTTTTTCATCCCTGTGTCAGGTGTGACAGTGGGTTAGCCACACTCTGACGTCTCTGTGTGAGTCCCACAGGAGCAGCAATCTGTCGCTGTTACATTAATGACACATTGAGCAATGTCATCCCTTCAGCCTCACACAGCTAACAAGCAGGCCTTAATTATAAAATTAATTGGAATACATTTTGATTAAAGACCACCCTTGCTGAACCCTCATCACCCCCACCTTCATCACCCCCCCCCCCCCTCCATTGTCTCTCCTGGATCCTCCCTCTCTCTCACTCGTCTTCGCTGTTTGTCCTTCATGTTCTCTTCTCCACTGATTCAATTCTCAATTCTCTCCCGCTCATTCAGTTTGTCCTTCAGCAAACACTGTTATTTCACTTCTTGATGCTATTTTCCTCCTTCCTTCTTCCTCTGCCTTCATCTCATCATCTCTCCTCTCCTCTCTTCTCCTTATTTTTCTCTCTTTGTCTTCTCTTTTCCCCACCTATTTACTCCTTTTAACCTTATTTAACCCTTTCTCCTCTGCTTTTCTCTTTTTACCTCTCCTTTTCTTTACATTTTCTTCTGCTCTGATTCTTTCCCCCGACTATTCCATTCCTCTCCTCTCCTCTCTCTCATTATCCCTCCCTCTCTCACCTTCTCCCTCCTCTCTTCTTTCCTTAATCTCCCCTCATCTAATCTCTCATCTTTTCTTCCCTCTTCTCCTCTCCTCCTATCTCTCTCTCTCTCTCTCTCTTTCTGATAATCCTTTGGTCCCTCAGCTTTTTTCATCTCATGTCTTCTTTACTTTCTTAATCTCCCCTCATCTAATCTCTCATCTTCTCTCTCCTCTTCTTTCCATTCTTCCTCTTCTGCTATCCATTGAATCTTTTCGTCTGGTCTCCTCTCCTCTCCTCTCTTCTTATTCTCGTATCTTTTCCTCTCCTCACCTGTTATCTCGACTTTTTTAATCTCCCCCTCATCTAATCTCTCATCTTCTCTTTCTTCTTCTTTCCTTACCTTCCCTCCCCCTATCCATCTGATCTCTTCATCTGGTCTCCTCTCCTCTTCTCTTCTCTCCTCATTTTCTCTCATATCTTCTTTCATCCTTCCCCCTCATTGCCTGCCATCTCCTTGTTTTTTTCTTCCATTTTTCCATCCTTTGTTCTCTAACTTTCTTCATCTGATCTACTTTCCTCGTCTCACTCTCTCCCCAGCTCTTGAATCCTCTCCTTTTCTCTCCATTTCTCTCTTTTCTCGCATTTCATCCGTCTAATCCTTGCTTCTCTCGGTCTAATCTGTTGTGTCTCTCTTTGTCATAATCACACCCTCTCTCACCTTCTCCTCTCATCCCTTCTTTTCTTTCTTAATCTCCCTTTACCTAACCTCTCCTCTCTTATCTCTTTCCTTTCCTCACCTGTTATCTCCTTGTTTTCTCTTCTAGTTTCCTCTCCTCTATTCTCTTCCTTTTCTCTTCTGCTCTCCTCTGTTTCCATATGTTCATGTCTCTTTTATTTTCTTGCTTCCTTTTTCCTTTTCAACTTTTTTCTCCTGTCTGACCCCGTCACTCTCGCTGCCCACTCTCCACTCTTTCACCTACAATCCCTGTCATTCTTTCCCTCTTTCTCTCTTCTCCCATTAAATCTCTCCCTTTGTTGCTGTGTTCCTCTGCTTGTTTTTCTCGCTCTCTCTCTCCATTGGGAATCCTGCACAGCGTTCTCTCACCCCTGACTCCTTGTGGGTTCCTCCTCCATGGAGTGACTGGACTTTGTAGTGCTGTGGCCTCCAAGGTAGAGCTGCTTGACTGAAACTCCGACCTGATCCACCTGCTCTCAGGTGGACACACACACACACACACACACACACAAGCCATGCTTTCATTTCTCATCTTTTGTGTGTCTGTTTATTTGTCTGTCAGTCGATAGTTCTTTCTTCTGCTGCTTGTTTATCCGTCGCCTCGGGTGATTGAGGTGATCATCGTCTGTAATTGAGACCAGCGGTGATTAATTTATCGACCTCTTAACGATCCGTATTGGCCTTTATTGATTAACTTGTCCCTCCATCACCAAGCAGCTCCATCAGCGTGTATGTGTATGTGTTTGGGGGTTTGTTATTCTCATCTCTGCGGGACAAAGTGCACCCGCAAACAAAGCAGACACTGATAGATGTGTCTTTTGTGTGTAATTAGCCAAACCCACACGGCAGTCAATGAGAGAATGGACTAATGAATTAAATCTTCATCGATGTGTAATGAGCCGGAGATTGTGTTTCACAGCAGTGCAGATTTAGCTCAAATTCATAACACTACATCTTGAAAAAAAAGCAAAGAAATAGGGACGAGTGGCACATATATACGTAACCTGCGTCTCATAGATTTTGGTGTTGCAGGACGACATTAATAACGACATAGCCTCAAACAAAACGAAGTCTAGAGGCTATCGCATGACTTACGCAACAGGCTACTATCTAGTGAAATCTTTAGAGTACTAGAGTCGACACCACACAGTCATCCATCATACAGTCTAGCAGCTTGTTTCGAGCAGTTCTAGATGAACTTTAGTTCAACTGTTTTCAAGCTAAAGTCATTAAACAGGGTTAACAGGTTTCAACAAAACTTCCAGCCCAACTACATCTTAAAAACACAAAAATGGGAGAGATTTTCTTCTTTTTCTCAGCCTTTGCGTGGAAAACAACTATTACACACGCGTTTCTGAGGTACGGACATTATCCACTCCCTAATCCCCATCTCCCTCACCCAATCTTTGCAGTATATCTTACAACTGAATGTACATTGTACATTGTTTCTGTATATCGCAGACACACTGTAGCAACTTACACTCTGCCTTTGTTTGCACAAATGTGTTAGATTTAATTCCAACAATTTGCTGTAAATCATTTCCTCTGAGCTCTCTTATCAGCAAGGCGTTTCCACCTGTGGAACTGTCATTCACTCAATGGATTTTGTTTTTTGCACTATTCTGTGTAAACTCTAGAGACGGTTGTGTGTGAAATTTCCAGGAGATTAGGAATTTCTGAAATACCAAATTCTCAAACCAGCCCATCTGGCACCAGCTACCATGCCAAGGTTAAAAATCACAGAGCTCACACTTTTTTTTCCCTGTTCTGGTGCTTGATTTAAACATTAACTGAAGCTCTTGACCTGTATCTGCATGATTTGATGCATTGCACTGCTACCGCATGATTGGCTGATTAACAGGTGTTCCTATTAAAGTGGACGGTGAGTGTAGATCAGGATTTATAATATAAGATGTAATTTCTTATATTTACGTATATTTGCACCTTCCACCGAAATGAGTTTCTGGTTACGCCAGAACAACACATGACGTGCTTCGGAATCCTTTTGGGCGCGAGTGTGACTTACATCAAGCGCAGCACACAGGCGTTGATTTTAACCTGCGTTTTAGACCATGTCAGTCAAGCCAGCTGCGGTAGAAACCGGAGTGCATGTATATACGGTGGTTTACGGTAACCACCCTTCAGATCTCTATGCTACGGATATGCTGTAAGTTCTGGTTAGTGTGAAAATGTTGAGCAGTAGTGTACTAAGAGCCGTTTCGGGATTATTTCTTCTGAGTACATGAGGGCAGAGTGACAGGAGGCTGCAGGCCTTGTGTTTGACACATGTGCCTTCTGATGAGCTTAACTTTTTGGACTGTTAGGAAAGCATGCTTCAAGGAAGTAAGCTTCCCATTCGCAGACTTCGAGCAATGTATGCTACTACCTCTGCCATCTACTGTGTAACAAGAGGTTCAAGACACCAAAATTCTGTCTCATGCCTGTGTGCTACATTATAAACTTTGTCAGAAGATTTTTCAGAAAATCCATACACATCTTCCTTTGGCTTAGTGTGTATTCATGCACTTAGCTAGCTAAGTAGTCCTCTGTATGGTATTACATTGTTAGCTAGCCAAAGCAGGAGCCTGGACAGCACACTCTATCTACACTCTATCTATCTATCTATCTATCTATCTATCTATCTATCAATTTATCTACCCATATATATATATATATATATATATATATATATATATCACAGGTATTTAAGTTACTTATTGTTTTGGGGCTGAGAGACGTACACGCCATAAGATGAGATGATATGCTTCGGATCAGTAATGTGTGTGTGTGTGTCTGTAAGTATGTGTGTAGCTCTCTGAACGTGATTGGCTCCCTCTCACCTCACCTTTTCTTTGAAAATTGTGAAACATCAGTCAAGATGAAGAGGTGTCACTCTGTATTCGACACAGCGCTGCGTTTTTTTTTTGTTTTTTTTTTCTCCTCGTCCCCAGACCTAGAATATAAGAGCGGTGCAGAATGACGGAGTGGCGTTTCCATGGAGACGCCGCGTCACAGGCTGGGAGACTGCGGTCGTGCGGCTGCCTGCGGCGGCGGCTGAAGAGAACGCACACACATGCACAAACAAGGTATGGAGTCTGGGTTAACATACAGAGATCAAAGATGCTGCTGTGGTTCCTAATCTGGACCAGGTTACAAAAAAGAACCCATTTTCTTGGGTCCGTGCCTGAGAGAAGTGTCCTACTGTAATCAATACGCTACTGTTGTCTGATTTCCACAGACTTCAGGACACAGCCAGAACATTTCCACCCAGCTTTATATACCCCACATTCCAGAAACCAGCCTTCACTAGCTAATTATATTCTATATTATTCCAGATAACATCCAGAACTGGTATCTTTTTGCCATCAAAATCTCATATTAGCCCACTACTAATTATAATGATCCGTTAGTTAGCAATGGTTATCTTGGCTGACATAAGCAAATGCAGTCCGAATATTATTGATTCAAAATCTATAATACAATACAGTTTAATTAGTGTTTTGTTTAGTAATTTATTACAGTCTTGTTCTGATACCAGAAGAAGTTTAAGCTGGAGGTATAGAACCGGTTAGATCGGACTTTGCAGGGTGTTGCATTGTTGCCTGACGACTGAAACAAAATCATGTAAAGTGCAGAGACTTTTAAAGATTAGTAGAACTGAGATTTTAAAATCACACTGAAAAAGATTTAAAAACAGCCTTTAATTTTTATTTTTACTACCAAAAAAGATTTTCTTTGCTTGTACTAAGAAAACCTTGTGCTTTGTGTAGACGCTAAATGACCAGATGGTTAAATATGATCTCCAGAAATAAAATTTTTAACAAAGGACATCATCTTCCGCGGTTGTTATTTTTATGCCACGCATTAGGGAACGTCCTCAAATGGTTATGCAATGGCTCTTAAAAAGGTCCGCTGATGAAGCACTGTGTCGGAGGAGAAGCTGTAAAGTAAAGGAGAGGGAGGAAATTGTGACAGAGAGGATTTTTTTTGTTTTTTTTTCCATTCCATCATCTCTGGTCTCCAAGTCAGAATGACTTCACTCGCCCTTCGGCGCTGGAGCTCGGCCAGATCACGAACTCCCATCGGGGCCCATCTCTCTCTGCTAAATAGTGATCCAGCCTGAGAGGATTACCTGTGGCAGGTGTCTCGTTCCTCTGCCAGATACTGAGCGCTTCCTCGCAGCGGGGAGGCTCGGGAGCTGACTAACCGGTGCGATGGTGAAGAGAGGAACAAAAACAGTGAGGACTGCGATACAGCTGAGAGACAGTAACACGAAAGAGATTTCTGCAGACGGTTGCACCAGTTGACCTTAAATTAAATCAGGGTGTAACGCAGGGTTGTAATGATCCGTCAATTTGGAATCGATGCATCAATTTAAAAGGCGACGATCATAAATCCCTTATTATTGAAAAAGGACAAACAGCTGATTCAGAGGTACCGTCTAATATCGAATCGTTGTCTTATGAATCGAAATCGTATCATATTTTAGCAGATTCAGTGGCATCATCAAATATCGAATCATTACCATAAGAAATCGTAGCATAGCAGATTCATTGCTATTGTCAAATAAATAGTTGCCTTAAGAATTTTAATCATATCGTATCAGATTCAGTGGTATCATCAAATATTGAATCATTGCCTTAAGAATCAAAATCATATCGTAGCAGATTCAGTGGTATTGTCAAATAAACAGTCGTTGCCTTAAGAATCAAAATCATATCGTAGCAGATTCAGTCATATCGTCAAACAGTGAATCATTGCCTTAAGAATCAAAATTGTGTTGTATCTTAAGAATAGAAATTGTATCTTATCATGTAGAAACCTGAGGTTTAACACCAGTAGTATAACTAGTATAACCTTAACTTTGCAAAGGTTTAATGGAAAAAAAAAGGTGGTACTGGTTACCCATAAGTAGTTCACACATCAATTGTTCATCCCAAAGCTAGAATGCAGATCAGACAGTTAGCACCAGGTTGGCTCTCATATCTGACATCAACAGGAAACACTACATCAGTGGTCATGACATGCTTCCTTCATTTCTGCATTTTTGGTGTTACATATTTACTTTAAGTTAAATCTGTCTGATGCATTAGTCACAGTTCAACAGTAAACAAGTAAACAATTACAAATAGAAGTGGTGACTCAGAGCATTTATGTCTTGTGTCTCTGCACCAAACCACACCAAATTATCAAGGAACAACAGAAAGCTAACACAATCTGCTTTTGAATGCATTCAAATCATAGCTTTACATGCATGCAGAAGATGTTGCACCTAATATTATATTTTTAGCGGCTTTTAAACTAGAACACACTCACAGCTCACTCAATATAGATTTATTGACCAATCCAGGATACATTCAGTGTGCAATTAAGTGCATTGTTGTGTCTAATTGGAAGATTTTCCAGGTATATGTACACAATTATAAATGATAATTAACCCCTGTTTCTTCGAATCTGTTTCTTGAGATCACGATTCTCTCTCACATAATACAACACACCAAATTTAGTCAGGAACAATGTGTATATTTAGATTTTATCAGTTAAAATAGCTATATTTTCATAGTGGACATGGTGAATGATGGCTGCTTTTTTTGGTGAATTACCGGCATGTTTATATTCCAGTAAGCCAATTCCTAAGCAAAAAGAACTTCTATTTAGTACAAAACGTTACTTATATGATGAGGGTACCATGAGCTCAGTTAGTTCTCTCACTACTCGATATTAACGGCTGGTTGAATAATGAGGCGTTTTGTTTTTTTTTTTTTGTTTTTTTCCTTGTCTTCTGCCAATAGTGATTTATAAGCTGCTGGTGGGTAAAAATTGGTCTTGCTGAACGTTTTTTTATGTGCACCATTGGCGAGTTAGAAGTAAGACAGCGAATGCAGTGTTTAGCTGTACTTGACAAATTTGTTCCTCTTTCCTGCAATCGGCCGCTCGTTTGTTTTAAAATTCGCTTTCTGACATTGGTTTCCCCCCTTTTGAGGTCACATGGTGCAACATTTATGCTCATTGGCCACAGTGAATATGGAGGAATAATGACACTGTTTTATGAAAAACTTTTGAGTGCAAATGCTGCAGAATCGATACTTTTGTTGAAATAAATTGCTTTGAAAAACTTATTGAGATCTCAATTTTCACCATCGATGCGTGTCTAATAGATCCATTGAGTCATTATGAAGCCACTTTTTAAAACTTTTGTTCTGAATAAAGATGTAAATCACAGGTTTATATTAATCCGCTCGTTCTAATTCGACTGTTATTGTTTTATAGTTACAACAGGGACTAGTATGTTTAACACTTCGTTATTTATGGTGATATGGTGACGTTTTCTGTACGGAGAGTTTATTCAACATTTATGGAAATGTCTCCAGTGTCAGCGCAGCAGAAGTAAAGCTGTAACATGTTCTCCTTTTAATCAGAGTTTGTTTGTAAGTTACAGTCGAACTCATATTTAACTGGTGCAGCTTGCTGCTGATCTCTAAACTCAAGCCTGTGAACAATAACGCAGGCCTGCAAAAGATCGCACGTTCTGCTGAACTCGCTTTGTTTGACTCACTTTGCGCTTTGAACCTCACTCATGTTTCGAAACACACTCTTTAATGTTTAAGTGTAATATTCATTGTGACAACACTTCTGCTATTTCTGCTAATATATAATTAATATGGTAACACTCAATGTGCTAATGAACTACAGCAGTCATTACTTGAGCAAGAACATCCACATTTTCTCATTTAGTTCTCCAATATAGAAGATTACATGGAAGGCAAATACTAAATATCTTAATGTGAATATTTTAGCTAAAACACAAAATTATTGACAGTAGTGTTGGGCAACATAATGCTATAATATTGATATCGTGATACATTACATCATAATACACTTGTATGAGATACTGCAGGTATCATGATCTGAATGATGAATCTTTTTTTATAATATTTTTAAACTTTTTTTTAAGGAAAGCAGCTGATTTGATGTTAGTCCACAATACTGTATACGGTTTAAGGACACAATGACAGCACAAGGCCAAACTGGATTTAAAATAAAATAAAAAAAAAATAGCTGACTGTGTCTTGTCGTATAAATCCCGATGTATAAATCTCGATGTATAAATCCCGATGTGTAAAGCTTGACGTGTAAAGCTTGGCATATAAATCTTGGAGTAGAAAGCTTGGCATATATAGCTTGATGTGTAAAGCCTGACGTATAAAGCTTGGCGTACAAAGCGTCAATTACTTTGGCCTACATCCTCGGCCAACGCGTTGTGTCCTATGATGTTCCTTTCCTGTGTATTTAACTGAAGACTGTTGTTCACTGGGGCGCTGAGTGTTAGCAGGTGTGTTAGCTGAGGTTGCAGTCGTGTTCTCAAAATGACTATTGTGCCCGCGCTTTGAACAATGTGTGTAGTGTTTTGCAACATGAGTGCACTTCAATCGCAATTAGAATACGAGATCAGCTCTGTAGAAAATTTTTTTTTTATTGTTCTGGGAGGTTAGCTTTGAAAACAGATCACAATGGGTGCGCAACATGGAAAAAAAGTCTTTTACCGGACTGCACTGTTGGCAGGACGACTTACAGCAGTGCATATGTTGCATTGATGCTATTCATAGTCGTTCTATTCAAAACACACATATACCATGTGCAGAAGGAGTTATATTGACTTTATAGAACTGTTGGCAGAGGAAAAATATTAAATGTGAAACTTTGCCTGTGAAGACAGAGTAAAATAGCTACAGGCAGTAATTGCAGATGAGTAAACATTTATGAATATCAAGACGCAATTGATCAAGCCTTGAAACACAGCCATGTTTGTGTAAAGTGGCTCTGCCAAGTTGCATTACAAAGGAGCATTGTGGAATTTATAAAGGAAGCAGGAGTGCTGTATGTGTGTGGCTAAGAATTTGTCACTATAACGTCTGCTCTTGCTCTATACATGCCAATGGAATACCAGTAATTTCCTTTAAGCGCTTCTGTTTGTCTTGAAGGATCATGAAGTTGGGGCTCCTGGTTGGCGCAACTGGCTAAGGTTTCTCCCGCTCGCTGAGAAATCTTTATTGGAAGAAATTTACTAAGAGCACTCACTAGTCTGAATCAGAGTGAAATTGATACTTTTGCTTTGTTTGCTATTTGGTTTAATTCGGTTTCACATTGATTGATTTGGTTGATTGATTGATTGATTGATTGATTGATTGATTTGGTTGAACATAATTAAACTAACCAAAAAAAAAAAAATCCTCTTCCCTTCATTGATCAGAAATACGTCAGTGGAAAAAAGAAAGAAGAAACAAACCTTTGCCAAGTTTGTGTATAAATCACAAAAATCACCTTAGCACAGAGAACGCGAAGCCAGCGTGATTCAGGATATTTTGTGTATTGTATCTAGCTTTTTCTTTTTTTTTTTTTTCCCAGTCCAAATCTCCAGAGCACAGCATTCCTGCAGTGCTACAGCTCTGTCCTTTGGCTCAGTGTAGCAGTTCGCAGCCACCAAAAATCCTGCAACACAAAACACACAGCATTTCTGATACACTTCCTGCAGTCGAGTCGATTCAGAGAAGAATCGCTTTCTAGCGGATTGAGACCACCTCGCTCAGATGCTCTTGGACCCGAATGTGAGCGCTGTGTCACTCACCAGGGTTTGATACTAAATCATTTTTTAGTTGCTATGCACCTTAGGAGTCTGAGGTGCAACTGAAATTCACATACAATGCTCATTTGAAATGTATGCTTTGTGTTCACACGTCTCAGATGAAGCATATGTTGCCCTTCACCCTCCTTGAATGGAGAAAATACATTTGGAGAAAAAAAAAGATACTCAGAACATGTGAGTATATAGAAGGATAAAGCTGACTTTAATCTCTCGAAAACACAGAGTTGCTGAAGGAACATCATCGGTCAGAGGGCTACTGTTACAGTGCCAGGTCAGAAGGGCGCCAATATCACCATGTGGGCAGCCGGCTCGAATAACGGTGTCCTTTGCTATACATCAATCATCAGGACTTATTCCACAGACTATATCATTTTTTTTTTATCATGAACGGGGAAAAGGGTTCTTTAAGGGTTTGTTTGTTGGATAATTAAGAGCTCTTCACGTTCTGAAAATGGTTCTACGTGGAATCTTTACTGATAAGAAATTGATAGGAAATACTAATAGGGAAAGCATTACTTCTTGAAAAAATATCTCTCAGTAGAATAAGAAAATTTAAAGCTTGAAATGAGGAAAAAAAAAGGGCTAGAAATAGGTTTAATAATATTAGATTTCATTTATTGTAATCTTATAATAGAAAATCTTCATTCAACAAATGATTGTTAAGATGACATTTTTTGCAGTATAACGGCCTGGTCAGGGTCACGGTGGATTAAATTCAGCTGCTAGTTTGTTTACATTTTGGGAAATAGCCCCAACAAAATTTGTTAGAATTTAAATAAAATATAAATAAAATAAAATATCGCAGGCAGGTACAAACAAAAATAATAACTGTGCGAGCAGGATTAATGCATCTCTGTACATATCTAGTTTTTCGTGAACTGGAGTGATGTAGCTGAGGTGGAGGAACTGTCGGAGCTACACACCATGCTGACACTGCTGACGTTACTACTTCTGGATTTTTCTATTGTTTTACACATTTAAATTTAAACAAAAAGCCTTCCAGTTCCTGCCCGTTTAAGGTTACAGATATGAATATTTATGAATACAAATATTTGGAGCAGTTAAACAGTTACAGATAGTGGCAGCCCTAATATACACACAAATCCTACATACACAATCATGCGCTCTATCATTCCCAAAAAGGCCGCGGAATAAAAGCGTGTTTGGTATGTCTCAGCTTGTCATCACTTTGAACAACATTGCTCCTACCACTCGTGGTCTTATGAATTAATGGCATTCTGCCATCTGTGCTTCATGACCCGATTATTCCACGCTTATTCTCTCTTTCCGAATATAATCGAGAGGGTCTTAATAAAGCGTGTGATCAGCGGCCTCATGACCAGATGTCTCTTTTGGAGGCAGTGAATGCTGGATGCCTGGCAGTCCATGCAGAGCACGGATCCGCCACGCAGCGAGGTATTTCCCTCGACGCACTGCTAGAGAAGACATCCAGCATGATAAGAGCACATGGCATGATCTTCAAGAATGGCTGAAAAGATTTTACAGTAAAATCAGACTTTTCTGCTCATGGTCTGGCCTGTGTTCACACCAGTGCTCAGAAACAGAAGAAGTCTATTTTTTGTAATGCTTCAAGCAGAACTGATATTTTAACATCTCCACTCTTGCAGTCGAGTTCAAATATAACATTCCTAGCACATAATTTGAAAAATGTATGTAGACCTAATGTATTAAAATAGTAGGTCTGGAACATATAGCTATGAAATGACCCATAATAATGTATGGCAGGCTGTTATTATTGAAATGCAGCATTACAAGGTTAGCAAATCCTAGCTAGCTAAATGCCCAGTCCTCGTCTGGATTAGCTAGCTAAGCTGATTTTTCTCTCAATCAAAAATTGCATGGTCAGAGGCAGTCATTATGTGATTTGGGAGAAAATATAAGGATAACTTTAAATTTATTTCCCACCTGTGCCTGGGGAAAATAGTCTGGTTTGTGCGCGGTTTAAAAGAGCATCCTCTCCATTTTTTTTTACCAACCAAATAGACGCCAGTCCCTCCTTCTTGTTTGTTATTGGCTCACAAGACCAAGGTTGCAAATTCAGAGTTCGCTTAGATAAAGTTGGCGAGAAGTGATAGTAAGTGCTACTTGGGGCAAATGCGTTGTTCATGTCCTGAGTCCTTTCCCCTTCAGTGAACTGGCGTTTCCGGGGATGAATTTTGCACACGATTGGTCTGACTGCTGTTCGAGCCGAAAAAAGAGAACGTTTTTGGGTGTCTCGTGTATTTGGGTGTAGCGTATTTCTTGTCTAGCGTGGTTCTGCCATGGATCTGGTTTTCCTTTGGTCAAATCCATGAGACAGAGACGGACTCTTTTCTTGTTCTATAATTTACGGAAAGCGTTCCATGTGTGTTTCATTTATTGAGAAAATAAATTATTTATTAATGTTCTCATCTCAGAATGGTGAATTTACTGCTGTCCTACATTGATTTCCCATTTTGGTGAGAGTTTCATTTCTTGACACAGTGTTTTATTGGTGCTTCTTGGCAGTTAGATGTATGATTGTGTGTGTGTGTGTGTGTGTGTGGTATTTTGATCTAATAGTGAGTGATCTAAAAGCCTGTGTCTGTAGTTTTTCAGTGTCATTTTTCCACTTATGTGTAAGATTCTGCAGATTCAGTGCTATTTTATAATGGCAGAGTGTGAATAATTTTCTAATACTGGTGTCTAGTTCTGCAAATTGCATGCTAGCGATGGAGAAAAGCTGTAATTGTGTACAGGGAGAAGGTTTAGTGCGACGATGTCTGTCTCTCTTTGTGGTCTGTGTTCAGGATCTCGTCCTGTTGTGCTCTGACGGTTAGGTGCCATAGCAGCACCCAAGCTTTAATGGTGGTAATTGTGAGAGAAGCGAGTCAGGAGCAGAACAAGGTCACGACCGCGGCAGAATTAGCTTGCTATGTGAATCATGCTTAATCCTGTGCTGATTATATTTGTATTTCTTATAGACAAGATGAAAGAAAATTGAAAATTCCTTTTATACATATTCTGTAATGAATTGGATTTCAGTTGAAATTGCTTGAAATATTTTGAATACTCAGAGCTCCTTCTGGTACGGGGTTTAATACTGAAAACAAAACGTCTGGAAATTAGCACTCAATAACACTTGTGCACAGTGGATTTTCCGGACGACCTGTGTGTGTTTATCCAACCCAGTTTCACAGAAACAGCGTTCGCATGCAACTCATTTGCATCATCTTCTGTACAATACGAAATATCAACATTTTGTGACAAGCGTATGATGCATATCGACTTTCACTTGAGTGTTCTTTAGGTCATGAAAATGAAAACGAGTCAAAAGAAAAGTCTATATTCTCTTAAAACTCTAAAAAAAAAACTGAGAGGTGACATAGCTTATGGGTATCGAAGTTACGCGGGACTGCAGTATTCCGTAAGTTGTCCACGTTACCGTACCACATGAACTGCAAGCGAACCAAAGAGGAGAAGGCTTATTTCATACGCCTGGCAGCTTTAATCATGTGTCACGAAAAGCACAAACCTGACGCCTGAAGTGGACAACGCACAATATGTTTTAAAAAAAAAAAAAGTACATTTATTATTTACATACCGATCTTATTTAAATAGCTTATTGGTGGAGGTGGGCGTGGTTATGTTACATTGGTGCAGAACGTGACGTACCGAGCACTCGAGTGAAAGTCTGATACGTTGATATGCATCGCATGCTTGTGACAGAACGTTGATATTTATCATATAGAAGGTGCGAACGTTTTTATTACCGTTCACCAGTTGTGTGTAGACTAGCCCTTTAACGCAAGCATGCGTCTTTAAACCCGAAGAGGAGCACTGTGGTAGTAAATATCAACGGGATGTATGTTAGGCAAGAGTTCGCTAAAACATTTGCACTGACATGCGTTACTGGTTTGCTGCAGGCGTGTCAGGAATCATGTAGCGCTCGCTGAGACGCAGGCGTCTTTACAAGTTCAGCTCTGGTTTCGTGGAGTGTCCTGTTTTTTGGTTTTGTTGTTTTGTAAGCTTGTTCAAATCAGTGGTCCAAAGTTTCACAAAAGTTTAACTTTTCAGAAAAAAGCGCTGAGTGACATTGAGGGTTTTTTTTTTTTTTTTCAATGTTCTGACCAATCAGGACTCAAACAAGGAAAACAAACATGGAGGAAGGACTGAGTGATGGTACAAATATGAGTCGTGTTAGTGAGTGAATATGAGGAGATTTACTACGTGTTGTATCGAAAATATTCCAGTGTTGCACCATAACTAAAAGTAACAGCATGTGTATTAAAATGTTCATTGGAAATGTTAAAAAACATGAAATATACAGTATTCTAAATAATTCTTTATAATATAGTTGTTTGTGGACAGTTGTGTATAGTGTATAAAGCTCTGTATTCACAAGGACACTTCGCTATCCATCAAAAAAGCATTCATATCATTTGTATGCATCGCTAGAACATAGGTGTGTTTGCTGGCGGAGGCCAATGTTAAGTGAAATATAGATATTTAATGCACACACACACACACAGTGTGCTTTTTCCACAGGTCTTTGTGAGATGCAGAATATTTTTATTTCTAACTGACATAAAATGTGTAACATCAACTGTTTTCTCAGCAGTATAATTGTTTTGCTCCTGATGTGAATATTTTTTTTTTATTCCAATTGAGCCAAAAGTTGAATATGAACAAATTAGGCTGTGTTTAACCGAATTTGACGGTTAGCCATAACACAAAAGGAATATATCTCTGGATTTGGCGTTCTGGTATGTGTGTGTGTGTGTGTGTGTGTCTGTGTGTGTGTGCGTGTGTGTTTGTGAGCGGTGGGTTTGGATGTGCACCCAGACTGTCTCTGACACACTGATTCACCATTGGTTTCTGGGCTGTGCTCCAATCAGGACGGCCATCTGGTGACCAATCAGATCCCTGGCTGCGCTGACAGAGGGGCCAGAGCTCGGCGTGAGCGCAGGCTGCTGTGAGAAAGTAAATGCTCTGACTCGCGCAGCCTTCGGCACCCGCGCGGGACCACTGGGCTGTGTGTGTGTGTGCGTGTGTGCGCGCGTGTGTAAGAGAGATGAGATACAAAGAGGTCGGATGGGTGAGTCACATCACAGAGCTCTGGCTCAACAGCGTCAGACAGCGAAGAAATTTCTGACACCGTTTTAGTCCACATCCGAGCCCACAAAGCCTCATCGTAAAAATAACGTCTGTAATAAAACCAGTAACACAATCAAGACTCACCCAGGACACGAGACGGAGTGACTGACAGCTCCATTCCTCCTAACCTGATTAATATTTCCGCAGGATCTCTCTAGCGGACGCGGCTGTAATCTAAAATAAGCGTAGCCCCGTCGGCCGCTAATAAACGGATCTCTCCCGCAGAGAGAGCCGGCGCTTTGCAGGGAATTGTGCGGAAGTGGACTTGCGCTAGCGGGCGTCCCTGAGTGGTGGGAGAGCTTCGAGAGGCTGCCGGGGAGAGCGGGTGACATTTCTAAAGGTAGAGGCTCAAAGTCGAAGTCTGGGAAAAGTCAGGTAGAGAACGAGGAGGATTAAACAAGCGTAGCATACTAACCGCTTAAACAGTATTAAAGCTACAGCTACAACTCAGCTTATATTTTATAGTTTATAGCAGCATACAAAAAAACAAAAATACAAAAAACGTGTCCGTCTACAAATCACCTTGTGCAAAATTGTCACTATTTGTAGCTGTCACCAATCCCCATGAGCAGGGTCCAAGCTACAGCGAGCCTATAAACACCACGTAGTTAGCAGTAAGTAAGCAGCTAACCTGCCGCAGTGTACGTAGAACCTGCCTCTATGGTTATATTTACTCACATCCTGATGTTATCTTATATTAAGACATTCACGCAAGCATGCACAACAAGGTGAATACCAGTGAATGTAAGCAACTGCTCAACTTAACCCAAGAAAGAAGTTTGGCCAAGAGTGGAAAATAAACAAGGCAACCAATTGCATTCAGCAAAACATTTTATTATATAATATATCCAGGGAGAGGGTGGATATGTATTTCCTTGAATGGGCAGTCTTCATAGAAACTCATTCGACCTCCTACAGGGAGAAGGGTACGGTACGAGACATAAATTATTGAAATATCGCAAATGTAAATATCGTGATATGAATATCGCAAGGGCTTGCGATAACGGAATGATTTTAATACTTCAAAAAGTTATGAAAAATTCAAAGTTTTAGGGCGATACAGACAGCAGAGATTGCTTTCTTTTCCTCAATAGAACATGAAACATTTACGGTGGTTATGTCATTTTCAGTTTTTATATATATATATATATATATATATATATATATATATATATATATATATATATATAAAAATTTAAATTGATTTTACACACTATAATAGCATTATAGTACCGCATATCGCATTATTTAACAAGTTATCGCATATCGCGTTTTTCTTCAATATCGTGCATCCCTAATACCTTATATTTGTTTAAAGTGTTGCTAACTTTAACAACAAATCTATTCATCGAAGATAAAATTTGTATGTTAACGAACGCCAATACCTGCAATTAATTTGAGGCAAATTAATTTTAGGCCAACTGGTTATGGTAGCTAGTGAAGCGTTACTCACGCTAACTGACTGCCATTAGAATCTAAAAATCTAACTAGCTATTATTTAACGATAAACACTAACTAAAGCTGGCTACATAAAATACAATCAATGAGTAGATTCACGAGAGGTCAGCTAATGCGTTAAAATGTCAGGAAATGCAGCGATTTTATCAACGTACCCGTGCGTGTGTTTATGAAACGCTGAAATGAATGGAGTTCAGTGCTGGAACTCTTCAGTGTTTGGAACTATCAGTTTCCCTACAACAAGCGTCACTTCCGCATTCTCCGATTACAGCAGAAGTCAATGGCAGCGTCGCAGCTCTCTATTTCAGCGGCGCTGGGTAAGGGTATCGACCTGACTGCGCTGCTGCCATGGCAACGGCATCGAGGCAGGTGTGTGTTTGTGTGTGTTCCTGTTGAGCGAGTGTGCGCTTGTGCAGCGGAGGTAGCGTCCCTGCGGTTCATCCTCCGTACGTGACATAGTAGTAATAAGGGACGTTATCTTCAGTGGGGTGTGTGTGTGTGTGTGTGTGTGTGTGTGCAGCGTCCCTAAAGACCTCCATCTGCCTAAATGAGTAGCAGCGGCTGCTAGCCGCTAGCAGAACAAAGGGTCAGGGCTGAGTGCCCAGCTCTCCTCCGTCTTCCGTGGCCGCTGTGTTGAACACTTGCGCTCCGCTTTAGCGTGCCGTTAATTAACCTCAGCGCTGCACCGAGCCCCGTGCTCAATGACCAAATTAAGCTGCGCTGATGTCAAAGCATGAGTGCGGCAAAAAAATCAATGCACCGGGGCCGTTGTTGTTCACACACCACAATCGAGGGCATGTTTACACCCACAAAACGCACACACACACACACACACACACACACACACACAGCTACATTTCCACTGAATCCTACTGCTGCTCTTTCTCATAATTGCAGTTTTTAGTATCGCTTGTTTAGCATGTCCTGTTTTCGCATCAAGAACATCAAGTGTGCCTGCGGATGGAGCTTACATTAAATCTGAATAACCAATCGCAAACCTGTCATATGACGTCGCCATCACTGCCGAGTAGCGCTTAGCATAAACTGCTAGCTGAAAGGACTAGCTTAGCTTGCAATACATTAGCAGTATTAAGATATTTAGCCACCTAAATGCAGCAAAATTTGTTATATTGATATTTGTTAGCTTGGGTCACATTAACGTTACCATTCCAGCAGCAGCTATTTTGAATCCGATTGGTCAGAAGTTGTTGACTGATTGTCTGTCATAGCAGCTCTGATGGTAATGCACAGGTTTAAATTATCCATTTATATGTCAGAAGTAAAGCTGTTAGGTTACGTCTTCTGACATCTTCAGAACTGAGAAGTTTATTCTTTACGCAGTAACATATCAAACTGCCAAAAAAAAAAAGAGAGGCTGATGACGGAACGACTGTTTATAGCTGCTATAACGGAAGTGAGAACAGGAACTGGTTTGGAGGACGTTCCACAACGTTAAGTGTAACCATAGACGGATAAAAACTATGAAATATTCTTCTTTAATAAAATTGTTATCATCAGCAAATTGCTGTGGTATGAGAGGAATAAAACATTTCACTAGCAAGCTAGCTAACATCGGCTAACACAAAGCATTGTACTGATGCTGTATGATCAAATTTGATATTGGCCACAGCTAGCATGAGCAGTGCTACAGTGTTACAACTAGCCGTTAGCCATTAGCTATACGCACTAAGAAACTTTCACACTCGGGCAGATGCCACACTGATTGCGTCGCATGAATAGTAAATATTTTGTCCGTGTTTGCAAAGTCGTGGCTTGATGGAGAGTGGTGTGTTGTTCCCGGAGACTCTGGGATTGATGGGAAGTGACACCGAGCTGACAGACAGACAGGGGACTTGTTTGTCCTTCGCTGGCAGATCAGTGTGTGTCTCCCGGCTCCGAGCCCCACAGGGAGAAGCCTGAGGGGGGTGAGACAGCGAGCTACAAATGAACATGCTTGCCTACGTCAATCAGAGCAGCAGCGACGCACGACATCACATTTATAACACCAGTGTAGTACAGACTCCATTTCACTGATCCCAGAACAGTTTCACAATCTCTCCTCTAATGTTACAGATTGCAGAGTGAGGACAGGGCTGATCCCAGAACAGTTTTGTTGTTTCTCCTCTAAGGTTACAGGTTACAGAGAGAGAGGAACGGGCTGATCCTAGAACAGTTTTATCATTTCTCCTCTAATGTTACAGATTACAGAGTGAGGACTGGGCTGATCCCAGAACAGTTTTATCAATTCTCCTCTAATGTTACAGATTAGACAGTGAGGACAGGGCTGATCCCAGAACAGTTTTATCAATTCTCCTCTAATGTTACAGATTAGACAGTGAGGAACGGGCTGATCCCAGAACAGTTTTGTCGTTTCTCCTCTAAGGTTACAGATTACAGAGTGAGGAACGGGCTGATCCCAGAACAGTTTTATCATTTCTCCTCTAATATTACAGCTTACAGAATGAGGAATCAGCTGATCCCAGAACAGATTTGTCATTTCTTCTCTAATATTACAAATTACACATTGAGGACCGGGCTGATCCCAGAACAGTTTTATCATTTCTCCTCTAATATTACAGATTATGTGGTAAGGATCCCAGAACAGTTTTACCATTTCACCTGAAGTACTCCGTTCTAACATAACCGTGCGTGTGTGTTTTGCTATTCATGTAGGCAGAAAGGTGTTTCTGTTAGCAGGCCAAGCACGTCGTCACCTGTAGCTCCCCTGATCTTCTGTGTGTGTGTATGCGTGTGTGTGCATGCACAGACCTATATTCATACATTACACACAAAGTGATCTACTCAACATGCATTCACATGCACACACACATACACTACATCTAAATACACATACATACATACACACACACACACTACATATTAATGTACATATATGCAAATATATATACATGCACATACAGACACATTCAAAATATAAATACACATACATATGCATAAATAGACACACTTCCAGGTCCATAAGTATTTGGACATTGAGAAGGTTGTTATTTTATCTGTCTAACACAGTAGATTTGCGTTGTGTTATATATGGATATATGTGTTTTGGGTCGTTGTCCATCTGCACTGTGACGCACCATCCAGTGAGTTTCGTGAGCAGATAATATAGCCCTATACACTTCAGAATTCATCCTGCTGCTTTTGTCAGCAGTCACACCATCAATAAATACAAGTGAACCAGTTTCACTAGCAGCCATACACGCCCACACCGTAAGATGAGGTGGTACGCTTCATTTCATGAGCAGTTCCTTCCCTTCTCCATGATTCCTATTATTTGATTACAAGCTGATCTTTGTCTCATCTGTCTATAGGATGTTGTTCAGAACTGTACAGGGGTTTTTAGGTGATTTTGGTAAACTCTAATCTGGTCCTCCTGTTCATGAGGCTTACCAGTAGTTCACATCTACTTTGACACAGATACGCCTACCTCCTGGAGGGTCTTCTTAATCTGGCCAACTGTTGTGAAGGGGTTTTTCTTCACCAGGGAAAGAATTCTTCTATTATCCAGCACATTTGTTTTCCATGGTCTTCTTGGCCTTGGTGTTCCTGAGCCCACCAGTGCATTCTTTCTTTTAAAGAATGCACCAAATAGTACATTTAGTCAGACTTAATGTTTTTGCTCTCTCTCTCTGATGGGCTTATTTTGATTTTTTTTTTATTTCTTTTTTTGCTTCACTGGCATTGACAGCTCTTTGGACTTCATATTGTGAGTCAACAGCAACGGATTTTAAATGCAGATGTCACACTTTGAATCAAATCTAAATCTTTTATCTGCTTACTTGTAAGTGAAATAATGAGGGAATAACACACACACACACACACACACCTGGCCATGGAACAGCTGAGCTGCTTATATACAGTGGAAGACAGATCAAATAACTTTCTTAATGTGCAAATAATTATGGATCCGAGTGTAAATACATATAAATACACTTACATATACATACAACTGTATACATCAAACTGCAATATTGTTAAACTAGGCTATCATACTAATGTATATAGGCTAATACCCCTAATATATACACATATATGGGCACTGTTTTGGAGCTGTGGAGCCTCAGGGGGCACAGTGCAGGAGAGGCAGAGTGCTCGCGAGTGTGTCACCGCTGAAGGTGTCTGCGGCGTGTGTCTAATTGAGCTGCGTGTAGTTAATTGTTTGTACGTAGGAGGGGAGAAATCAATCTGTTTTCTTACTGTCATGACTCCTGGGCCCCGGGGTGATGGACTAGATCTGGCACGGACAGTGGGAAGGCCTGCCAAGTGAAGCTCCGTACGCAGCCTTTCTCCCTCAGCGCGCATACACACACACACAAATATACACTGTTATGTATGCATGCATACTATACACTAATGCACAACACACACACTGTCGCTGGAGTGAAGTTAGCTCCATCGATCTAGAAGCCCGGAACCTGAGCTCTGGGAGAGGCGAGAGCAGAGGAGTGTGTGTATATATTCACACTGAACCCCCCTCTGACTCTGAGAGGCTTTCAGCACAGCGTTCGAGGAGGAGCTGAACAGAAGAGAAGATATTGCATTAGTCGCAGCTTTCGCCGTCAGGACAAATCCGTTTTACGCGCTCAAGGCGCCAGCGTTCTCTGCAGGCGCGAATTCTTCTCGCTGCTCCCCGCAAATCGGTTTAACGTCGCCGGGTAATACATCAGCCCGGCTAAAGCAGATAGATGATAGGCTTCAGCGCTAAACAAATGGTGCTGGTCATAACTCATACATAAACGCTGCGTTTGTAGAAAAAAAAATGTGTTAAAGATCCTGCGTTAAAGGAATACTCCAGTGTTTAATCTAAATCTACCAGAATTTCAGTATGCTTACCTGCACTGAGGGAAAAAAAACCTGTTTATAGTGGAAGTCTAATGGCAGGTGTTAAATAAGGAATAAAACGAGGCGCGCTGCACTGCACAACGATGTGGCGTAATTTCCACTAATAAACATTTATGTGAAACACATACGGTATTTTTTTTTGTTGTAAAAACGCTGTCGTGAATTATTCATGTATGTAAAAATTAAGCTCTAATATTGTGAATTTGGTTCTTTTAGAAATGGGACTACTTTTTCAGCGGGAAGAATTTGTGGTTAGTTGTGTGGCTCTGGTCTTGTATACAAAAACAAATCTGTTCAAAATTCTGAACAATGTTTTAGGTTCAGTAGATTTATTTTGCAATTTAGAAGCAAATTCACACTGCATAGTGTCACTTGTAGTTTGTGTCATGTGGTTGGGCACCGTTGTTGTTTTTGTTGTTTGTGGGCGTGGCCTGTCGAGTTTCTTTTTTTAATTCCAATGAGAAACCCTAGTAGCTATATACTATATCTACTACAGCTAAGTAATTACATAACGCAATAATCTGGGTGAAAATTGGTTCATTGATTTATATGTTAAATGCTCGGTTTTATACTAGTAGATTTTCAAAGCAAGAAAACTGTACTAGCTACGTACACTCACTAGCCGCACCAGCGATCTCTGCTACTTCCTTCTAAGCTTTATTCTTCTTCGTAATGTCTCTATACACGTTTACTGAGAGGTTGTGTATGACTGGATAAGATGAAACAACGGTTTATAAGTTTTTTCTGCTGAAATGTCAGACCACACATGCCATAGGATTGGTTCGAGGAATCTTTCGAACCAAGCGTTTGGATTTGTCGCTTCCTTACAGCGTCATACCTTCTTTGAACAGAACTGAAGAACTCTCAGTTCAAATGTCGCTTCGTTGCTGTCGCTGAAATCGTAGCTCTGTGCTACGCGGGTACATAGAAAATGAGCAATCAGTTGCTTTGTCGCTGGCTAGCGTGAGCGCAGGGAACGTAATCCTCAGACGATTGGATAAACTCGCCGTGGTGCATAAAGTTGAGCTCAGCAAGTTCAATTACACTATTACATAGTCACGTAACTTAAATGTTTATCAAAGAAATATAACGGTTTTTCTCATTTGATATTCCCGTCTGTAGTAATCGCACACACACACACACGCTGACACACACACACACACGCTGACACACACACACACGCTCCCACACACTTAAAGAGCCAGTGGAAAGAGATCCGATGTAAAAACGCTGGAGTACTTCTTTAACATGACACCTGTTGACTGTCATTTAGGTCGTACTATAAGTGTGCAGTGCGCCGCAGTGGATATGCGGCGTGAACGAGTTATATTTTTTGCAGCCAAAGCACATCACGTGAATAATTCATCTCTCTTCTGAAGCAGATCAGAACGAGTCTCTGCGTTTTGATCTCATTTGAACTCCCTCTTCACATACGGCGCTGTAAGCTGCGCTCTGATTGGCTGGGGAGTTTGGTTTTTATTTTATTTTATTTTATTTTATTTTATTCGTTTCCCCTCCAGTCTAAAGAGTTGTTCATTATTCATCGGAGTGCGGAGCAGCTGAGCTTGACTGAGGGTACGATGAGGAGTCCTCGGGCGATTGGGGGGGGGGGGGGGGTGAGAGCAAGCGAGAGCATACTGTATTGGAGTGTAGATCTTTGTCTGTCTTCTTCTGGTTTTGAGACAGACGAAAAAGAGAGCTTGATAGGGGAGGAAGAGAAAGAGGGAGTGTGTGTATGTGTGTGTGTATGGTGTAGATGGGAACAAAAGCGGCAGAGCCGGGTGATTCAGAGCGGCCAGTCTCTCCGTCCATATGCGCCGGAGGGAAAAAGGTCAAAATGAAACTGGCGGCCCCGCTGAGACCGCCGGCTACGGAGAGAGTGTGAGGATGAACCAATGCTCTGAAGCCCCAGGGGAGAGGGGAAACGAGAAAGAGATGGAAAGGAAGAGTCTGTGTGTGTGTGTGTGTGTGTGTGTGTTTGATCCACTAAAAGAAACAGACCCTTTGGATCCGGTCTATGCTCTAACGGTCAGTCACGAGACAGCAGCGACGCAGTGTTACAACAGCAAACTGTTCCTAATTAACAAATGCAGCGAGTGGAACGTAGCACCTGCTAAAGCATGACTGCAGGTTCACACACACACACACACACACACACAGAGAGAGAGAGCTCATTTAGAAAAGCTTCAGCGTTATGGACATTCTCCCTTAGGGTCTGTGTGTGTGTGTGTGTGTGTGTGTGTGAAAACAGCACATAGTCAAGTGAGTTCCTATCAAGTCCTCCTAGTAAAGTGTGTCCACTCGGCGGCCATCTTGGCCACGCTCCCAGTAGCTATTTTCAGTCCTACAAGACCAGGCTCATAATTACACGAGACTCGCGAACTGGAATCTGACTTTATTTTTTTTCAGACACGGATTAGAAATATGGAAAAAATGGCATAAATAATGTGCGACTTTGGCTCACATAACACACACAAACACAAACACACACACACACACACACAAATCAATTTGCTTTATTACTACACATGAGCGATTCTTCATAACAAACACAGCAAACAAGTGCTCTGTATCTGCACACGGCAACAATCTGATTGGCTCTTTTTACTGAAGGGGCGGAGTTTATGTAAATCAGCCTCTATTATGTGTTACATCCTGCCCATATTTCAAGCCGTAGTTTTTTTCTTCTGATACACTCTCTGGATCACATTTACAGTATATCGTCTTTGTGATTACGTGTAAGTGTGTGTGTGTGCGTGTGTGTGTGTGTGTGTGCGTGTGTGAGAGCGAGGCTTAGACTGGCGAGCTGTACGATATGAGGCAATTAATGTGCAACCTTGAAGTCCCAGGAGAGTTCTGTCCTCTCTGTCCGTCTCCACTTCACCACCTGTTTCACACACAAACACACCTACGCACATACACACACACACACACACACACACATTCTACGATGATAACTGTAGAGCGAACAGGGATAAATCTGAGTGTGAGTAATACGCGACAATAGGGCTGGGTGATATGACGATATATGACGATATAATATCGATACATCGTGATAAATTATGTCAAAAGAAACTATTCAGAGATGTTGTGATGTCTTATTATTAGATAAATCTTTTAAAAAATAATTTCAAACCAACTGGAAGCAGTGAAAACTTTACATTTTGAACATTTTGAGCAAAAACTTTACATTTTGAACATTTTGAGCGAAAACTTTACATTTTGAACAACTTTACATTTCCAACATTTTAAAATGTTTTTAAAAAAATACAGATTTTTAAATGCTTTCCTTTTTTTCAGTATTAACTATTTATTTATTTTTAATAACAGTGTTGAAATGTAAAATGAATTAATTTAAAAAATATTTTTAAATGCAGCATTTTTATTGCCGACAGTTTTGTATCATGATGCGCATCATGTGTCATAAAAATGTCTTCGATATTCATGATATGATTTTTGATTTTTGATTTTCTGCAATATCGCAATATCAAACTCCGGTTCAGGAGGTGAGGAGGAACCCAGTCAGTGGAGGAGTGAGCTAAAACTAACAGGAACTTTCTCAAGACACTGATGGATTCCTCACCGGACAGGATCGGTTATTGTTATTAAGGCGAAAGGAGGCATGAACGAGTATTATCACAAGACTTGACACATTCCAGTAACTTTAAATGCAGTCATAGACGGCTTTGACAGCGTGGCAGACGTGTGTAAAGACGAGAGCAGGCCTGGAGGACAGGACGGTGATGAAACATCATCAGCGCCAACCCTTCACACACGATCATCGCTTATTTTAGGGAAGGAGAAATGGACAGCAGGTTAGAGGAGCAGCTTGTTAGCCGAAATCTGATTTACACCTTATTTAATTTTATTCATCCTACAAATGAGGAAAGTAACAGCAGCTTAGCAACAACAACAACAACAACAAAAAAATACTCAATTGAATTGTCAATCAAGTGATTGGTGTGTGCTACAAATAAATTAGCAGCTTGAGAAGTGACCGCATATGAGAAAGAAAACGATTTCTCTCTGACAGATCGCTTCGGAGTGCTAATCCTTGTGGAAGTTGTTCTTATAGAAACGATAAGGTATTAGAACGAGCGCATTAATACACACCCGTGACTGCCAGAGCCGCTGTTATAGCGAATTAATCAACACCTTCTGACCAATCAGAATCCAGAATTCAACAGCACTGTGGTGTAAAGAACATTAGCATTGTAAGTGATTTTATTTAAATATCACCTAGTCACAGAAGGCAGTGGAGATGAATAGAGGCATGTGTGTGTGTGTGTGTGTGTGTGAAATGCGACAACACTGCCACTCTCAAAGCAAGCTTTTGACTGATGTTTATGACTCTAGGCCATGCCATGGAATGATTGTGTGTTCGCATGAGTGTGTGTGTGTGAGAGTGTGTTTGTGTGTGTGTGTGTGTAGATGTTTCGGCCTTATCCGTGTCTCTGAGTGCCCAACTAAGCAGGATAAACGTGCCCGGCAGAATGAGGCCACCCTGATCAAACTCTATACATAACACACACACAGACACACACACACACACACACACACACACGTTAGAGCAGGTAGCCTGAGATGCGGCTCCCTGAGGGAAACCCATGCACTGTGTGTGTCTGTGCTGATTTCGGCTGTGTTTTATGGAGGTTCTGATGTTTTTCACATTGTGTGTGTGTGTGTGTGTGTGTATGTTTTACGGCACACTGCAGACTGAAAGAACATCACACCAGGGGAAAGAGTGCTGTTCCTCACTCAGCCACTGTTTTTCTTTTATTTAGAGTCTAAAATTAAAACTAATTACTTTACCCGCGAGCACTTTATGGCCACCTTTTGGCAGAAAGTGTGTGTGTGTGTGTGTGTGTGTGTGTTTGCTACAGCTTTTAAATGGAAAACGAGCCTACTATAGCCTACTGTGCGTGTGTGTATGTGCCAAAAACCAGAAATGTCTTTTTGTCATATTATAGAAAGGTAATTATAGATAAGGAATGAAACACACAGCGTTGTGCTGTTATAGAAAAATAATCAACGACGGGGTGGTGTGAGGAAGCGGAGTTACTGTTACCAGTACGCATAGATGATTATTTTCATATAACAGTGTTCTGTTCCTCTTATACTTTTTATCTGTTTATAGTTACATTTAATGTTGAGGAACGTTCCTTGAACAAGTCCCTTTCCGCCATACAAGTCCCTGTGAATGAGCTGTTACTATAGAAACGATAACGTATCAGAACATTAATATAAACTTCGTTGAAAATAAACAATTCCCAGCTTCTTTGTCGTATGAGGTGGCTGCCATGACCAGGGAGAGACGGAGAGATGGAGAGATGACAGGAACAGAAAGATGAAAGCAGGTGTTACAGTGTGTCAACGAGAGCAGACAGGAAGTTGATCTGAGGTGATTTCCTGTGTGATCTCGTTGCACTCATCTGGCGTGCTGGTGACAGCCAGAGCTCGCTCTCCTGGTGCAGCAGCGAAATGAGCAGCGACAGCCTCATCACACACTGATCACACACGCACACACACACCTCCAGCATGTCATTAGCTACGTTTACATGCAGCCTAATAATCCGTTAATAATCCGACTGATAGCTCAATTGGAAGAAGAGGCACTTGGTGGAAGCATCAAAGTCTGAAACGAGTAAAGCGACTGAGTCCAGAAGAAAATGGAAGAATAAACGTAGTGTGATTATTTTCTTTCATGAGGTTGGATGGTGAACATTTCAGAGCAGAATTGACCCGAGACTTCCTCTCACTGTCTGTTTAATAAGGACATTTTTTTAAAGAAACATACTGGCACTGATGTTTAATTAATTGATGTGTTGGTTTTTTTTCCTGTAACTTTTTTTCCTACATTCCCCACAGTGCACTAGGATTTAGCCTTTTTCTTCAACTCTACCTAAAGAAGCTGCGGCGGCGCTTTAGTCCTTTAGTCCATCCAGCTCCCTGAGCTCCTCATCAGTACACTCCGCTTAAACAGGTCAGCTTCCACGCTAATACCTCCGTCAACCATCGCGCTAGTCGTCTCATAGATCTCTAACTAGCCGAGCCGAGTCTCGACGGCATCAGATAGCTGCATTGCATTCTGGGACGTCTCACTGGATTTCTCTTTTATATAATGTCACTGGAGAAAAGAAGTTTTGTGTTTAGGAGCTAACAGTGAAACCCGACCGTTCTGTCATGTTCTCATTTATATTCTTCTATTAAACGTCATTGTAACTACATTACCGATAACCATGTCGTCCTGCTAACTTCTCACAGGAGTAATGAAATGAAATGAAAACACAGCGCCGACTTTTCCTTTAACACACTCTAGACATGTCGGCTGCGTTCTTCTGAAGCAGCTCGCGCTCACTCCTCTCTCCTTATTCTCTCTTTTTCATGTCTGCTCTGTCTCTGATCTCCATCTGATCTTTCACGCTGTCTCTCACTCATAAACACACACTTGCGCTGTCTCTCATGCTCTCTTTCCCTCTCTTTCTCTCTCCACACACACAGGTTTTATTTCTACACCTTATAACACTCACTCTCTCTTCTTTTTCCCTCTCAGCTTATTTTTGCAGCTCTGAAGCAATAATCAGAGGCATTGTGTCTGACACACAGCTCATTACAGGCCTCTCTCATGGCCCATCTACGGCAGACTCTCGCAGCGCCGCTGCCTTTATGCTAAAACAGCTCCTGCGTGACGCGGGGAATGAATGTCGCGCCCACCCGAACGCTTGCGTTAGCTGGAGAACATCGTGCTGCGGTCATTACCGGCTTCTGAGTAGCATTTGGGTAAATCTAACCTGATGCTGTTCAGTAGAGAAGCCTCAGTGCTTTTTATGTTATTTTATAACATGTATGTGATGTGATGGGAGCGGTGTAGCTTTCTCTGCATCTCACTGGCAGATCACTTCGGAGTGAATGCTGATCCTTGTGGGAGCTGTTCTTGTAGAAACGAACGAGCGCATTAATACAAACCCGTGACTGTCAGAGCTGCTCTTATACAGCACCTCCTGACCGATCAGAATCAGAATTCGACAGTGCTGTGGTGCAGGATTTCCTTCCAAAATGTTAGTAAATTGCTCTGGAAATGTCACAAGGCGAAAAAAATTAACATCAAGAGGAGCTTAGGTTTTGTGGTTTCTCAGGAACATGACAAGCTCTGTTTATAGCTGCTGTAACATAAGCGAGAACAGGAAGGAACTTGCTTCGGAATGTTAAATATGACTATAAATGGATAAAAATTATATATCGTCGTTCTTTATTAAATAAACATTGTTAGCGTTGGCAAATTGCTGCAGTTTAAGAGGAATGAAACACCTCAGGGCATGCTGTTATAGGAAAATAATCGATGCGCTTCATCACACCATCCCTCCAGTCATTATTTTCTTTAACAGCACGACACGGAGTGTTTTATAATTCATTGCATTTTTTGAAAATATTGTGATATAAAGTTGCAGCGTTTAGCTGCTACTGTGCGAACGTCAGTGTCGCCGCTGTGTCATATCTGCCTGGAGCAGAAGGAGCAGCCTTCAGTGTTGTCACCTTTAAGTCTGTGCTGAATATTTACCGTACGACATTGTCTCCGACGCAGAGCTGTCATGTTAATGATCTGCACTGCAGCGTTTCAACGAGAGAGGGAGAAAAAATAAGCACTCAAACAGCACAGATACAATACAGCCAGAAGCTAATCCAGTTTCTGCTGAGGATTACACATAAATCACACACACATACACACACACACACACACACATGGAGTTAGAGAGATGAGAGTGTACGGTCCCTCAGCATCCACTCACATCATTTTCTGCTGCCTCAATCATCTGCTGTTTTAAAGGAGAGTGTGAAATGCAGCTCGTTCCTGCTTTAAGAGCCAGGAAATGGACGGACGTTTAGAGACGTCTGGTCCCGCGGTGGACGGCTCGCTTCCTGATGAATAAATCACAATCCATCAGCATCGGATTACCTGGATGATTATTAAGGTTTTAGTAATATTTTTTCGAACACACGCATCGAACTCACTTGTGTCAAATCCAGCCTCGTTTGCTTTTGTGAAAACTTTGAAAAATTAATATCGAAACGGCCGGTAGTATCTACTACTCAATACACACTAGTGTTCACGGCAGACCCGTAGCATACTAATGCTGCAATCGACTGTACTCGGAAATCGGAAAAATAGAGATTCAGAGCAGACCTCTGACGCGGAAATGTGCAATGGATCGGTATTTTAACTCGGACTTCCCATTTGGGAGCTCGGGCAATGTGGAGGTTCAGGAACTCTCTGACATAAACACACCTGACATTACAGCAGTATGGCAGCACACAGTCACAATAGAATTTCCCCCTTGCATCGTTTTCTACTAAATAAAATTTTATTGACGTGTAGCTTTTATGTTGTGAAAAGATGTTTTAACAGCTTTGCAAGTCTAGATTTGTAATGTAATTCCGTCGATTTCAACCCAGTTTTACTAACGCGGTAAAACAGAGCTATGTAAAACGGGCTCGGAACTTTCTGAGTACGATGCATCGCAGCACAAGATCCCAGAGTGCTGAGACACTGGTTAAAATGGACGCCTGTCTGCTGTGCTTGATGCAAGTCAGACCCACGTTTAAAAACATTTAAATCGATGAATAAAATCTCGGCTGAATTCTTTAACTGCATGATGAGTCAAGAATAGGAAAAATAGGAATAGGAAAAACCAGAGAACCAAAAGAAGAAATCGGAAGAGAGAACAAAACCTTGCAATGAACACGTGGAAGGTGTGTACTCAAATGCATGTGATTAACACTTAACAGGAAACTGGTGTGTGTGTGTGTGTGTGTGTGTGTGTGTGTGTGTGTCAGGGTTCAGGTAAAGGACGAGTCGTAATGTCTGGACTGGATTAACTCCACTCATTATATACCATATATTTCCTGTGTTACGTCAATTAATCTACTTTATTTCCATAAGAGGTCATTTCAAAATTATAGCTGAGACAGATTTGTTTCAGCTTTTATCTACTGTATCAGATTTTCAGTGGGTCAGAAGTTTACGTACACTTTGTTAGGATTCAGTGGCCCATTCCTCCTGGCAGAACTGGTGTAATTCAGTCAGCTTTGTGGGCCTCCTCGCTCAGACAAGCCTTTTCTGTTCAGTCCATAAATTCTGTGGGACTCAGGACCAGGCTTTGTGATGGCCGTGCCAGTACCTTTACTTTGTTTTCTTTAAGCCGTTCTTGTTACACCGTTGGACGCATTCTTAGGATCGCTGTCCTGTTGCAAGACCCAAGTTTTAACTTTCTGTCTTATGTCTTGAGGTTATGCGTTATATAAGTGCGCCATCCCCTTAATCAACCATCAAGCAAATCATCCCCATAACATGATGCCGCCACCCCCATGCTTCACAATTGATCATTATGGCCCAACAGTTCGATTTTTGTTTTATCTGACTGGAGAACACTACTCCAAAACGCTGGTGATCAGCTCCTTCACCAGTTCTTTTGTTGTTGTCTCGGGGTTCAGCTGAACCTTTACGACCAAAATTTGTTCATTTTTGCCTCTTTCCTGAATGATGCAGTGTCTGTGTGGCCCCAAGATTTTTTATATTTGCATACAGTTGTTTGTACAGATGCTCATGGTACCTTCAGTTGTTGAAATTGCTCCTAGGGTTGTGGAGGTCCACAGTTTTTTTGTTCTGAGATCTTGGCTGAGTTGCTTTGATTCTCCCCTGGTATCAAGGTCTAAAAGGCACTGGCTGTAAAGCTAGGCCCTTAAATACAGCCACAGGTGCTCTCCTAGTAGAGGAGATTTCTCCTAATTAAGAGAAATGGCCGATCAGAAGTCATTACATCAGTTTCTGGAATCTGAGACTGTGTAACGAGACAGTCAACATGGAATTCTGATATAATGACTTAAAGCTGAAATAAATCTGTCTCTTATCAATTGTTTTAAAATGAGCTCTGATGTGAACAATGTAGAGGCCCTAACTGACCTGCCAAAAGGAATGTGTGGTAACATGAGAACTGAGAACTGTGAAGCTGTGAAAACCTGAGACTGAATATCTTTAGCCTCGGTGCAGTCTCTGTGCAGTAACGGCGAGAGTCAGGAAGTAGATTAGCGCCGTCTTTAATGTGTTCGCATGAAGACTGTGGCACCGTTCGGGAAAAGTCACACAAAGTCGCTCTGTCTTGCTGCTCGTCTACGTTCAGGAGTACATCGGAGCGGCAGAGCTTTATAGATCAGTTATGCAGATATCACAATAGGAGCTTTGTAAGCTTATTTACATCTCGGCCCGTGTTATTTATCAAATGTGACAGGAATGCTCGTAGGAGATCAGAAGCACCATTGTGTTCGTTTGATCGCACATATTAGGACGTGAAAGACCATTCCTAGGCCAGAAAACACTCTTTGTCTGAGGTAAACGTGAATCAGGAGCTGATTATTAAGCATTTACAGAAATACCTTCTGCACTGGAACAGGCGTGGATGAAAACGCCACTCAAGGCTAAAGCTCTCTCTCTCTCTCATTATTCCGCTAATCTGATTCCTACGCATCCGCAGATCGGGGGACGGTGGAGCTGCGCTGTGACACGCATGGCAACATCAGTCTGAGCAGCCCTAATTGTCCTTTTTTCCAAAATTTGCATATCATTAGATTAAATTTACCGGTGACTTGTCATAGCTTCGTCTGGTAAAACAATGATTTTGACGATAGCGAGCGTAGCGTGAACCTCCCACGCTCGGATAGGTAATGACGCACACGCAGATGGAGGCGCTAATGATATTTCATGGTACGTCTGGTGAATTCAAAAAGGAAAAGTGTGATCATTTTATCAATTTGACACGTGAAAAAGGGTGAGAGGCTAACAAATGAATGATAACACGAGCCTCTTTTTTTTTTTTCCAGGGATTTGGCGCCACTTCGACCAAAGGCAAGTCGGCTAGTTTAGCCAAACATTGAGCAGCAGCATGTGGCAAAAGCTGAAACCTTTAAAATGTGGCTTTCTGCTTGAGGAAATCAATATCTGCTTTCGATTTATTTCTAAACAAATAGCCCACTAACTTTTACACCCTCGAACAGGCAGTTAGATCAAATTATTTGTTATGTGATTAGTGGAATATATCGGGACGAAAAATATCACGTCACGGGTCTAGAGTGTCAGCAATTTGTAACACCCAAGCAGCGTGAATATGTTTTGTCCATTTATTTCTTTTTTTTTTCTGGCAGAGCAGAGGGCTTTTAAAGATTGAAATACAGGTCAGCTTGACATGACCCAGCCAGTCAGGTGGCAGTTTGGAGTAAAAAGGAGATGTAGAGCAGCATGCTGGGAGAGTGAATACTTCACATCAACAGCTCTGTGAAGTTGGCACCCCATATAAATTAACTGTCACCAAAACTATACCATTCGTTTGTTGTTTCTTTCCACGCCACAAACCGGCACAATTCGAGCACAAAACGAACGACACCTGTTTTGGGTGATTTAAACGACATAGAGTGGAGAGTGACATCACTGCTCCCAAAATTCTTCTTGTTATATCTCGGGAAGGAAAGTAATTACAGGGTTTGTTTTA
>CM075025.1:2618771-2648769 GCA_037576675.1 Pangasius sanitwongsei
ATTACAGCTACAGAGCGTACTTCACATCAGCCTCGCTTACATCGGCGTTATTACAGCTACAGAGCGTACTTCACATCAGCCTCGCTTACATCGGCGTTATTACAGCTACAGAGCGTACTTCACATCAGCCTCGCTTACATCAGAACAACACACAGCACTCTCCCTCTCTCTGTCTCTCTGTCTTTGTCTCTCTGTCTCTCTCTGTCTATCTGTGTATCTGTCTTTCTCTTTCTCCGTTTTTCTCTCTTTCTTTCTCTCTCTCTTTATCTGTTTCTCTTTCTCTCTCTCTCTATGTCTCTCTTCTCGTTGTCTCTGTATCCCCCCTTTTCAATCTCTCTATCTCTCAACCCAAAGGCCAGCTGACCGCAAACTGACCAGCCACCACTTAATGGTCAAGCATAAAGCCACATTTACCTACTATCCCATTAAGCACTAATGCAGTGTAACCACACACACATTCACACACACACACACACACACACACACACACATATAGAGCAAACTCAGCACTACAACATCCTTAGGAAGGTCACTATGGAAATAATTATGTTTTTTTTTTTACATTTACACTTTTTTTTGTATTTTCTCTCCATTTTTACTCACACAACAGCTAACCTTTTTTCTGTAACAGTAGTGCAACTGCAAATCACAGGTTTATATTAATGTACCTGTTCTAATAAGTCATCGTTTCTATAGTAACAACTTACACAGGGGCTTGTACGGCAGACGCCCCACCGATTAAAACGGATCAAAACAAATGTGTTCATTGATATGGTGAGGCTTTCTGTAACGTTTATGGAAGGAGTCTCCAGTGTCAGAACTTTGTAACAGTCACATCTTCCGGACAGAGGAGTATTTACACTTTTTACACATGACAACGATGACTGTTTATTGCTGCTGTAACATAAGTGAGAACAGGAACTGTTTTTTTCGTGGAAGTTCAACAACCTTAAATGTGGCTATAAACGAATACAAAGTGTGACGTGTTCTTTAATAAATAAATCAGTTGTAATTGTTGGCAAACTGCTGTGGTATAAGAGGAATAAAACACCTCAGCACGTGCTGTTGGAGGAAAATAATCCACTTTGGGGTGTTAACTGTAACTCCGCCTCATCACACCACCCCATCAATGATTGTTTTCCTATGACAGCACAGCACAGAGTGTTGTATTCCTTACTTATAATAATTGCAATAGGGCTGTAATGATTTAGGGAGAATTACTGACCGTCTATGCCACTTTGATACAGCCTTTTATTTTTTTTTTTCTATCTGTTTAATCAGATTTGTATTGTTTGTTTAATAGAGCTGTAATATCAGCGTCCGGCTGCTCAGGTTGCTGTTACTGTGACTGAAACATGCTGCGAGCGAGCTGCCCCATAACCTTTATATGATTACACGGCAAATGAATATTGTTGCTAATCAAACAGAAAAGTCCTGATCTTATTCTGCGCGTGTGTGCGTGTGAGACAGACGTATAGCAGGCCGGCCTGGATGAACACCTCTGCTAATGCTAAGCAAATAGATAATAATGATTGCTGTGATTATAATAATGATCCAGCAGAAGCAGATAATTAGGTTATTTGCCTTGGATCAGGGCTATCTCTAAATGAATAGTCGGAATGGGGAGTTTTATTAGATGGGAGATGAGAGTAATGTACGCTTCATCATCTCTCTATCCGTTCCTTCGCCTTCCTCTACTCTCCTCAGTGAGATATCTCGTTCCTGTCCATTAGACGAGTAGCGGCGATGTTGATAATGGAGGATACGATCAGAGTGAAAGGTCAGTCCCGACACGAGATCATCCTGAGAGCCGTAACTCTCCTCTACGCAGAGGCGGCAGCACCGCCCGGACCACCGAGACCCCTGCCTTTCTCTCTCAGTCTGTCTCGTTCTCTCTCTTTTTATCTGTGCGGACCACAGGAGAGCCATTGTGTAGAGTGCAGACAGAGGCAAGATCAAAAGAGAAGAGTTCTGAAAGACATTTTTTCTTATTAACAGCTACAAAAGCAGCGGAATAACAGACCTCATGTGGCCTGCACAGGAGGGGACGGCTGTGTGTTTTTGCCCATTATCGGCAGTGCGAGAGGGAGAGAGAGAGAGAGAGAGAGAGAGGTGTCTGGGAACATCTCCATCTGTTTACATCCATGTATGTTGTACATTTAGAGGTGCTGACGTGGTCTGTGTCTCTAACAAAGTGTCTGATTCTCAAATATAATCAAATTGGTATGGCGTCGATATTGACCGGACGTAATTATCATTATGAAAGACAACTAAATTTACAGAAACACGGTATCTGTTAAGCTGCAGGGGGCAATTATTTATGCTCACATGGTCTCTCTCTCTCTCTCTCTCTCTCCGCTTGTCCCCTTAGAAAGAAGTGTCACAGCAAATCAATATAAAGTTCTTCTGCCTGATCAACTTTATCCTATAATGAAATTTTTTTCGATCCTGATGGGTGTGGTCTCTTTCAAGATGACTCCGCCCCCATGCACAAGGCATGAAGGCTCGCTGAATGCACATGAAGAGCATGTATGATTTCTGACCAGGTGCTACGGCACTCGTTCTTATCGTTTCTGTAGTAACAGCTTGTACGGCGGACGCTCTGTGAAAAATGTCTAATCATAAAGTTTTCTGTAAGGAGATGTTTATTTTTAATGTTTGTCATAAGTGTTTAACATTTATGGAAGGAGTCTCCAGTGTCAGCACTTTGTAACCTTTAGGGATAAAGTCTGTCCGAGTTTATCGCTACTGATAGCGTGATATCTCAAGAACGAAGTGATCGAATGACCGTAGGATTTATATGGAATTATCATCATAACCAGCGGGTGAACTGGTTAGATTTAGGAATTGATCCAAACAGGTCAAGGTTACAGCAAGGTCAAATGTCTGAAATGTTTTTTTCTTTAACAGCTTCCTTCCTGTTTGGAGTATATTTTATGGGTATTTGAGGCGTACACATTAGTAACAAGAAGGACTAGATTTGTTGGCTGTAGAGGCATCCCAAAAATATGGCAAATACAATCAGCAAAAACATGGTAAATACGATTAGCAAAAATACGCCAAATACGATGAACAAAAATACACCAAATACGATGAACAAAAATACACCAAATACGATGAACAAAAATACATCAAATACGATTAGCAAAAAAAAAAAAAAAGGAAAATACTATTAGCAAAAATACGCCAAATACGATGAACAAAAATACATCAAATACAATGAACAAAAATACGCCAAATACGATGAACAAAAATACATCAAATACAATGAACAAAAATACACCAAATACGATTAGCAAAAAAAAAAAAAAAATACAGCAAATATTATTAGCAAAAATACGCCAAATACGATGAACAAAAATACGACAAATCCGATGAGCCAATCGACATATGAATCTGGAACGACTGACACTTCTGTAGGTGAACCCTCAAATATCATCTCATGCCCCCTGAAAGCCCCACCCCCTTCCCCCGTCTCACATTAGCAACGATTGGCCCGATGCTCTCGTCTCGACTCGATTTTCTCGCTGGAAATCTGCGCCATCTTCACGTTCTGTCACGGTAAATGGAGTATGTTTGGAGTTGATTAATGTATCAGTGTGTGTTGCACGTAGCTGACATTAGACACGTATGTCGTCATATTTACTGCATTTTTACTTTCAGCTACACGTCATACCTTTCATTCATTTATACACACACACACACACACACACACACACACACTGTCTCTGTGACTCTGAGCTCTTTCAAGTCAATATGACTTTAAATGTCACGTCTGTAATGCCGGAATGTTTCTGAAGTCCTGGCAGTGCTGTGGTAATGTGTTACGTAGCTGTCACTGAGACACACACGGCAGAGTGTGTTAATAGTGTCAGTGATCTAACATCACGCTGATTCACTGCTTTGAAGAAACGGTGTGTGTGTGTGTGTGTGTGAGAGTGTGTGAGTGTGTTGGTCTTTTCGTTCTCTGTAGCGTGGCTCATCTTCATCCCTGCTCCTGCACCGTTAGTCACGTACGCCAGTCATTTCCACTCCACTGTTTATTTCTGCCATTTTCAGCCCCGACCCCTCTTTCTCTCTCTCCCTCTCTCTCCCTCTTTCTTTCTCTCTCTCCATCTCTCTCCGTCTCTCTCTCTCTCTCCGGGGACCGTGGGCTGAGCCGTGCCACAGGAGAGGAGAGTAAATATCAGAGAAGGTCAGAGGGAGGAGAGAGAAGGAGAGCAGAGGGTGGATGGAGTGATAGAAAGGGGCATGACAGAGGACAGCAGCCGACATGCTGATGGACAGAATGACTGAAAAGAGTAAAAAGAGAAATGAAGAGAGGAGTGAAAAGAGAGATGAGGAGATCTGCTCGGTCCTGTTTTTTCTCATTAACAACTCTCAAGAGAAGCACATACTTCTAAAACCTTCAGACCTGATTATTTATTTGTTTATCTATTTATCTATCTATCTATCTATTTATTTACATATTTATTTATTAACGTTGACAAAGTTAAAAACTTTAAAAAAAATATATATATATATATGTGTATATATTTCAAAATGCACACTTAATATATTTAAATTTTATTATATTGTATTACATTTTCTCTGTTTTTTTTATTAATTTATATTTTGTTATGTTTATATTTATTGATATATTTGTTGCGTAAGGAATAAAACACACTCCGTGTTATGCTGTTACAGGAAAATAATAAGTGACAGGATGGTGTAATGAATTTGAGTTACTGTGATTGTTTTCCTGTAACAGCACATTCCGAAGTGTTTTATTCCTCTTATACCACAGCAGTTTATTATTAATAAATTATTAATAAGCGCTTTCAAAACCATATATTTACCATTTAGGAAGAAATTTGGTCCTACACACACACACACACACACACACACACACGCACACACACACACATGCATGCACACTACACACACGCATACGCACACATACGCACACACACATACGCACACACACTACACACACGCTTTTCGACTCATACATTTGGTGTGTGTTCCGCGTGTGTTTTTTACGGTTAGTCCGATTGATTTGCGAGCACGGCCTTGATTTTTACGACCAATCTATTTTTCACATCCATGAGATCAATGTGCAGAGAGGGTGGAGTGCTGGGAGGATCAAAGTAAATCCTCTTAAAGAGGCACACACACACACACACACACACACTGGCTGTGTTCCCTATCAACACGCAGTACAATCTGTCAGTTGTATCAGAGGCTCAGCGGGAGTCGCATTAGCTCCAATAAAGCAGTGCGTCTCCATTCTTTTCTTCGTTTCAGCCCCGGGGCAAACGCATGCTCCGACGCCACGCACACGCACACACACACACACGCACACACACACACACACACACACACACTGCTACTTTGTGATTTATTTCATTAGGCAAATGAGATGTGTGAGGGCCTGCGGCACAAACCACTGAGTCACCGCTACTGTCCACTCTCTCTCTCTTTCTCTCTCTCTCTTTCTTTCTCCTTCTTTCATTTTCCACATCTCTTCTCTCCATCCCTCTCTCTTCCTCTCGCAAGCGCATGTGAATGTGTAAGCAAAAGTCACACAGCATCTCCGCTCCCGTGGTGCGTCTCGCTCCCGTATGCAGCACGTCGCCTCCATCCTGGGACTCGAAAAACTCTGTGGTGGAGGCTGAGGAAAGGAAAAAACAGATAAAATGGCCGTCGTTGTCGCTTTTCTTTTTCTCCGTGTCGCAGTGAAATGCCTCAGCTGCTGTCTGTCGTTTAAAATGAGTGCGGTGTGAAACGAACCGTTTGAATGGTCAGAGTGAGAACGAGAGATTTGCATGGAAAGAAAAAAAAAACAAACTGAAAAGAAACTGAGCTTCAAGAATCAAAGTCCTGAATCAAAGAATCAAATTAACATTGACTCTCTCTCTCTCTCTTCCTCTTTTCTCCTCTCTCTTTTTCTCCCTCTCTGTCTCTCTTTCTCTGCCTTCCCCCTTCTCTCCCTCTCCTCTTTTATCTCTTTCTCTTTTTCCCACTGTCTTCCTCTCTCTCTTTTCCTTCCTCTCTTTCTCTTTTCCTCCCTCCTTTGGTCTCTCTTGTTTCCCCTCTCTATCTTTTCTCATCTCTTGTCCTCTCTCTGTCTGTCTGTCTCTCTCTCTGTTGCGCTCTCTTTTCTGCCTACTCTTTGTTTTCCTATCCATCTTGTCCTCTCTCTTTTCCGTTCCTTTTCCTTTTCTCTTCCCCACGTCTCCTTCTTCCTTGTCATTTCTCTCTTTTTTATTTTATCTTTTCCTTTGTCTTTCTCCCTCTCTCTCTCTCCCTCTCTCTGTCCCAGGTTTGTCCCTGTACGGAGGGTGTGAGGCCCTCTGAAGCTGCAGGCCGTTATCCCCGCAGGCCGTCTTGTCCCTCCATCACGCTGCCCCATCATGGCTCTGGCTCTCTGGTTGCTGTGTACCTGCGCCGTCACCCTCAGTAACATCGCCCCCTCTGCTCAAGGTGAGTACTGCGTCCTGTTCACACTGACACTAAAAAAAACCTCTCGCCCCGCGCTCACGGACGGCCGCGTACCAACTGGCGCCATATGTGTACGATTCCCCTAAATTTGTCACGCAACGTGGGGGCAGGCGCTGTGTACAAACTCACGCCGAGTGTCTGTGTGTGTTTGTGTGTGTATGTGTGCTCTGGATGTTTGTGTGTACCAGCAGGGGCGGCTTTGCTAACGGGGGTGTAGTTAAGCCTGCAAAGGGCGGAGGATCGAAGCAGGTCACAGAGCCACAGTGGCCGAGCGCACAGACACTAACACACCATCTGCTGGGAGAGACAGAGAGAGAGATAGAGAGAGAGACAGAGAGAGAGAGAGAGAAAGATATTAAGTGAGTAAGTGAGAACTTTGGTGCTGGGACTGAAACTCTGGGAGCCAGCTCTTTATATTTTCCTGCAGCTTCAATAAATTATCAGCTCAGATGAGAAACATTAGAGGAAAAAAAACCTGTGATGTGGACCACCAAATATCCAACCAATCAGAGCCGAGAGTCTTCTCTGCTCGCCTGTCAGTCATCTTCCTTGTGATTCAGAAAGCTCCGCCTCTTGCACCAGTGTTCAGGCTTAAATGTAAATTTAGTTTATTGATTGCCGTTAGTTTTTGATAAAGATAAGGACACTGATGTGTGTGTGTGTTAGAGAGAGATGAATATGCAGCAGTGTGTAATGAGCAGAGTGTGTGTGTGGATCTGGCGCTGTCACACTGTTTGCTTGTCCAGGTGTGTTTGTGGCTCTTGCTCATGCCGAGTTTAATTTGCCAGCGCTCCTGAATTGATGTGCTGTGTTCACTGTTCCAATGGACACACTTGGCCCCTGGCATCAAACTGTTTCATCAGAGCGCTCTCTCTGTGTGTGTGTGTGTGTGTGTGTGTGCGTGTGTGTTTCCAGCAGTATTAATAATGCATTAATAATCAATTGTGTGTTATCAAGTGCTAACACATGCAGCCTGCAGAATTAGTGAAGCCTCAGATGAGCTACAGGATCATTGATCACACACACACACACACACACACACACATACACATAGACAGACTGTTAATCAAAGCATATGAAATTTCTGTTCCCTTTGTGCCTGTGTGTGTGTCAGTCTCAGTGAAGGAGGCGTGGCCTGTGTGCCTGTCAGTCTCATTGAAGGGGGCGTGGCCTGTGTGCCTGTCAGTCTCATTGAAGGGGGTGTGGCCTGTGTGTGTCAGTCTCAGTGAAGGAGGCGTGGCCTGTGTGTGTGTGTGTGTCAGTGAAGGAGACGTGGCCTATGTGTCTGTCAGTCTCAGTGAAGGAGACGTGGCCTATGTGTCTGTCAGTCTCAGTGAAGGAGGCGTGGCCTGTGTGTGTGCCAGTGAAGGAGGCGTGGCCTGTGTGTGTGCCAGTGAAGGAGGCGTGGCCTGTGTGTGTGTCAGTGAAGGACACGTGGTCTATGTGCCTGTCAGTCTCATTGAAGGGGGTGTGGCCTATGTGTGTCAGTCTCAGTGAAGGAGGCGTGGCCTATGTGCCTGTCAGTCTCAGTGAAGGAGGTGTGGCCTGTGTGTGTGTGTCAGTGAAGGAGGCGTGGCCTATTTGCTTTTTAGTCCCAGGAAAGAAGACGTGGCCTCTCTACCTCTGTCTTTTTCTTTAATTGAAACAGAACTGTTCCACAATAATGAATGAAAAGCTCTCTAAATCATAGCATAATGAACCGCCGGCTGTTCTAAATTAATCTTTCACACGTCAGGTCATGGTTGACATAGCGAGACCACACATACACACACACACACACACACACACACACACTGTAACACGACTTTATGTGAACTCTGATTTCCGACACAGTTCACAGCAGGAGACACTGCAGGCTTCGATCCCTTGATGAATGTAGCGGATGTGAGCCGCCTTCGAGAGTCGTTCTTTCATTCCTGAGGTGTCTCTGAGACACACATTCAGGTCCAGATTGCTCCCGGGATGTGCAGCGCAGTGCTCTTATTGAAATCGGACACTAAAGTGCCATCGTGACTGGCTCTGCTTTGGAAAAGAGAGCATAAACAAGTGTGTATAAATAATGACACCCCCCCATCTCAGTTTTAAATAATCCTCATCTAATATTCTCATTGTGTGATTTTCCCCATTGTTTCTGTGCAGCCTGTAATTACTGTTGATGCTCATCAGAACCCGACGCAGTCCTCCTCGGAACGCTGAGAACGTAAACGAGACAAATCCACAGGCGAGCTGAACGAGAGTTTAATACACAGCTGCACGGAACAATACACTCATGTTATCAGCTGATATAGTGGCCTAAAATACTGTGTGTGTGTGTGTGTATGTTAGTGCTGTCAGAAAGAACGGTATTTGTATAATATGTACTTATTTAAAGGTAATTCATCTTGCTGCATCTTTAACAGACTTTATACTTTTAGTCACCAAACGTCAGTCTGAGGAGTCGATTCGTACACTTAATGCTTTCTTGCATAAATTATATAAAAACATAGAACATAAAAGATTCCTCAGAAGTTTTTTTTTTTTTTATGACTTAAAATTACATGTCATATGAATTTTGACTCATCAATAAGAATCACTTATATTACAAAAGTAAAATTAAAACAATGAAAATACCGAGATATAAGAATAACAAGGATATCGTGAGCCGGCTCGGACACGTTTTACATCATCACACCTGAAAGTAGTATAGTCAAAGACTCGCCCCTGAATTTCTGCCGTGGATTCACACGGAGCAGCGAGCATCATCCCAGAGAAGTCTTTTCGAGTGACAAGTCGCTCGTGTCGCTTGGAGTTTGTCACACGTGGGCGTGCACCGACCGTTACTGCTGTCTCTTATGGGCGTGGCCTGTCCAGGTTGTTATTATTATTATTATAATTTTATTTATTTATTTACATTTTTTTTATTCAGATGAACAGTAGTAGCCAAAATGTATAACCCACCACCCATGATCCGATTTATACACACTTTTGTTTGCTTGATTTACATGTTACACGCTAACTTTATACTAGCTAACTGTACTAGCTACGTACGCTCACCAGAGGCAACGACGATTTTTAATTGCAGGTAGGAACTAAAGTTGAAGAAACGTCGGACCACAAGCGCTATCAGAATACCTAATTTGCCTAAAATTGAGAAAAATGTCGGTAAGATTCAGATGTCGCTGGTCGCTGAACTTGTGTCTCCGTGTGACGCGTTTGCCAAAAGCAATGACCAGTCGTCTGTCGCTTAGTCTCTTGTGCTGCGCCTGTTCTTTGCAGTACCGCTGTTCTACCAGAGAGGGCGACGTTTTCCATACAGCAGCCGTAAGAAAATACGATATAATTTTTAAGTTGATTCATTTTTATTAAAGTTGATTGCTGATGTCATGTGTTTTTCTCTGACACACAGCTAAAATCGGCTCACTTTTGTGAAAAGAAGAGGCTCGAATCCTGACTTTCACCCCGTTCCTCTCCTCCTCTTCTCTCCGCTCTGCTTATCCTGTGGTTTTTTTTTTTTTTGTTGTGTTTTTTTCCCCGAGTGAATGCGCAGCTGCTCTCGGCTCTTCTCCTCTCTGAATGTTTGATGATGCCGCCGTTTGTTTGGTCTCTGTGGATGCGACGTCGATGAGCCTGCGCCTGAAGCACGCAGGCCGCATTCACACGCGCATTTTAATGCAGAAGTGAAAAGCAAGGCGCGCCGTGGAGAGGCGCAATCAGGCCGAGGATGGAGCGTCAAGTGCTCCGTGAAACTCGTCTCCTCAAAGCAGCGCCGTGTGTGTGTGTGTGTGTGTGTGTTTATTCACACAGCTCCAGTCACTCAAACGCCACTCTCCCTCTATCCGGCTCCGCCCCCCCTCTTCCTCTATTTACCGTCATCTCTCATTCCGCCACATCCGCTTCTCAACACATCCGTCTCTCTTTTCCTCTTCCTACTCATCTCTCTTTACATTCCCTCCCTCTTTCATCCTCCTCATCATCCTTTTCTTCCTCTCACGCTCAATCATTCTCGCCATATTCCTTCTCTCTGCATCTCTCTCCCTCTCTCTCTTTCCTACTTCCCTCCTTCCTTACGTTCCTTCCCATATTCCACCTCTTCAGCATCCTTTCTCTCACTCATTTTATTCCTTTTTCTCCCCATCTCTCTTCACTCTATCTTTTAATTTCCTACATCTTGCTTTTTCTCATCTCTCTTTACATTCCCTCCCTCTTTCATCCCCTTCATCATCCTCTTTTCTTCCTCTTTTTCTCAATCATTCTCAACATATTCTATCTCTATCACTCTCTCTTTCTCTTTCTCTTTCTCTTTCTTTACTTTCCTTCCCTCTTCATCATTTTTTCTCAAACCCTTTTCTTCCCTTTCTCTCAAGCTCCCTTCCTTCTAATTACTGTTTTCCTACTTTCTCTTACCTCTGCTTACATTCTCTCTCTCTTTCATCCTTTTCTCACTCCTTTTCTTCATTTTTCACCTCATTCTCACCATATTCCCTCTCTCTCCATCTCTCTTCTCTTCCTCTTTTTCCTACCTCTTTTTCTCACTTCTCTATACATTTTCTCCCTCTTTTTTCTTTCCCATTCATTATTATTCTTTTCTCTCTCTTTCTTTCCCTCCACCATTCACACCCTATTCACACCCTTTCCTCTCTATTCCCTACCTCTCTCTTTCTTTTGTCTCTCTTTACATTTTCTTAAATTTTTCCCTTCCTTGTAACTTCCATCCATCTCCCTTATCCTTCACCCTCTCACTCTACTTTTCTTTTCCTCACTTTTCTTCCTCTCTCATTTGCTTGTCTTCCGTTTTTCACTGTCTCTCCCTTTGGCTGTATCCCCCCCTCCTCTTTCTCTTCTATCTCCTCCTTTACCTGTTTTATTCTCTTCTTTTTCTCTCTCTCTCTCACTCTCTTTCCTCTCTGTCCGTAACTTGCCTTCTCTTCTTCACATTCATCCTCTCTGTTCACTTGTGTTTTTCTTTCACTTTCTTTCTTCTTCCTGCTCTCTTTCTCTTCATTTCATCACCACACACACACACACACACACACACACAAACATCACTAACCGCACAAGCAGAAGAATAGATAAGCACAGCTGATCTTGTATGTTGTAGGTGTGTGTGTGTGTGTGTGTGTGTGTGTGCAGGACATTGTGTCCCTCAGGCTGTGACATTCCGCAGTGTGTTGTGCAGTGAAGGCTGCAGTGTGTCCCTCTCTTCACATGACCTTTCTTTCTTTTTTTCCAGCTTTTCTTAACCAGCAGGAATTTGGACTTTTTGCTTGTTATAACAGAGAAAATCATTCTTTTTTTTTTTTTTGTTGTCAAGGAGGAAGTGAACCTCTGTGACCTGCCCGTCGTCAAGATGGCCGCTGAGTGGACTTGTTCCCGGATGTTCCTGCCCTCCTCACTCTCTCACGCCCTTATTTATTTCTTCTCTCTCTCTCTCTCTCTCTCTCTCTCTGTGGTTGTTGAAAGTGTGTGTCTGAGAGCTGGGGATCACAGGCAGGTCTGCGAGAGGGAAAGGTTAATGGATGGCCTTTGAATATATATTGGGACAGAAGGGTGGGGGCGGCGGCGGCGGCGGCGTGCTTTGAAGATGCCACAGACGCCTATTCTAGACTGTCTGAGTGTGTGTGTGTGTGTGTCCGAGTGTATGATTTGTTTACGTCTGAGGTATTGGGCTGTGATGATCCTCTCTGTTATATTGAAGTGCTTGTGAGGTATAGAGTGTGCGTGTGTGTGTGTGTGTTAACAGGTGTTATGGCTCTCCTTTGATACACAGGGATGTGATGATATGGTGAAGGGGGCCAACTTGTAAAAAGTGGGTGGAGTCATTACACATGGTGATGCGATACCCAGTCAAATCAGCTCATCTCTTTCTTTTTAAACACACAGCACAGTGATGCTTTTATTAAAAAAAAAAAGAAAGAAAATAACATGATTAGATTGTGCATAATTTAGCCATAAATACGCAGGTGATTGACGGAATAAACGTTTTTTTGTCTACAGAACACACAACACCTTCTAGGACCTTTCTGCTTGTTTTGTTTTTCTTCACCTGTATGATGGTAATAAATGTGGCCACTGAAGCCTATTCATGTCTTCCGTTAGACATGTTAATGACCTGTTCATTCTTAGGAGTGTAACGATCAGGACCGATGCATCAGTTTAAAAGGCAACGATCGAAATAAATCAAGGCAACAATCGTAATACAATTATTATCCAAATTATTATCCAAAAAGGACAGACAACTGTGTGTAAAAAAAGATTTTTTTTTATTTTTAAACTGACGCGTAAATAATAGAATTCAGTTGTATTTAGTTAGTATTTTGTTTGTACTGAAGTCAGGTAATGTCAGAATCAGTAGCTGGAGTCTTAAACCTCCAGATATAGTAAGAAAAATGCTGTTTTTGGTCATTTCTGCACTAGCGTTGGGTCTCAGCAGGTGGTAATGCAATTATGGACTAAACCATCTTTATAAATCTCTCTGCTCCGAGGGATTTCAAATGCCGCACCCGCTGCTGCAGCTCTCCAGTCATGTTATCAGAGACGCCTTTTCATTCAGTCCATAAAAATAACAACTGAGCAGACACTCATAGAATATGAATAGATCATAGAAATGCAACTGTTCAATCACGTATTTAAAACAAACAAATGAACACGTCTCATGCGGACGTTCATAGAAATGCATGTGTTCGTTCATGTGTGGGGGGAAAAAAACAAGCAAAAAATGTGCAGACGTTCATAGGATGTTCATTATGTATTTAAAAAAAGAAAACAAAAACATGTATTATGTGCAATAGAAAAAAATCATAGAAATCTGTGTTCATTCACATGTTAATAAAAATAGTGAAAAAAGGGGGAAAATGCATGTGTTCATTAACGTGTTAAAAAAAAGGAAAAAAAACTTTTCATGGGGTTATAGAAATGCATGTGTTCATTCATGTATTTAAAACATGTATTATGTGCAACAGGAAAAAATCATAGAAATGCATGTGTTCATTCACGTGTTAAAAAGGAGAAAGTTCATTTATGTGTTAAGTAAATAAACAGAAAGAAAAAAGCATGTAGAAATGCAAGTGTTCAGACGTTTTAAAAAAAAGTTCGATGTGAAGAAAAACCTTAAGCCATTTTGCTCGTTATAACACTGGAAGCGGAGGGGTGTGCGAAACGCGTGTAAAGATTTCCTGAAGGCAAAACTGAAGTAAACAGTCCAGGTGGAAACGTGAGGAGGTCAGATACACGCAGAGCCGGGCGGAAAAACAAATCAAAACTGAACATGGAGGAGTTGAAACGCAGGTTAACAGGCTACAGGCGAGGACGAGGTGGGAAACGCCCTGAAGTGAAACAGACCAAAGTGGAAATCATCAAAAGGTCTAGCCAGATTTCAAGCGAACCTCGTTTCCTGTGCTGTGATGTGCGTAATGCAGACTTGTGGTAGTGGTGAATTGTGCGCTTTACAGAGCTGGATATGTGGATGTGTGTTCTGTACGACTGAAAGCGTTGGCTAAAAAACAAGCTCCTGAAACTCATTCGATGAGAATTGGCCTGAACACTCAGGAGAGACTTTCATCAAGTCCGTGGATAGAGTGAGATGTTATATAAGAGTCCTCGAGTGTAGAGAAGCTTCACTCAGTAGCATGTTCAGTAAAAAGAAAAAAAAAAAAAGACGATCCCCAGAATTTTTTTTCATATAAAACAGTAGGACTTCCAAAATCCTGCTAACGAATCGTGGTGATGCGCAAGAAAGCAAAATTGGCTGTGATCTCTGGATGGGAGGGGCATACTCTCTCTCTCCTGTCAATCACAGCGACACTAGCCAATCATGGGCATCTTTGGGCTCAAGTATGTGGAAGAGGGTGGATAGCGCTTTCCTCCAAGTCTGTAACACATGCGCTGTACTGATGGAATGGGGTCTTGGAGATACGTCATGAACGTAAGATGATCACTCAACACCAAAAAGCTTTCCCAAATTAAAATCGCTGCTGCTTAAAACAAAGAAAAAATACAAACACACGGTGTCCAAAAAAAAAAAAAAAGATCTTTACACCTTTGAATTGAAACAGAATTAAAAATTGACTAGCACTCATAGAATTGCCAGTGAAGGAAATTTAGACCCATGAAAGTTTGATTTTTATTATTAACAAAGTTCCAGACATTCAGTACAAAATCAGATCAGAAGAAGCTTAGCGTGTTTCTGTGCGAAATGGGACAATCTCAGCATTTCTACGCCTCCTGGTTGAGTTTTTATATTGGAGAAAAGTTGTAAAGATCATTTTAATTTTAAGACTTCATTTCAAATAATTATTTGAATAAGAGCAGGAAAGAAAGAAAAAAAAAAAAAAAGAAGAGGAAGTAGCGCACTACTCATTATACCGAATATTAAATTGAACAGATTTAGCATTCGGATGAATATTAATGAGTCTATAATGTTATACAGACAAGAGTCTTGGGGGGGGGGGAAAGGGTTCTTTGGATAATTACAGCTTCTCAGCTTCCTACTTGGACTCAGTCTGTTGTAGAGTTCACTTTAGAATCCTTAAGTCAGCGGTTTTTCCAAACTTTTTTTTTTTTTTTTTTTGGACAAATGACTCCAAATGGACGTTATGAACTGGGAGCGACCCCAAACCTCAACCGTGCTAGTTTCTTTATTCCAGATTTATAATTTAAGACTTCAGTAACATTTGAATATATTATCATATGTCAGTAACGTGTGTGTGTGTGTGTGTGTGTGTGTAAAATACAAGTGACTAAGAATCAAAGGAATATTCCTTGCACTGACTTGCTAGTCTAATGGGAACTTTTTACATTTCTTTAAACAGCTTTTGAAAACTCACTAAGAAATGAAGCACTGAAGAAACATCTGGCTAATCTGTTATTTAACATCATGCATGTAAATCCATATTCAGTAAACGTTTCAGCATATTTTGATGTTTATTTTTCTTCAATCTTTTGTTCCACTGAAGCCAAGTCATGACTCTATGTATTTGAGGAATTAATGCAGAGAGCTGGATGGATACGTTTGTCCATTTTTAAATCGCTGAAATCCTACACCCGTGTCGCGTCGCCGGATGGCGCAAAAGACCAAAATAGCACGTAGACTTTTTATTCAACTGTGGCTTGTTTGAATGTGTCTTCCAGAAACATTTCAAAATGTTAGCACGCAACAACCTTCTTCATGGTTAGAGCGATATTCGTAATGTTAATGTGTAAAGTAAATGAACAAAACAAAAGCAGAGATTGTGAGTTTCTCTTTTTGGGAACTCTTGCCTTAAGGTTTCTAAGTTTTCTAAGAGTTTGCATCACACACAGGAAACCGCAGAAGGTGAAAATTATGTCGGTCTCTAAGGCAAAGACAATCACAAGGGGCCACAATCGTTCTTTTATCATGAAGTTTATTAGATTTAGATGTCTATTATTAGCTCACAGGAATTTTTTTTGTATTTAAGCTGCTAGGACACAGTGAGGCTGAATCCCACACGGCTTTTCATCCACTATACGTACACTACAGGTCAAAAGAATCCGATTCCAGGTGTCAGGTTGTAGGGTTGGTGACGTGAGTGAACAATTACTATTATATTCAATATTAAAGGCTATTACTCATTTGTAAAGATGATTCTATTAATCGTACAATGGACAAAATAATCTCGGAATGAGGCACAATTGATGATGGGCGCGTCCACAAGGTACATAGTAATCAACACTGAAGAAGGTGTGTAGAGAAGCTTTATTGTTATTTATTCATTACGCATGCAGTTATCATACAAACAACATGCCACTTGTCCAGCTTTCTTGGTAAGGGCTATGCCTGGATTGTAAAAAGGCACATCTGTACGTTACGTTCCTACATCTGTAAAATGGCTGTAATATAACTCGCTTGGATTCCAAATGATTCATGGAAAGCTGTAAAACACGCTGCGTCAAAAATGATGACTTTAAAATGACTAGCCTCAAGAATACGGTCATTAAGCATGCAAGGAATAAAATACCATACATGCATGCATAGATACATAGACAATTCCGGTATATTATCACATTTATCATTTAATAACTTTTTAATGACTTTTAAATATTTTTTTAACAAACAGACCTCACCTGCTACCAGATAAATGGTTAAGGCTCTGGGTTACTGATCAGAAGGTCAGGGGTTCAAGCCTCAGCGCTGCCAGAGCTGCCACTATTGGGCCCTTGAGCAAGGCCCTTAACCCTCTCTGCTCCAGGGGGGCTGTCTCATTGCTGGCTCTGCGCTGTGGTGTATATGTGACAAATAAAGGCTTCTTTTGGGGTTTTATATTGATATTAGATTAGTGAGTGGAATAATGACTGTTTGTTTGTTTATAAAATGGCGGCTGATTCCAAACCTGTGAACAGTACTGTACTGTATCTGCGCACTACATAGTGTATAATAGAAACATGAAGAAATGCAGGTCCTAGCAGGTTAGAACACAGCAACAGCCCTGAAACCGCTCTTACAGTTACAGCTTCTGTAAGAGTTGTAGTTGTAGTTTTCTGCATCACACTACACATCTTCAGCCAGCAGGACGCAGCCTGATGCATAAACACTGTCCCACAAATCGATTTTTTTTTAACTGACATCTGTAATTTATTCACATTAACATTTCCATTTTACCAGAGAACACTTAGAGCTCTTGTTTTTTTTTTTTGTTGTTTTTTTTTTGGGACATCTTTATCAGACTGATTTGACAGAACGGGTGGGTTTTAGGGGGAAAAAAAAAACCCTATTCACGTCCCCTGATCAGCTTGTTAAAATGAGTGATGCCCAGCTCTCACTTCCTGCACCCTTCACTCTCTTCATTCTCTCTCCTCACTGCGCTAGTTTACAGGGAATTCAGGTTTAAGCAGCAGCACACACACAAGTCACAGTGAATGACATGACCATTATTGCTCTAAAAAAAAAAAAAAAGTTTGGAGTGCAGAAGTGGCAGTCGGGAGAGAGTGGGAGCTTAATTATTCTCAGCTGGGAGCAGGCACGCAGGTAAAAAGGAGGCAGGGTGGAGGAGGTTGTCCCCCGCCTGTTCTCATTCACAATGGGTAGAGGCGTTGCTATTTTAAAACACGCTTCTCTAAAAATCTCCTCATACTGTCATGTTGAAAATCCCAACACGCCTGTACCAGACCCGGCCAATAAAGCGGCGGGAACGAGTAATGGGGTCAGGTGTATACCGATATCACGTCTTCGCATCATATTTGACCGATCTATAACCTCGCCCACGCTTGGTTACCGTTGCTATGTAAGCTCGCCGGGCAAAATACGAGTCGCATCTACCAACAGTCTTGGAGTAATGAGGATTAAAGACGAGTGTTTGTGTTTAAAAGCGGTGGTCTAGAAACGTCTCCGATTTTTCTACTGAAGAAAAATCTGGAGGCGTGAACTAAACGCAGGTGATTTTTTAATAAACTGAATGGCAGTCCCAGAAAATCGACTTAACTCCTGCGCTTACACTAGTAAGTCCTTGTGTCACTTGTAATTTGTCTCTTGTGGGCCTTGTGCCCTGTGCAGTTTTTTTTTTAGTTAGGATGAAAAACGGTAGTTTAGTAGCTAAATTTATAGCATACACCTAGCTATAGGATGTATACACACCACTTTTGTTATCGTCTAACATCATATGTTGACAGATTAGATTAGCCAAGCAAGCTAACTGTACTAGATACGTACACTCACTAGAGGCACCAACGATCTTTGCTACTTCCTTAAGCTTTATTTTTCTTCGTCCGAGGAATCATTCGAGCTACTTCAGATCTCACTTTGTTGCTGAAGTCGTGGCACTGTGTCGCACACGTATGTAGTAAATGAAAGGTTGTCTGTCTTTTGGTAGTGTGAACGTAAAGTAACCCACCTCTGAATATGTGCATCTGTCCCACAGTGAATACTGATGTACCTTTCAGAAATACCGCAGGCGGCAATTTAATACACCAAACAAACTGTCCGGTGAATAACGTGGTGTAAAAACAGACGGTCATTTCTCCTGACTCCGCCCACTCATTAACACCCAGTAAACACTTCCATGAACAGCTGTACTTGCGACGTCTTGCTGATTCGCAGCACATTTTTTTCCTGACCTGGTTATTATTTATTTTGCGAAGGTTAGGAATATGGATTTCCTGTGTAGTCGCTGTGCCTGCTTGTTTCTGACCTCCGCTGCGTCACCTGTATCGATAATGCGATGATCATGTAAGGAAATAATAATCAGGATAGTTTTGGTCAGTGCTGCAATTGCACACATTAATCACAGTTATTCTGGCAAAACAAATCAAAAGTTTTATAGCAGTTTTCCTGTTTTTGATTTTAGATAAACAGTGCATACGGTATGTACAAACCTCGAAGTCAAAACTGGTAGTGGGGGTTAATACACAAATACATAAATAAATCCATAGTTAAGGCAAGTCACTGCGCCAAGTCCAATTTTCAGACTGCTGTTCTTAGTCTGATTTGCAGAGTAGTTACCAAAACCCAGACTCTCCAGTACAAGATTAATAATAAACAGATTTTTTTTTTTAAAAAAAGAAAAGCTTTTAATCATTGATATGATGAAGTTCTCTGTAAGGAGATGTTTATTTAACATTTAAGGAAGGAGTCTCCAGTGTCAGCGCTTTGTAACAGAGCTAAGAGCTAAGGCTTACAGCTGTAAGTTGTACAGTTGTCTTTGTGTAGTTAGCAGTGTTGTATAGACTTACGCTTGCTAGACAAACACAAACATTAGCGCTTTATAAAAGTCCGGTGGTAAAGATGTAACTTGTGAAGTTACGCAGGAGCGTTCAGGTTTCTCGGTAACATCACAAACTGCATTTTTCAACTTCGAGATTGAGAAAAAAAGAAAGACTGATGAGGGAACAACTCTTTATAGCTGCTGTAACTTAACTAACAAACTAGGAACTTTGCATCACAGGTCTGTTTGATTTTAAAAGTAAACATAAATATCATGAACTTTATTTTTTGGTGCAGTTGGTCTTTGAAGGGTATTTTGATTAGTTTTGATAAGGTCTTGATGAAATCGAATCTCCCACATCCACCAATCAGAGAATGAAAAAAAAAAAAAAGTCAGGCTTATCAGTGACCGATGCGGTCCTGATTCCGAATGAATTTCATGCAGAAAACAGAGAGAAAACTGAAGAATGAGACGTACGCTGTGTTCGTCGCTGCTTTAGGTGAGCTCCTGCTTTCATCCGCCTTCACGCTGGATTTCCTTCTTCTTGTTCTTGTTGTTCAAATTTCTGACGTCAAGAACCGAATGACACCGAATGTGAGAAGGCAAAAAAAAAAAATCAGATTTGACCGATTAAGATGAGTCACATGCAGAAATCGAATAGAAAGCACATCCAATGTGGCTTAAATCTGATTGAAAAAAATAGATTGGACTGCTCAAATCATATATACAAAAAAAAATCGTATCTGATCCGTCTGAATATTAGATGATTCGATCTTTATACCTGCTCTACACAATCCCAAATCTGCACTGAATATCGTACACATTGTGCAATTTATTCAACCCTCAGCCATAATGTCTACTGTGTCAACACTACTGTGTGTGTGTGTGTGTGTGTGTGTGTGTACTGACACCGGCACCTCCACACCGCTAACGTGGGTGTCAGTCAAGCTGCTAACACCAAACACTCTTGTAAATTGTAAACAAGCCTTAAGCACATAAACACACACTTATGCACAGAGGATGAGAGGATGAAGGATAGTATGAGAGAGAGAGAGACAGAGAGAGAGAGAGAGAGAGACTCGGATCAGTGCACAAAGAGGTTAATTAAGTGTCTAATGCAGTGGCAGGGCAGCCGCTTGACACTCATCCTCTTTAACAGGTTTATGGACGCGGCTGCGCTCTCCTGCTCTCCTGACAGTCTTCAAACTCTCCGCCATTCCACAAATGTTACTATAAACGGATAAAAAGTATGATGTGTCATTCTTAAATAAATTTTTAAAAATTGCGGTTGTTGTCAAACTGCTGTTGTATAAGAGGAATGCAACACCTCTGGACATATTGTTATAGAAAAAATCCTCCATTTCAGGATGTGAACAGTGAATCCGCTTCGTCACACAAACATGTTGTTGATTGTTTTCCTTGTAACAGCGTGACCCAGAGTGTTTAATTCATTACTTGGCAGCAAGCTAAACCCCGTGGTCCTTATTGTGGTCTGCATATCAGGTTACATAGAATTATCGAACAAAATCATAAACATGACCACAGTTTGCTACGTTTTTCACGTTCAGAGCGCTCTTGTTAGCTGAAACGTCTGTGTTTTTACGGAGGCAGTGTGTTACATAGCCAATATTTTTTAACAGTCTTGAAGGGAAAATATTTTTTTGCGCTGAATCACTCTGATGTCCTCTTTCAGTGTGTCCGGCTCCGCCACTGTGGACCTTAATGTGATTGTTTTTGATTGGTGAATGTGAATGTAGCAAAGCAAAAGTGCATTTCTGACACGGGTAAGAGTGAAAACTACTTTTACAAGTACAACTTTAGTCACAAAGTTACTTCCTGGAATGTAAAAGCGTAAATGTAACACATTACTACTAGAGCTGGACGATGGTATAATATAATATTGATATCGTGAGTTGTACACTTGTCTGTGTATGGAGGAGTGTGTGAGCCGGTTTATAGTAACTCACTGTATTAAGCAACTTAATGGAGGTTTACGTTTATTTTCTACAATTTAATTGTTTTTCCTTAATTTTCCTTATTAAATCATAAAAGTTGAACCTGTTGAGACTTATCCTGGAAGTCTTAAGCGTGTCAGTCACATGACTTTTTTGTCATGGTCGGCATATTTGGGACCGAAAGTAACTAGAGGTGAAAGGTGGCTAAAATGACCTGCTTTACCTCGAAAAGAAGAAAAGGATACTTGGACAATGGACTGCAATCCTGACATACTTTCCCCTGAACTGCTGGTTCCAATTAAACCGTCTGAAAATGTATGAAATTTCTCAAATCTCATACACACCCCCTCTTCCTATTCTGGAGAACCTCTGTATTTATTTACTGATTGATTTACTTATGTATCTGAGAGCACAGAACCCGAGTGTTTCCAGAATCCTGGAGAAGAAAAGACTCTGTTATTATCAGGAGGCAAAGTCGATATCAGCTAACTGACTAACTTTTGCTAATGTTAACAAGCAATACTTGTCACTTAGATAAACTTCCCAATTAGCTAGCTAAAATAGCTGAGTAAACCTGCCTGTTTTTGGAGATTTAAATGTTTGAATGTCGGATGGCTCAGGAAACATGTTGTTTTGATGGATGTAACTTCAGCTCCTAACTCCAGTTCCCCTGCACAGCTAATAAGGCTAACTTTAATGTTATTAGCGAACGCAGGACAGCATTAGCTAGCATCTTGACTTGCAATTACGCACTCATTGCACAGTCTGGACTGTTCTTTTGGGGTCGTCTTATTAGCACACTTCTGTATTTGTTCCTCAAAATGGCAGTGATTTATACATTGTGACATCACAGGAAATGCTAGGAGAGGGAGTTAATATCATCTAAGTAATGTTTGCTAATGTTAGCAGTGTTATGTTAGTAACGTTAGTAATGTTAGCTGCTGAACGTCCCAGTCGCCCCATAATATAGCTACCTAGCTAACACAGCTACGATTCAGCATGACAGGAAGAGATCCACTGTAAGAGTATTAGCGCAGACTAGATTATCAGTATAAATGAAAATTAATCTAATCTGAAATAAACACTGATACAGTCAGTGACGTTACATAAAACACAACGTGTTTTTTTTTTCCCCATATCAACCATACTTTTGTTCTGAAAACATGAGAATTTTTTTTTTTCCTTTTTCCGTCAGGCACTCCGCATGGCCTACCCCTAGCTCATATAATCTCCTGGCTCACTCGGGTCCTGATCCTAATCCTCCCACTTCCTGTCTCCTGCTGACCGGGCCTGGTACATGGCAGATTGAGGATGAGGAGGCACTTAAGTGTGTGCTGCGATGAGTTTTGTCCCTGTGTGTGTGTGTGTGTGTGTGTATATGTGTATGTGTATGCTGTTATCAGAGTGTGTGTAATTGGGTTCTGTGCGGGAGATGGCACTAGGGCCTGCGCTGTCCGTGAAGCTCTCGGGCCTCTCCATACCCTTCAGCCTGCGCTCCTGAAGGTGACTGCTAAAAGTGCCTTTGTTTTCTTATCTCGCACACACACACACACATATACACACACACACACACGCATGCACACTCCTCTCGAAACACAGCAGGAGTTAATCAACATGGACGAGGGGTTTCTCTATCTGACACACACTCTGTCTCCGTCTCACTCGCAGTTTCTTCATTTCTTTCCCCCTCCATCTTTCTTCTAACATCTCTCAAACCTTTTCGGTGTTTTTTTTTTTTCCTTCACATTAGTTGTTTTTGCACAATAAAACTGGTGTGTTTTGTTAATTTCATAGATGGTAGGTACTCTTTTACAGTAAAACATTGCCTCACAGATCCATTAAAATGGTGCTTAGACACACGGCAGCCATTTTGTTTGTGATGTCACGCTTTAAGGACAAAATGAAGAGGATAGATTTACTGCATTGAAGTTTAAATACGCAAACACTTACCAGACTGTAGGTTGTTAGCTAGCTTGACTATGTTGCATAGCTAGCCAGTAATAACGTAATGAACAGCCTACGCTAATAACGGGAACAATATTAAAAATGTCTGATCATAAACTTTTATAGCTAATTACAGCATCAAAATAAAATCAAGTTTCAGTTCATAAGAAACTAAACCAGCTGACATTTGATTAATATGCTTTTCATAAGGAATAAAACACTCCATGTCGTGCTGTTGAATGAAAAATCCAGCAATGTGTAGGTGTGATGAAGCAGAGTTATGTTTAATGCTGTGGAACATCCGTGAAACGAGTTAGCTATAAACAATTGTTAATATGACAAAAAAAAAAAAAAAAAACGCACACGTTGTAGTGTTAATGAGAAACCGTAAAGCGTAAACTCCTCTGTCCTGCAGACGTCAGAAACCTTACAGCTTTTCCTCCGACTGTTACAACACACTGATGTTTGTGTTTGTCTAGCTAGCATAAATCTCTGAGGGAAGATTAAGTACATCAGCTAGCAGCTAAACTGAAAGCATGTCTACGAGGTAGCGAGTGCTATCTAGCTCATTAAATGCAGAGGGTAAAAAAGAAAAAGAAATTGTAATTTGTCCTCAAATTTCACTCCTTTTTTTTTTCCAGCTGATGTTGAGTTTGATGTTTGTGAAAATTGCATCCTGAGCCACAGAAGCGACTTGGTTCATACATTTTGCTTATTTTGGAAGAGTAATATATTTTTTTAATGTTTTTTTTATTTTGTCAGTCAGCACTAAAACAAAATGTACTGACTTTCAAAACGAATTTTTCTTTCCGTAGAGCAGCACATTTCGAATTTTCACCAAAGCTGATCATTTCTCTATCTTTCCCTCACACACACTCTGTCTCTCAGTTCTGGATGAGTGTCAGTTTTACGTTTTTACCCTCACGGTTTGGCTCAGGACTCACTCGCTCAGCCTCGTCTCGCTTCTCCTCATCACTCTGGGCGGCAGCGCAGAGGAACTCATTATCCTCCACTATAATCTCCTCCTCCTCATCTTCATCTCGGCTTTGGACAGAGGTCTTGTTAAGTGTAGCTGCCCGCGGCCGCCATGTTGGCCATGAGCTGGAGCTTTAAGAGCACTCGGGTTTCACACGAGCGAGCCGTGTTTTAATGAGTCACTGAGCCGCTGAGTGCCGTCTGAGGGCTCGCCGAGGGGGACGAGGGTCTGAAGCCTGGTTTACGCCTCATCGGAAGAGCTTTAGCCCGAGATGAACTCCTTTTCTTCTTTTAAAGCAAGCTGTTTGTGGTTGGCACATCAAACACGTGGGCGGGGTAGTATACAGGAAGCAGGAAGTGGGGCTGCTTAATATGATGATGTAACATTGACATCGTGATAAATTATCACGATGTCCTTTTATATTTGTTTTGTTTATTTATTTATTTAATTTTCTTTTTTCTTTTTTTTTTAAAATAAATGTAATTACAAACAGTCTTGGAGCAGCTGATTTGATGTTGAAATTTTGTATTTTAATCTCCTAAAATTATAAATTGTTTAAAATTGTTATTTTTATTGTTTTTTTCCCCCTTTTTTAGTGTTATTTTTTATAAATATATATTATATAGACATTTCTATAACTTATCAAAGAGACGAATGAGCTTATTGTGGCGTCCCTCAGAGTTTAATCCTGAGCCCCATACAGGTCAATGACACAATTATTAATTGGGTTCGTTTTATTATTATCATTATTATTTTTAACTTCTTTTTATCTAATTTGGTCACCTGCTAGTTCCTAGCCGCTAGTTAGCTATCAGCTATCATATGACAGGAGAAGGTGAGACACATGAAGCCAGTCAACTGCACTTGTTTTGAAGATTTTTCAAGTAACGTAACACACTCAGAGAAAAGCGCTATCTGCCCTCTTCCGCATACATGAGCTCACAGATTGGTTAGTGTCTCCCTGATTGACAGGGGAGAGAATACTCCTCCCACCCTGACTGTTTTCTTCCTTTTTTGGACTCCTGGACATGGATGGTTGTGGCACTGTCTGGATTTGAACTTGTGATTTCACAACGATAGATGCTTTTGTGTTGCGCCACTGTTGAGCTACTGATGTGAATGTACAGATGTGCCTCGGAGCTTTTCTCATTGTTCATAATTGTTCTGTTGCTAAACGCAGTTCATCATGAGACACTGGCCTACTGTTTCAATACTCTTAACACATCTTTGTCACACAAGTGGCGGGAGGGATCATGGGAAGGGGATTTCCAACGGAAACAAACCCTCTAGCCCTCAGTAGTAACAATAAGCATGTATAAATTGATTTCTTTGGATAAATTCATTTGGCAAGGAGACACAGGTTCAGTGGATTAATGCAGAACTTCAGCGTCAGGTTTAATTTATTCTTGTAGTTTAGAATCTTACTTTTATTAGGCTAGCATGAGTGAGCTGTGATTTCTGGGTAAAGTTCTGCTCCTGTATTGACTCGATCCCTCGCCCTTCCAATGGGTCACCTAACACACTTCACTTAAGCTAATAGAGTACTGGGGATTTCCCAAGGGGAAATGGCGAAGGTTATTGAAACCGGAGTGGGCGGGGTGGGGACTATATCACTCCCTCCATCACTTTTCCCATCAACGTTCCACCGTGGGCAGCACCGTTTCTACTCTGTACTTCATCAGTGTTTCAATTAATCGCATCACATCCACTGCAGGGAGCACACAGGGTCGGGCTTGTAGCGGAATACAAATAACATCATTACGTATTCCGAGTACAAAACCGAAGAATCTGTATTCAGTCTAAGACATGTTTTGTAAAAAGACAGAATTCAGAATACTTTTTTTTTTTTTTTTTTTTTTACATTTTTAGGAGAAACAGACTTAAAAAAAAAAAAAACTACCACCAATACTGGTTTATTGACTATTTTAAAATCACCCCCCCCCCCTTTTTTTTTCATGTGGCGACGGCTGAAACACACAGCCATATTCTGTTCCATTACCTAATGCAGGTAAAAGATTTAACAATTCATAAAGTAAATTTAAAGGTTAAATAAGGTTAAAGGTTAAAATAAAGGTTTTTTTTGTCAACTAATGGTGCATTTTTGCATGTAACAATGGGATCAGCTTTCAAACACTTAATAATATTATTCTGTTTTAATTAGTATGGGAGGAGCTTGAAATATGATATTTCTTTTATCTGGCCAACACACCAATCCGACCACTGACGCAAAGCATTGAGCCAAATCTGCCTACGGGTGCTGAGCGCTAAGTCAAGTGGGTTTTTATTGTCATTCCTCTATATAGCTTGTATTCATTGGAATGAAATGTCGTTTCTCCAGGATCATGGTACAACACAGAACAGTACGCAAAACAACACAAAGGGCAAATACACAACAGTGTGAGACGGGTGCAGGACAATAAATAAACAGAACAGAACAAGGGTCTGAAGTAAAATGTTGTCATTGTGGCGTTCTATCAAAGATAATTAAACTGAAGAATTCATTAAAGGATTTGTTAAAAGCAAAGAATTTTAATGAAAAAAAAAACAACATGCTCTGAAATGCAATTCAGACCAACTAAATGTTATTTTCAAAGTTTTTAAAACCAAGGAATGTAATTAATTTAAACCAAAGAATGTTAACCAGATATAACACTGGAACCGAGTACAGTATCCTGCCCACCGATCGGAATCAGCACCAGCCAACTGTGCTTAGTACAAGGGTTCCCAAACCTCTTGGGCAAACGTATGTGTAAAATAAGCGACAAAAAACCGAAGAAATATTCCTTGCACTCATTACCAAAGTTGTGCTACGACCCGACGTGAAGCAGAGGGGCCTGGTTTGTACTTGACGCATGATTTTTGCGTGTGCCTCCGTATCTTATTTACATGCAGAAGATTTAAAAGCGTCATCCACTAGACTTCACGGCAGAGCCAAATCATTCCTATCCATCAGGTTTCCAAGTCAAACTGTAAAATGTTTCGAGATTTCATGCACAACGAAGTTAAACACACTGACGAGCTCTGTTTCTCTTTAAAACTCTCCGCTATCGTCGTGATTGTTGTCATGGACTGCGTCTCAGATCGAAAACCCTGACATTCAAAAGTGTCGACCAGTCTAGAAAATCCAGAAGGCTCTTACGCAAAACAGACCTTTCAGTAGCTTTGAAGGAGACATGAGAGGTTTTTAAAATTTAAATCTGTGATAGGAAAATGGGGTAGTGTTATTGCTCAGTAATGGTCTAGAATAGTTTTGAGGTATAGTGCTAGTTTGTTTAGTGGAGGTAGATGTACAGGGAAGTTTGTCCTTTTTTTTTTTTTTTTGCTAAACTACGCTAGTGCTGCATGTCAGGACAGTGGAAAAAAAGACTACAATAGTATTGTATATTGTACAATAGTATTACAGTATTTTCATTTAAATGTGGTTTGTCTAAACGTGACTCACAGTAACATTTCAAAATATTAGCACACAAAACCCGTCTTTGATATTTCTGTTATTAATTTATAAAATAAATGAATGAAACAAAAGAGGAGATTGTCAGTTTTTTCCTCCCAAACTCATTTGTAAATCAAGCGACCCTACGTGGCAGTTCAGCAGCTGGAATTGGCTTTACAGAATAAAATTAATTTCATTTCTAGTTTCAATGTCACTTGGTCGTAACGTGCACAAAACGTCGGTTTTGCTGTTGAGTTAATGTCACTGAAAGCATTGCATATTTACAGTCATTTTCCAGTTTAGTTACAAAAGGTGTAGGCTCGGAGAGGTGTAGTGTATCATAATTGATAATCCCCACCAACTGACTAGCTAATGCTAAACCTGAAGACTTCAAGCATCGTAAACTCTTTATCCTTATGAGTCTTCCTTTATTAATTTGTTTTGCCTGCTAATTAATAGACCCTGTGATCATGTGTACATATTTCCTTTTTTTTTTTTTACTCAGCGTAATTTATTGATTTGATATTTCCCATGGCTTTTAAAAATCCGCTGCCTGATTAATTATTTAGCGTGCCACAGAGAGCGGCAGAAAGCGATGACGTTCCCTCCGGGTGGAATAACGAAACCTCGCTCATCATCGCTGTATTATCCACAAATAGGCGAAAATCCCACTCGATACACGTCGCTAATCAATAACCACAGTGAAGAGAGAGTGATGGAGCATTAGCGGCTCGTTTCCTGCGCTCTTGTTTGTTTCGGTGCAGATATGAAACCCTCAGAGCCTTATTAGAACCCGTTTGACATTTCAGCCTTTAATGAACTCATTATCAGCGTATGTTAATGGCAGTGTGGCAGGATGTGGCTCTGCGGCCTGATGGCCTGCCTGCATCCTCGACGTCTTCTCTGTCTCTGTGTGCCTCGTACTGTGTGTGTGTGTTCACGTCTGAGACCCTTGCTCTCTCCACCCTCAGGCTTTAATTACTGCATTCGGATAATGAGTCAAATCCAATCAGCCTTCTCCTCTGCTCTTAATTAGTATGGAGCTTCCGTCACGGAGACGCCCGTCTCGCCTCCTTCACACCGGCTGCCCCAGAGTCACACTCACGCCCTCGCCTCCTCCCCTTTCACCTCCACACTTCATTCACACACACACACACACACACACACACACACACACACACACATGCACAGAGATGGAGGCGGGGGCGAGAATTAGAGAAAGAGGAGTGTATGTGGGTCAGAATTGGTATATTAAATTCACATTCTACACTTACAGGAAGTGTAACTATGACAACAAAATATAGATTTTCAAATAAAATTACTGAATTTTTTGGTCGTTTAATTCTTATGTGTAATAGTCAAAAGTGGGACTTATTTCATTATAAATTTGTTTTGCCTTTACCCCTGTGCATCAGACTTTATGCACGTCATAAAAAAATAAATACCGAAAAAATATTTTAGAAACAAAGCATGACAAAACCGTACCTTGTCTAGAGAGTTGACGAGGGGGCGTGGCTTTCAAGGCTATCAGGGAACGTGGTTCTCAAGGGCATGATTATTAGGGCGTGGCTTTCAGGGGCATGGTTATCAGTGGGAGTGGTTATAAGGGGCGTGGTTATCAGTGGGAGTGTTTAGTTGTCGTGGTGCATGGTTATCAGTGAGGATAGATATCGGGGGTGGGGTTATCAATAGGAGTGGTTGTCAGGTGGTATCATCAGGGGGTGTGGTTATCAGGGAGTGTAGTTATCAGAGGTGTGGTTATCGGGAGTGTAGTTATCGGGAGTGTCGTTGTCAGGGAGTGTAGTTGTCAGAGGTGCGGTTATTGGGAGTGTAGTTGTCAGGGAGTGTAGTTATCAGGGGTGTGGTTATCAGGATTCATGATTATCAGGGGCGTGGCTATCAGTTATCAATGGGAGTAGTTATTGGGGTTGTGGTTATCAGGGGCGTGGTTATCAGTGGGAGTGGTTAGTTGTCATGGTGCATGGTTATCAGTGAGGATAGATACCAGGGGGTGGGGTTATCAGTAGGAGTGGTTGTCAGGTGGTATCATCAGGGAGTGTAGTTATCAGGGGTGTGGCTATCAGGGGTGTGGCTATCAGGGGTGTGGTTATCAGGGAGTGTAGTTGTCAGGGGTGTGGTTATCGGGAGTGTAGTTATCGGGAGTGTAGTTATCGGGAGTGTAGTTGTCAGGGAGTGTAGTTGTCAGGGGTGTGGTTATCGGGAGTGTAGTTGTCAGGGGTGTGGTTATCGGGAGTGTAGTTGTCAGGGAGTGTAGTTGTCAGGGAGTGTAGTTGTCAGGGGTGTGGTTATCGGGAGTGTAGTTGTCAGGGGTGTGGTTATCGGGAGTGTAGTTGTCAGGGAGTGTAGTTGTCAGGGAGTGTAGTTGTCAGGGGTGTGGTTATCGGGAGTGTAGTTGTCAGGGGTGTGGTTATCGGGAGTGTAGTTGTCAGGGAGTGTAGTTGTCAGGGAGTGTAGTTGTCAGGGGTGTGGTTATCGGGAGTGTAGTTGTCAGGGGTGTGGTTATCGGGAGTGTAGTTGTCAGGGAGTGTAGTTGTCAGGGAGTGTAGTTGTCAGG
>CM075025.1:2650901-2663794 GCA_037576675.1 Pangasius sanitwongsei
CTGTGCAGGACACTCGAGTTCTTCCACTCCAACCTTCACACACCATGTCTTCATGGAGCTCGCTTTGTGCACATGGGGCATCGTCATGCTGGAACAGGTTCAAACTTTGTGGCAACAGTTTGGGGAAGAACCTCATATGGGTGTGATGGTCAGGTGTCCACATACTTTTGGCCATATAGGTTTTGTATATACCATGACCCTGACTGGATAAAGTGCTTACTGAAAATGAAATGGATGAATGAACCTAATACCAAGAAGCCATGATAATTCTCTATGCAGTCATGTGACAGTCCTAGTTACTGGTGGTGCTGTCAGTGTGCTGATGTGCTGCTAATGTGTTAGGCCCGGAGTCACACTATACTGTACATTCTGTTCAGGTCTGTGCTGTCCACATACGAAATTTTGCCTTGGCTCAAACAAAAACAGACATATCAGGTAATCAACACCAAAACCTTTTTTTTTTTTTAGAAATGAAAAAAGAGATTTATAAAATGAGAATTTATGATAATAATATAATAATTTGTGAGTTAGATGATCATGTCATAGTAATTCACCGTCAGTGCTGTGTCAGAGAGGATGGAATTAGCAGGAATTGGTACACATGTCATAAGCCAACTGTAAAACATCAAACATCATCGCAAGCCAAGTTTAGGCACAAAAGAAGTCTGACTGCATTGTGACAGATAGGAGACAGCAACCAATTAAGAGAGAAAGCATGAGCGAGTAAACAAATGGGAGTGAGTGTCAGTGAGAGTTGGAGTTTTCTCTTTTTTTCTTGCTAATCAGTTGATGTTAAATTTATTTTTTCTTTAATTTGGTGGGAAGCTGGCAAATGATAGATGATCCTTGTTGTGGAATTTGTATTGTTGTGAGCTAGAGAACTCATGATAGACGACTAGTCACGGGAGGTGTTTGTTTGCGTTTATGTATTTCAGACTTGGTTATATCTGATGAGATTGAGGAATCCAGGGCATCTGCTTACACAGTGTGTATATTTATTGCTCTGTGTTTCGACTAGCGTGACAACACTATCCATCTCAGGCCCAACATGTGTAACTTGTTGCAGAACAAAATACACCGATTGGAAAATAAAATGCCCAGAGAATACAGACCACATAGTACACATGCACACAGAGGGGAGAGTTTTGCTGTATTTTAGCTAGAGTTGTTGGGATAACTCCTCCTGAGAGAAGCTGCTCAAATTCATGTTAATAGTCATGTTAACTAGAAAACCTAGAATCATTACATCATGCTCTACATTGCACTGTGTGGGTGTTTGGGCATTTCTGTAATGCAGTGATACCTGTTAATTGCAGTGATGGTTGTCTTGATTACAATAGTGTGTCTCGTGTGTGTGTGTGTGTGTGTGTGTGGAAAGAGCGAGAGAGAGAGTGTGTGTGTAAGTTCTTGTGCATGTGTGAGTCTGCATGGGTGTGATTTTCAATACTTGAATGCGTACATATCTGTGTGTGTGTGTGTGTGTGTGTGTGATTACGCTCCTGCAGTGAGGCTGTGTGGGCTCAGTGTAATAGTTTAATCACTAGCCAGAGGTGTGGATCTGTGTGTTCGCTCCATAGGAGAGCTGAGAAAACACGGCTGCACACTGACAGGTGCTAATCCCCCTGTGTGTGTGTGTGTGTGTGTGTGTGTGCACGCATGTAAATGTGTGTGTAAATGGACAAAGTATTGTTGGCAAAGTGTCTAAACAATTAAACTTAAATCCTTCCACAAATGTATCTGTAATCTGCATGTGAAATATTGTACTTAGTTAGAGTGGTATTGGGGGTGGTAACTGAAGTCCAGTCAGGCACTGGGGCACTGGGGCAGGTAGTGGGGTCCAATTGGGTTGGGAACTGTGGTCCAACTGGTTAACATGGCATTAGCAGCAGGATGTTTGAATGGTTACAGTGACACTGGGTGGGAACTGTGATCAAATTGTTTCCGGTGGAATTGGGGGTCAGGAAGTGGGTCAGATTGGTTACAGTGGCACTGGGACAGGAAGTGGGCATTGAATGGTTACATTGACATTGGGGAAGGAAATCTGGTACAATTGTATGCAGGGGCACTAGGGGCAGGAAGTGGAGTCCGACTGGTTACTGGGACTGAGGGGGCAGGAAGTCGCATTTGAATTGCATTGGCGAAAGGAACTGTGTTCCCGTTGGTTAAAGTGGTATCAGGGGCAAAAATATTGTCTGTTGAGGTCCACTGGCATTGGTATGGGAACTATATAACTACAGTCTGACTGGTCACAATGTTCTTAGGGGAGGAAACCGTGGTCCGACTGGTACCAATGACATTAGGGCAAGAACTGAGTCTCTGAGTCTCATTATTTACATTAGAATTGGGAACAGGAACTATTGTCCCATGTAGTCCATTGACTACAGTGGTTTTGGGGGCAGGAACTACATAACTGCACTCTGATTAGTCTCAGTGGGTGTGGAAAGTGCAGTCCGAAAGATTACAGTGGAATTGCAGGTAAGAGCTGTGGATTGTTTACAGGTGCACTGGGGCAAAATTGCAGATTGGCTGTAGTGATATTGGGGCAGCCCTGGGGGTGGGATCTATGTTCCAATTGATCTCAGCAGCATTGGGGTCTACAGCAGTGGCCCCATCATTTATGATGGCATTGGGAGTAGGAGCTATTGTACAATTGTGTAGTGGGCAGGACCAACAAAACTACATTGGTCTGTTTGGTTACAGTGTCACTGGGGACAGAAACTGTGGTCAGACTTGGGGGTGGGAAGTGAAATTCAGTTGGTTACAGTGGCACTAGTTGCTGAAATGGGTTTTTTGGAAAAAAAAATTCTTTCAAACCAAAGGTTGAATCAGAAGTGTGTGTGAATTGCGAGGGTTGTGAGGAATTGCATCGTTGACTTGAAGGATGTTGGCAGATATGAGCAACAGCTGTCATGTCTATAACTCATGAAAAAAAGTCTTATGGGAAAAGTTGTGGAGAAAATCTTTTGTAAACAAAACAATAACTTTTCGTGTCAGTGCAGATCTGTGTTGACGTGACTCTGTAGCGTGTGTACGGCTCAGCGCCGAGTCCTCAGCACCAGCACGTCTCTGCGTGGTGTGTGATGCAGTCTCTGTCACACACATGCTCCCTCCCTCCTTGGCTTTCTTCTTCCGCCAGCACTCGGTAAGTGATTTTCCTGTGCCGCCGGCTGAGGCTTTGCAGGGGGAAGAGGATTTAATGTAGCGTGGAGGCAGGCAGCTGGGGGAATCACGGGAGCGTGTGTGAGAGAGCGGCGGGACGAGTGCCTGACATTTGAAGACTGAGAGGAAGCTGAAGAATCCTGAGCAGCTCAGGGGGGTGAAGGACTTTACCTTGACCCTGCTGGTGAAAAATGACTCCTCGTATGTTTCATTTTACCTTGATATTACTTTGTGCTTTAGTTATAAGTGGTAGATCTGGTAGACGGAATGGGACCAATTTTAAACACCCAATTTGCAGTACCACGTAGTGGCTAAAAAGATTTCATGCATGTATGCATATTAAATAAGATATTTAGCATTTATTTTATCTCAATCCTACTGGTTAAAAATGTTACACAAGCACAAAATGTTCTTTGGTTCAGTAGATGCAGGGTGTAACTGTATTTACATCCGGGGCAGAATGTGGCGTCCCTTTGGTTACATTGGCATTTGGGATGGTTGCAGTGGTGTCAGGGACAGGAAATGAGGTCCAGTTGGATACAGGGATATTGGAGGTGTGGAATGTGGTCCAATTCAATTGGTTACAAGTGCACTGGGGCAGGAACTGTGGTCCACAGTTACAGGGACATTGGGGATGGAAGCTGTGGTCCAGCTAGTTAGATTGGTATTGGGGCAGACACTATGGTCCAGTTGGTTGCTGTGGTTACAGAATGATCAGTCATTTATTAGTTGAAGGATGCTGGGCTTAAACTACTAAAGGGATGAATCTCAGCACCACAGAGGTCTCACCTCACTGGCATTTATACACTCCACTGGACTGCATCAGTCTTCTTAAAGTATATCATATCAAGTCTATATGTTTGCCATGGACCTTTTATTTTGCAACTTGCCATCTTTGTGCTCTGATGCTTTTGTAGGGCTCTCATCCCTGACCTCCTGTTTTTCAGTGCGTTGTAAAGCTTGGCCAGTTCATGATGAGCTAACTTCAACCTCAATGCACAACCTGAACAAATTTAGCACCATGGACAGTTCCCGAGATACACGCACTCTCTGCTTCCTTTTGTCCACCAGTCAGTGCAGCCGGCCGGCGGCCATTTTGTGCCATTTTGCGAGGCCGTGTCTGAAAGCCGAGGCTTTCTGAAAGCTCTTATGTGCAGATAGAGCACAGCACTCGGCGCCTCTCTCAGGCCCACTCAGCCGAGCGCAGCGATTAACCCAGCCGCACCTCTTTCCACGGCACACAGCTCTCTGCTTCTGTTCCCTCCGGCTAGCACTCTTACTTTTTTTCTTGCTCTGTCTCACTTGTTCTCTTTTCATTTTCTCTCTCTCTCACTCTCGTTCTCCCTCTCTCTATCTGTCTCTCTCTCTCTCTCTTTCTCTTACTTTGTGCTCTTTGATCTCTCCTTCTGCTTCTTTTTCCATCTCTTTCTGTCATCCCTTATCTCCCAAATTTTTTTCTGCTAACACCACTAACCACTTTGTCCTTCCATTGTCTTTCCCGTGTTTTCTCTCCTCCTTTTTCTCTCTGGCCTGAGAGAAACAAAGTTCTCACAAAAAGTTGCTCTTTGCTAATATAGTGTGTAACTGAAGAGTAACTAACATATTAAGAAAACTTACATGGTCATTGTTTCCTGTTCTTGTTTCTCTGTTACCATGGTAGCTAATTACCCTCACTCTTTACTTGTTTCCCCGGTCCAGGATGTCTGTTTAAACCTTCTGGTTTTCCTTTGTTCCATTGTTGTAGGTTTGTTGTAAGCTGTTTAGATTTCTCCATTGGCTTTATCAAACAAAGTCAGGTCATCATGATCAGTATACATAAAAAAAACCTTGCGGAGGAATGTAAAACTGCAGAGCAACCCCTCAATAAGTTGCTGCTGATTGGCAGTTCCAAATTATCCCCATTTTTACTCCATTGACAGCAAATCCACGGGCAAATCCAGCTACCAGTCCTCCACCTTAATTCCTATTGTAATGTTCTATTGCTAATATGGCTAGCCAGTTTATTGACCTACTTTCACAAACACAGCAACAGTCTGGATGTCAAATGTGTGACTGTATAATTCAGGGCTGGCTAATGGCTAAGCTACTCTAATGTACTCAATCAAAAATGTATCTCAGCCTTCCAGAAGTTCCACCCACTGGAAATGTTCAGCATGTGATTGGCTGTTTCCGCTGCCACATTGTAATTATGTCCAGGTCCCGAAGTCCTAACCAGTGTGTGAGCTCACTTCTTAGCTGGATCAAAAAATGAGTTTAATTTTTTTTTATCTGACCAAAATGATGTGCTCTGAGATTAATTACAATGTGCGTATGCTGGTTCTCTGACAGACAAGCATTGCAGACATATAGTCGTCAGTCCTCGTTTTCCAGAAGGCTCTCTGAAGGCCTAGAAAGCCCTGAAGTGTAAATAGAGGGATGTGTAGGAATAGATTGCTAGCTAATCGGCTAATTAGCAGCTTGTATAAATCAACACACTCAGCTAAAGTCTGACAGGGCTGCTACACAAGCATGACCTCTGGCTGTATGAAGCTCAGTTGACAACATCACGTTTTATTTCATTCCCTGCCGTCTCTCTGTGGTTACACTCAAAAATTCACAGTGCATTATGGGTAATATACACAGTGCCTCAGCCACTGAGACTGCACCAAGTGAACGTCGTAGTTCCTGTTTTGTTTTGTTTTTTTCCTTTTAACACTATATCAGTTGCTTTGGCCTGGATGCAGTGAGTTTTCGAGTCTTGTTTTATCCTACTTTCCTTCTTACTTTGTCCTTTTCTTCACTCTTTATCTACATGTTTCTCGTCTCCTGCAGCTTGCAGCTCTCTTCTTCTCTCTCGCTACTCTTCTGGCCTGAATAAAGCATGTTGATGACTCTTTTTCGTCTTTTCTCTCTCTACCTCTCATCTCCTCTCCTTTCCACTCCTCTCTGTTGTCTATTTTCTGCTAACGCAGCACATCCCTGCCTCTTTCTCTTGTTTGTATTATTATATCCTTTTCTCCTGCTCAGTGTTTTCACACTTGGCTCAAGCACGCAGCACTGAATGCTTGATCCTGGGCTCGTCTGGAGGAAACGTGTCATCATCGCAGGTTTACAAAGAGGAATTCCTACTAAAACTATTTTCTTTCTTACTCCACTGTGTGCAGCGTCTTTGCAAAATGGGACACAATTTGTACGTCCTTTAGTTCTAATCCATTCATCATCCTGGTCAGGGTCACGGAGGATCCAGAGATGGGAAGCCTTCTTAGTTTCATTATAGAAAATAACGTGACGTCTTTATGTGAAGGGGAAATTACATTAAAACTGCACTGTCTTGTACCTTCGTGTCACACATAGATCAGATTTTAATCAGTGCACTGTACGCTGAAAAAATTTGAACCTTCTCTTTTAACGTCATTGTTTCAGTTGAGAAAAACAAACTAAAAAAAAAATCACTTGCAACAAGTTGATGCAATTCTTTTTAGTTGTATCCAAGGTTTCTTTTTTGCCCTGTAGAACAGGGGTGTACAGATTCTGTCTGTTCTGTTTTTGTCACATGCATCAGGTGTTGAGGGAAAAGCCAAGACCCTTTTAAAACAACAAAGCAAAACTTGTATGAGAGCATGGCATCATTACATGGTAACATGCAGTGAGGACACAAGGGACACAACTTTACAATGCAATAACAATCCGGAATCAAAACCGTAAAACATGGAACACGGGAAAGCAGGCTTAGTAAACACACTTACACCCTGAACGAGACTTCGTAAAGATACAAACACAGAGAAGGGTATTATTAGAATGCTAATCAAAACCTAAACTAAAAGCAGATGGACACAATCAGGATACACAAAAATGGCGAAAAGGGGGTGGAAACAGAACCAGGAAGTGAAAACAACACAAATGTCACAAGAAATTTCTGAGCAGAGCATGTTGCGCTGGGAAATATGCTATGCACTGAGGGGATTCGTGACATACACCATAAAGCATTTTTATTTCTAAATGTCAAATGCTTATTTTAACACATTTGTATTTTATCACTTGCACTATGTGCACAAACTCAGTGGAGACATCACGGCTAATGAAAATTCTCCCCCAAAGTGTTTTACTACAACTACAGCAAGCTGCTCCATTTTGGGACAGTGATGTACAGTATACAGACCTCATGCTTGTCATTGTGAAAGGATGTGATATTTATCACAGATCCCTCAAGATGAAAGCTTGATCTGCACTCGGTCATGTTGTGAACTCACTGCTACAGGATAACTGATCGTTAGCAATAAATACAGAGGTGCCAATGTTAAAGTTCAGCCATACCATTTGTGGTTTTTGACTCCTCGCTACAGAGATACAGGAGACACCTGAAAAGTATGCTTTTCTGCTTTCTCAGCTAAGCAAGCGGTCAGACCAATCTCAAATAAAACTCACTCATCGGAAAAGCAGATTCACTGAAGGGGAAAGGACGTGGCACCTAAAGGAGATGTGTTTGCTTCTGGTAGCGATTACTTTTGCTTAGGTGAATTTTGAATTGTGGTATAAATTCATGAGGTATAAATTCATGGGCTGTGGTGTCTTTACATGGTTGAAAAAAAATGGAAGAGCTCGTTTAAGAGATCATATTAAATACCGTAATGCTCACTCTAGACTTTTGTCTTGCTGTTTCACTACAGTTGTTTGGCATAACCAGTGGACATTGGTTAGTATTTTGGTGAAATTCTGTTTTTTTTTTTCTCTCTGACTACTGGATTTTTTTATTAGCAATGGTAGCACCTCTAAGCAGTATAGCCATTCTGAAATTTGTAAAAGGTAGAGGCAACAGGGTGGCTTTTGCGTTGGAGAGGAACAAGTTTTTCCCTCTTTCCTGTCTGCACAGCACACACTCCTCTCCTAACCTGCTCGTAATGTCAGCATGTGACTCTCTCTGTCTCTGATTTCTCACTTTGTCACATTCTCTCGTTCTTACCTTCTCTTTTCCGTCTCTTTCTCTGCAGCGTTAAGTCGTTCCATGATGCCTTTTGGCTTGATGAGGAGGGAGCTGGCGTGTGAGGGTTACCCCATCGAGCTCCGCTGCCCGGGCAGCGACGTCATCATGATCGAGACGGCCAACTACGGACGCACCGACGACAAGATCTGTGACGCCGACCCTTTCCAGATGGAGAACGTGCAGTGCTACCTGCCTGATGCCTTCAAGATCATGTCACAGAGGTACGCAGGAGAGTGTGTGTGTGTGTGTGTGTGTGTCTGTGTGTGGGAGAATGCTGGTATAGGACAAACTATCAAACCTTTTCAAGAGCTGACCCACCTTACCTCTTGGTAAGAAACAAAAATAACAGCAATCTTAGAAATTAACAAATTACTATAAAAGCTTTAGTATCCTTCATATGTAGCACACAGAGATGCCGTTTCAGACAACAAAGACATGCAAAACGAGGTAATGAACAGTGTTATCCATCTGAGATACCCTCAGGGTGCTTTCATACCTACCTTGTTTGGTGTAGATGTGTTAACTTGTTTTCCCGATCTCATTTTCTCCCAGTTTGGTCATTTTGCCAGTTCCCACTCATTAGCCAGCTCTCCATGTCACACAACATCTTCCAGCTGTGGAGTCTGAAGTCTAAGCACATGCTTCCTCCGAGACACGCCAAGCCATCACATCTTGTTTTATAACTGAACACTCGGAAGAAAGCGTTAATTGCCCTCTTCTGCATACATGAGCTCACAGATGTCCACCATTGGTTAGTGTCGCTCTGATTGACAGGAGAGAGTATAACGCCATCCTTTTGCTCTTTTGGTGATGTGGTCACGGATAACTGTGGCATTGTTGGTATTTTGTGACCTTCTGCTCATGCTGTTAGCACTCCACCCATACTCAGATGTGCATCAAACAGCTACGTCTCAATCTGCCAAAAATCACAAGTCTCTGTCTCCGTCCGAGTGATCTGTGATTCAGCGTGTGAGAAGTACTAGCTCAGGAGTTAATGCCTTGGGCTGCTGATGGGAAGGCTGCGAGTTCAAATCCCGCTGCTGTCACTGTTTGATCCCTCGACTGCTCGTCTGTATCCTGTCTCGATTGTGAGTCACTTTGGATAAAAGCTTCGGCAAAGTGTGCCAATCTAAATGCTGTTATGAGGCTCTGCGCTAAAATGACGTGAATGCGACTTGCCGCTTATCACCACCCTAAAGTTTATTCTCGACGTGTCTTTGAAACTTTAGAACATATTGTGGAAGCTGTCACTACCCGAGCCACGCCTCCCGCCTGAATTGTGCCATTTTCAACGCTACGAGCACGGAGAATGACGCACATGACAGGACACGAGTTTTTGTGTGGATGCCAAAAATAAACGACCCCGTCTCCCTCCCTTCAGAATGTGCATATACTCCACAGCACGTATAGATCAATACACGTATTTCCCTTTCAGTGGCTTAAATACGTTATAAGGAATATTTTAGCATCTCAGTGCTGAGTCTAAAAATAGCTCCCTGAGCTGAGCGTGTACAGAAACGTCGGAAATTGTTATTGACCCTAAATTATTAGTATTGACTTTCTTTTTCGAAATGGTTCTAAAAACAGCCCTGTAAGTACTAGTAGAATTATGAATAATATTGAAGCATTAATAAATGGTAGTTTACAGTATTATAATTCTATATCTTTTATATTCTTATTGAGCATGAGAACAGGAAATGTCCATCAAATTCCTGACCCATCGAAGAACGCGCACATATGCACTTCAAAAAAGATAAAAAGTCACCAAAAAAAACCCAAATCTGATTGAAATGTATTTTATTACATTATTCAGTTTATTAAATATCCAGTAAAATGTCCATCCATCCATCCATTCATTCATTCACCTTCAGTAAGCACGTAATGCTGGTCATGGTCGTGCCGGATCCGGAGCCTGTCTCAGGAACACTGAATATTTATGATATTGATTTAGTATTATCTTGAACAGCACGTGAACACTAACCTTCAAACCTGTTCACTCGCTCGATTCTTTCTCAGTGAAACAAAACTCATTCATTGGGAATATTTTTCTCAGACACGTTGGTAGATTATTAATAAAAAGTTTCTGTATGAATACAGTTACACTTTAATTACATTTGGCCCCAAACAGAAACCAAATTTTTATGAGGTCTGCCAAACTGAGGGAAAGAAACTGTTTTGTCAGCTTGTGAGCTCAACAAATGTTTATTTCAAGAGTGTCACTTTTATTTGTTTATATAGTTATTTAGATATTTATTTATATTTTTTTGGCGGTGTAAATGTTCTCATCATAATTGCTTAGAGAGAAACAGTGTCTGTGCACCGCTGATTTAGTGTTTACATCAGTGTGCACACATTAGCGCTGCTACAACACTCTTCACTGAATACTGTTTGAGGTATCAGAGGTGTAGCTACAGGACAGAACTGGAAGGCAATTGCTTGGGGCCCCCGAGTTTTGATAGAACGCCCTGAGGGCCAGCACTAAGTCCAAGAAAATGTCAAATCACAAGGTGCAGAACTTCTCCATAACCTCCAACAGGCAATGCTAAACCCCTAAAGCTAGCACGCTTTTCAAAAAAGAAGAACCTGATTACCTGTCTGGAGTCAGTAAAGAAAGAGAATACAAGACAGGACTGTGGTAAGTGGTTGAAAAATTCGAATAATGAAATAATTAAGGATGACAATAGGACAATAAGGTGTAGGCTAAGATATGAAGTAGCATAACGCTAGCCCAACATCACTGGTAGTTATGCTTGGAGTTGGCGCTCGGTTTGAAGCATGCAATGTTTAGCTGGCTTTCTTAGTAAAATTCGCCATTTTTGCTCAAATTACCTCTATAGCTTAAGTATAAAAAGCCGACATTTTGCCAAAGGTGTTCTGTTGGACCCTGCGTGATGTGACGATGGTTTATCCCACTGCAAAGCTTGAGCTAGCACACTGCATCTGGCATGCAGAATATAACGCTAACACTTTCCAACAGTTATCCTAGAACTAACTCCTCGTATTGAAGCATAATATAAACTGATAAGCCTACAGTTTGGATTAGAGTAAAGAGAAATAAAATGCCAGGAAGTCCCCTTGCCTTTTTCCTGCCTGGGTCCAGCACAGTCCCGAGACTCGCCTCTGCGGCTTGTGAACTCATTTAAATGTCCTTGTAGTCATCCCAGTGAAGTCCATTCAGCCATGTTTCATTGCATGTATTAATTTGTACAAAGTGCTTAATTGCGGTCTGTGGAAAATTTGTTTGTAGGATAGGTAATAGATCATGACAGAAACGTTGTTATTCCCGTCATAACACTCAGGCTAAGAGATTTATTTATTTACAGAAAACACGAGCGAGCGAAACGAGGGCGAGTGATGAGCACACAGCGCACAGACACGAACGGTGAGGATTCAAAGAGCAGTAACCGAGACGAGGACAAGGTCCAGACCGCTCAGTAACGTCACAGAGAGCATTCTGGAGCAAGAGCTCATGAAGGCATGGCAGTCTGGAGTGAATACACACACATACAGTAGTGTGTTTAATCAGCAATCTGGAGACTGACACGGAGACAGACTGAGGCTCATGGGAAATGAGACGGAAGCAGGCACTGATGCAGATGTGACAGCTCTTCACTGTTAAACTGACACACTGATGGGTGTGTTAACAGGAAATAAGAACAACTATTAATAATTATTAGAAAAATGTTAATGAGAGTAAGAACCGTCTCACTCGCGCTGCTCTTTTCAGTCCAGTTATTCCACCAGTAATGAGGGGTTAGGCTTAAAGGAAACACATTAAATATGCTCATGTTGAAATATTTATGATGTGTTTAGAGATTCTGGTGCTAATTTATTGGTTGGTGTGTTATTTCTTTCAGTGTTCAACGTCATATTAATGAGAAATCCAGCGTAGAAGTAGTGGAGACGTTGGTGCAAACGCTGAACTCAAAATCCCAGAATGCAGTGCAGCTATACGACGCAGTTAAGGTTGAGACTTAGCTCGGGCAGTTAGTGATTGGTGTTGACGGAGGTATTAGCATGAAATTTGAAGCTTTGGAAGCTGATCCGTTTGAGCAGAATGTACAGATGAGGAGGTGACAGAGCTGGACAGACTGAAGGACTAAAGCGCCGCCGCATCGCTGTCTTCAGATAGGGATGAAGTGAGGGCTAAAATCCCACTGCACCGCTATCAGCAGGGAGTCAGAGTGAATTTCTGCTGGGTGTAGTGCACTAGGTGGGGTCTGCAACACCATTATGCTTTATGTAGTGAGCGTATAGTGACGGGGAGTTGGTTAGGATTTAGGATTCAGATAAACTGTGCAACTCATGCTGGGTTTTTTTGTACAGTGATCCTGGGTCACATATTAAATGTAAAATTGAGCTAAACAAAACGAAAAGAAACGAGCAGTGTGGAGTAGTGTGTGTGGAAGAGAAAATAATTACAGGCTTTATCTTTAAGGTAATTAAAAACCGAATGCAGCTTCTAAAGGAAGCTGGCAGCGCTGTTATACACACAGAGACGCTTACATGTTTGTGTACGAGAGTGAGAGAGATACAGAGAGAGAGAGACAGAAATACAGAGAGGGACATAGTGAGAGAGAGAGAGAGCGAGCAAGAGAGACAGAAATACAGAGAGGGACATAGTGAGAGAGAGAGAGAGCGAGCAAGAGAGACAGAAATACAGAGAGGGACATAGTGAGAGAGAGAGAGAGCGAGCAAGAGAGACAGAAATACAGAGAGGGACATAGTGAGAGAGAGAGAGAGCGAGCAAGAGAGACAGAAATACAGAGAGGGA
>CM075025.1:2663894-2687222 GCA_037576675.1 Pangasius sanitwongsei
ACAGAGAGGGACATAGTGAGAGAGAGAGAGAGAGAGCAAGAGAGACAGAAATACAGAGAGGGACATAGTGAGAGAGAAAGAGAGCGAGCAAGAGAGACAGAAATACAGAGAGGGACATAGTGAGAGAGAGAGAGCAAGAGAGACAGAAATACAGAGAGGGACATAGTGAGAGAGAGAGAGAGAGCGAGCAAGAGAGACAGAAATACAGAGAGGGACATAGTGAGAGAGAGAGCGAGCAAGAGAGACAGAAATACAGAGAGGGACATAGTGAGAGAGAGAGAGAGCAAGAGAGACAGAAATACAGAGAGGGACATAGTGAGAGAGAGAGAGAGAGAGCAAGAGAGACAGAAATACAGAGAGGGACATAGTGAGAGAGAGAGAAATACAGAGAGGGACATAGTGAGAGAGAGAGAGACAGAAATACAGAGAGGGACATAGTGAGAGAGAGGGAGAGACAGAGAAAGACAAAGAGAGACAGATAGAGAGATACACAGAAAGACGGACACAGACAGAGCCTTACAGAGAAAAACAAAGATGCAGAGAAAGAGAGAGAGAGAGAGAGAGAGAGAGAGAGAGAGAGAGAAATACAGAGAAAGACAAAGAGAGACAGACAGAGACAGAAAGTTACAGAGAGACAGACCGACTGAGAGAGATCTAAAAAAAGACAGGTTGAGACATACAGAGAAAGACAGAGAGAGAGAGAGAGAGAGAGACAAACAGACAGATACAGAGAGAGAGAGAGAAAAAGAAATAGAGGATTAGGGAGATGAAGAAGAGCAGATAGGAAGCAGTACAGCCACACGGAGGGGAATACAGATGGTTGTGTGTGTGTGTGTGTGTGTGTGTGTGTGTGTGCGAGTGAATATATTTAAATGGTGCGTGTGCATGTAATATTGATAAACTGCTGTGAGGCGCCGTTCATCACGCTGCGTTGCTGTGTGCTCGTCAGCTGCCGTATGCACACGCCTGTCTGTTTTCTTCCTAATGTCGCAGTCACGTGATCACGTCTAGTGGGAAATTATTCCGTCTCTCCGCTCCAGCCCAGAGGGACGATCCTCTCCATTCTGTCCTCATGTACACATTATTAACTACATAACTCTCTCCCTCTCACTGTCTCTCTCCGTCTCTCTCTCTCTCTCTCTCTCTGGCTCTCCCTCACTCTATCTCTCTTTATCAATTCACTTCCAGTTCAGCAGCTTTTATTGGCGTGAATGTTACAAATCACACCGCCGCTAAAGCACAAAGACACTTAAACACACGTATATCACTGCACAACACACACACACACACAGTGAACACATACACAGTAGCATGGATAAACGCTAGGAGATAGTGTGTAGGACAGTTTATCTCTCTTTCTGGGTCTGTTTCCATTCAGACGGATTTACAGGAAACGTTGGCAAAAGCGAACGTGAATCAATTAACGGGAGCGTAAAAATTATCTTTATGGAAAGTAACGAAAAGAAAAGGCACCAAAATCAGCAGTGAGATGGAGAGATTTAACGTTTTATGTTCATTCATTTATCTTCAGTAAGCACTTTGTCCTGATTTATTGATGTTTATTTCTGTAATTTAATCGAGAAAGACATTTATTGCTTCATCTGGTGCTAACAACAGCAGCGCATCACTTCCCCCGTGGTCATGTGTAGCTCTAGCTGGATACAGAGCTGAAAAATACACACAGCTCTACGTCATCATTTATTTAAAAATAAAACAAACAATTACATTCCCTCGCTCTTTTCAGCATTCAGGCTTTAATAATATTTAGGTGTCTCTTTCTCGTTCTCTCTCTCTTACTGTCTCTCTTTATTACTGTCTGTCTTTCTATTGCTGTCTCTCTTTCTCCCATTGTCCCTCTTTTTATCGCCGTCTCTTACTGTCATTCTTCCCATCTCTCTCAGTCTCTGTCTTTCTGTTTCTATTTTTCTTGCAATCTCTCTTTCTTGCTGTCTCTCTTTTTCTCACTGTCTCTCTCTGTCTGTTTTCTTGTCTCTCTTTTTCTCTCCATCTCTCTCACTGTCTCTCTTTTTCTTGCTGTCTTTCTTTTGCTCTCTCGCTCTCTGTCTGTCTGTCTGTCTGCCTGCCTCTCTCTGTTTTTCTATTCAATCTCATTGTCTTTCACTGTATCTTTTTTTTTTTTTTTTTTTTTTTTTTTTTACCTCTTCCAGTCCCACTGTCTGTCTGTCTCTTTGTTTAGGTCTCTCTGTCTCTCCTGCCTGGCTGTCTCTTGATTTCTGTGTCTCTCTGTCTCTCTTGCTGTCTCTCCATCTCTCTGTCTGTATCTGCTGATGATGAAGATGATGATAAGGAGGAGGATGAGAAAGAGGGGGAGGAGGAGAAGGAGGATGAGGATGATGATGACGAGGAGGAGGATGAGGAGGAGGATGAAGATGGTGATGATGAGGAGGATGAGAAAGAGGGGGAGGAGGAGAAGGAGGATGATGGTGAGGAGGATGATGATGATGAGGAGGAGGAGGAGGAGGAGGATATGGACGTGGATGATGATGATGATGAGGAGAATGATGATGAGGATGATGAAGATGATAAGGAGGAGGATGAGAAAGAGGGGGAGGAGGGGAAGGAGGAAGAGGAGGAGGATGAAGAGGATGATGATGAGGAGGAGGATGAAGATGGTGATGAGGATGAGGAGGATATGGATGATGATGATGATGATGATGATGAGGAGGAGAATGATGATGATGATGGTATGGTTGGAGAGCAGGCTGATAAAGGAAACATCACTTTTCTTCTCGTGTGAATAAGAGCCGCAGTGGCTTTCCTGAAAATGCGGCATCTTGTCAAGTCGGCTGATTGAAAATGACGTTTTTATAGATGATATTTCTGTGCGAGTTACGCCGCAGTTTGCCCCTTCCCCAAAGATAACAACTTCAGATGTGCAGCTGTTTAGACCTAATGATGCGTTGGAACGCAAGCTTACACATTTTGATTGAATCAATAATTCATTTTAAATGATTTCTCCGACATGCAAGCATCCATCGTTAAGACGGGTCTTTCGGATTCTGCTGAACATTACAACAACAACAACAACAACAGGTTCCGAGGATTCTAAAGGGGTTCCTACTTTCCTGATGGTGTTTCTCTCTGATAAGAAGCCACTCTGGTTCATTGTTCTGTATGGAACCTTGAAGGTTTTCCCAGAGAGACAAGCCGAAAAATACTTTACGGCTGTAGATTATTCTGTCTATTTTTTTAAATATTTTATTTTATCAATTTTATGTAGCAAGCACTATGATTTTTTCCCCCACTCAGTACTTTGAATTGTTTAGGAACACTGTTTATTAAGTGAGGACTACAAGTCTGTGTGGTGCTGTTATAGGAAACTAATCAACGACAGGTTGGTGTGATGAAGTGGAGTTACTGTTCCCACCCTGAAGTTGATCATTTTCCTATAAGAGCGTGTCCTGAAGTGCTCCTCTTCTACCACAGCAATTTCCCCACGATTACATTTTTTTTTCCATTCATTAAAGAGCAACACATTGTACTTTTTATCCATTTATAGGTACAGCATCCACGAAACGAGTTCTAAAGAGTCACTTCCTCACCAACCTGTATTTTTTCCTCTCTTGACATTAATAATTACAAAAAAAAACAAAAAAAAAAAACACCTTTTTTTCTTTATTAGGTTTAGATCATATAGAGTGTAAATATGACTGAACAGCACATTTTGTCTCTTCTCGCCCTGTTTCCTGGTATTGAGCACGGGATCTTTTAAAGTTAACGGTACAATGTGCTTCAGTGTCTGCGACAATACATGAAAAAGAAATGAATATTGATTTTGTTCAAGAAGCACACAGTGTCGTAGATAATGAAGTTGAGTGAGCCATATGGTGGGAAGTACAGCATGTACTCAGTCACTGTACAAATTTGAGTGCAAGAGTGGCAATTTAATTTTCTCCTGCAAGAGGACTTTTTTCATACAGAAGAGATAATGAAGGGTCGCCTCGTATTAGTCATAGCTAAATCAAAGGAGCTAGGGTTTATTTTATAAACGCACTAAATGTGGCCCATGAGAACGATGTTTCTTTTTTATTTATTTATTTATTTTTTAAATGTATTACAGTAAATGGTGTCTTGAAGCAGGCTGTCAGTGTGTTGTGCCAGGATGGGCTTGGAACAGCACAGTGTGTTTCACTGAAGATCATACTACTAAGGAAGTCATCTGTCACTATGTTCTGGTTGAACAATTGGGCAGCTTTTCTCAGATCATTATCGCATTGATGGTTTGCTGTCAGACTTTCTTAGGGATTTTTCTTAGAGATTGTAGGTGATTTTTACGAGGTCAGTTGTGAAACTTCCTAATGTAACCCTTTAACAACTTGTTCTTTTTTTCGCCCAATGAATGTAAATTATATCTAAAAGTTTTGCTCGTACGCTTAAGAGCTATATTCAGTTATTAGCCACTGAAAGGACACAAGAACCAGTCTTACAGTATTCCTGAGAAATCGATAATGGACAGCGTATTCCTGTATGTGATGTATTGTATTCCTGTAAGGTCCCCAGTATAACTGTTGGTTTGATTTCCTTTGACCAAGGGAAGACATTTAATCACGTCGACCACAAGTATCATTGTAATGTAATCAAAACTTATACTGGTATCAGATATGTTTCTATTTAAAGTTGGATGTGATAGTTGCATACTAGTATCTTGTGTATGATCAGGGTAGGACGTGGGTCGAGCTAGGCAATTTCAGTTTCAAGCGATACTAGGCACGGAACTCTTATCAAGTCAGCTGTACAGTTTTCTTCAGTTTGATGGTTTTCCCCGTCCTAACTCACCTGATGCAACTCATCAGCTAATTAACACACCTGTACTAGGTAAGGTAGCGGCGGGAAGTTACAGAAATGTCCAGGGAAGTGATATTCCATGAACGGGATTGAGATATGCAGTTATAGACAGGGGCAGCAAAAGCTCAAAGCTCCAAGGACCCGGTTCCACTCTGAGCTCGGGTTACTGTCTGCGTAGAGTTTCACTTGATCTCACAGTGTCCATGTCAGTTTCCTCGAGGATTTCTCCCCTCTTCCAAAAACATGTCAGTGGGTGGATCGGTGCCCCCTAGGTGTGAATGCTGATTGCACGGTGCACTGCAATGGACTGGCGTCTCATCCAAAGTGTATTTCCGCCTCTTACCCAGTGTTAGATAGCCTCCGGGACCAGTCCAGGATAAAGTGCTTACTGAAGATGAAAGAATGAACATTCTAGAAAGATTTTTTGTTTCTTCTTGCATATTTATCCAATGTGATTTCATTAATCGTGGTCAGAATTGTAAGGTTCAATATGAGGCCCTCGAGAAGACATCTTCTGCCAAAAGTAAGTAGGACAAAAAGGAGGATTAGGAACAAGTGACATTTCCACAGTCACCAGGGACTCTGTTGTGGGATCGCACAGGGTCAACGGTGTTGGGTCTCTTTCTTTTTTTTATCCCGCCCCCCACCCCACCCCCCCAGTGTTCACCCTAATGTAGTCTTGGCCCATTCCCACCAGCCAGCTCTCCTCTATCATACAACAGCAACCACCCAGGGAGGTTGAAGGCTAACACAAGCTTCCTCCAAAACACATGAAGCTAACCAATCACATTCCAAACAGAGAGCAGAGTAGCATACTTTGAGGAGAATGTTATCCGCCCTCTTCCGCATACATGGGCTCACAGACACCCATGGTTGGCTAGTGATGCAGTGAGTGACAGGGAGAAATAGTATGCCCCTCCCACTCAGACGGCACAGCCAGTTTTGCTCTCTTAGACCGCGAATGACAACGGATGTCTGTGGCAATAGGGAGAATGTTTTTCTGTTGCACCACTCGGCAAGAAATGTTGGCTCTCTTTTTTGAACAGATGTATTTTAAAAACAAAATTAGGAGTTAAGAGAGTTGAGGAGTTTTGGTTAACTTGGTCCCCTCTACCCTGGGGCATAGATTCAGTGTATTACAACCACCTGCACAACTGGTGCAGGAAATACAGAGAATGATTTTCTTTCAGTCTGATCAACACTTCTATCAGCTATCCTATACCTGTACAGGAAGAGTGTCAGAGCCTGGGGGCATTACAGGTCTCTCGGTCGGCTGGACCCTGCCAGTACACTTTTAAGTAAGCCTAGTGGAATGGAACACAATAAATACCCATTTCTCATGAAATTTCAGCAGGGTACGCTCAGTGCTAGAAGCGTGTAAGCTGTTTTCAATCTCACGGATGTCTGACACATCTGCTGGGACGTGGCTGTAGGGGTAGCCATTGTTTTGTAATCAAAAGTTGTGGCATTTTGTGAGCACTGTGAGAGAGGTATTATTTCTTGAATGACCTATCTAGTACTCTTCAGTGTAGAGAAGGAGGTTACAGTGATTTTTCTACCCTGAGGCCCTGATTTACTCAGAAGCCAAATAACGAGAGGTAATTTGTGCATGCAAGGGGATAAAATGCACGCGCAAAAAGCGGTCGTGTTACGGGTGACTTATAAAGAATAACAGTATGAATTATGTCATGCACAATGTACAATGTAGGGGAATGAAACAATGTGTAGATGAAGTTTTTCAAAGAGACTCTCGGAAGTTGAACTGAAACCGACCCTTGCCACATGCACATAACCATGTGTCCAATATAATGACAGTGTGTTATATTTTTTAAAAACTGTTCAAAGCAATATAAAAGAGTCTTTTGTATTGGCTTCTTAGGGTGCGTGTGAATGAAAGCCTCTGTTTAAATGCTATCAGCATGAACATGCAATGAATATCTAACATGAAACCAGTTTAATACTATAAAATTAAGTCATCATTTTTTAAACATATCGACCATTTTGAGACCCTGAGACATAGTCTTGACAAACCCTCTCATTTCGAAAACCTAGTAAATGGTGTAATTTTGTTTTCAACATGCGAAAATGGACTTCTGCAAATTGAATACCTGCTTTTCGGTAGTATTAATTTATACACTCAATCTCTGTTTCTGAAATGACTTTCAGGCTGCAGTCAGTCACACTGTGGGTGATAAATTAATCTACTTGCATTGACTTCATCCTGCGTTTCACACTTTTAGGTGGAACCGCCACAAATTGCATATTCGTAAAGGGTAAAGGCAAACACCTGATATTTCACTCATGTGAAAGACAGAGCCCTCTGTATTCCCTGTTAATAAATCAGCTTGCAAGGTTTATTGCTGTTTTTGTTTTGCATACACACCTTTAGCAGATCAGAGTCTGACTGTTGTTATCATTGTTGGGGAGTGTAATGAGGACATGAAGTGCTTTTTTGTCCTTTACCGCACAAAAACCTGGGCCATTCAGAAAGCAAGCTCACTATGCAATCTGTGTGAAGGTGTGCCGTGCGTGTCTTTGGCTGGAGTTCCATAAGCCAGGTGGTCCGAGTCTTTTGGCACAGACACCTTTCCCAAAGGCTGTTGGCAGACCCTGAACAAGTGTCCGATTGATAAACAGACAGCTGACTTCTAGTGGTGGAATGCGCATGGGACAATAGGAACAAACACATCAAGTGCACCTTGATCCTGTCCTTTTTATTCTGAGAGCGAGTCCCTATATTTCATGCCTTTGCACGATGCACATGAGTGGACTAAATAGGTTTCTCCTTTCAGCTTTTCATCTTTTGGCTAAAGTACTCAGCAAGGCTGCCACATTCCTTTGGCATCTCCACTCCAGTGTATTCTGTTTTTTTTTTTTTGTTTTGTTTTGTTTGTCTCTTATTATGCCTTTTGGGTTGTCCAACCATCTGTCCGTCTATCCGTGCGTCTGACTGTCTTATTAGAGCTCAAGAACGAGTGGTTAAATGTTTGTAGGGTTTGTATGGAATTATTATTGTAACCAGCAGATGAACTGATTAGATTTTGGAATTGAGCCAAACAGGGTCAAGGTCAAATGTTTGAAGTATATTTTCAAGTGTATTTCAGAAGGACTAGACTTGTTGATGGCATTGGTGTTGCATTTTACTTGTTTTGGTCCTGTCTCCACCCTAATTTATAATTAAAAGACCCTTCTCTTACATTGTTTACTAGTTTCCTGTTCACTCTTTAAATTCTCTGCCTTTCTGTGTTTTTCCAAAACCTTGTGGGGTTTTTTTTTGGACTTCCAAGTCCAAGGCCTAATTCACACTAACACACAGGTAATTCGGAAAAACGGATAATTTTGACCAGGATAGCATTTCCAGTCCATTTTCCCCAAACGTTTCCCTTTCACACTGATTTGTTTTGACAACTTAAAGCCTGCTTTCTTCGCCCCAGTGTCGCTTGTACACCAGACAAAGCAGCTCAACCGTCAAAGTAATATACCTAATATAGAAAGTTGCATCACAAGAAGTTACACCATCTTGGAATAGTAGAGATTACATGACATACCTCACTGATATTACATCATGTCTCACTGTTTTTGAAAAAGCTACGTTTTCCCTCGTCCACATTACAACACAGAGATGTTTTCAGATTTATTCATTTTGCAGAGCAGATTCAAAAAGATGAACGCTGTTGTAGTGTGGATGGAAGACTGATGTTCGCTGTATACATGTCTAATGATAACTAAGTTGAAGATCCATTGATAGATACATTTATCTCTCTCTCTCTCTCTCTCTCTCTCTCTCTCTCTCTCTTTCGTTCAGGTGTAATAACCGTACGCAGTGTGTGGTGGTCGCCGGGTCAGACGTGTTTCCTGATCCTTGTCCGGGAACTTACAAGTACCTGGAGATTCAGTATGAGTGTGTGCCATACAGTGAGTACACTTAATGTGCACTCTCAAACACACACACACGCACGCGCACACAGACACACACACACACACACACACACACACACAGCATCATTCCAACCACTCACACCCCTCGTCCCGTCACTGACACCCCCCACCTACCGCCCCCCCTCCCATATCCTACCCAGACCCCACCTAACCCTGAGGAAGTACCATTCACTTACACTCACTCACCCACACATACACACACACACGCCCTCACACAGACACACACACTCTTACACACTTGCACACACTCACAAGTGCACTTGCTCACTCTGACGCACTCGCACTCAAACACACACTCAGACGGACGGACGGACACTTTATCCTCCTCTCGCTCTTTCTCTCTCTCTCTCTGCCTCACGCACACACACACACACACACACACACACTCACATGCATTCACACCGCTAAACCCTTTTTCTCCATCAACAGTGCGATGCTCCAGAAACTGAGGGGAGATTTTCACTTTGGCGAGATGCTCCACTCCACAAACACACACACACACACACACACACGCTGACAGTCCATACGCATATATGAGAATGTATGCTTGTCAATATATATGGAAGTTATATATTGATATATTCAAGAAAGAAGTCATCCGCATTCTGATTTACAGATTTTGTTAGCCATCTAGCTAACATCACCAACCTGACAGGGTTTCTCAGAGGACATGAAATACTGATTAAGGGTCAGCAATCTTCACTGCTAATGCTAGCTAGGTTACCTCAGCTAACCTGACAGGATTTCTGAGAGGATTTCATTTTCAAATCAACACTGCTAACACTAGCCAGCTACCTAACTTGAGCTAACCTGACAATCTCTGAGAGGACTTTTATTATATTTTGATTCAGGGTCAATAATTTTCACTGCTAACCCTAGCCAACTAACTAACACGAGCTAACCTGACAGGATTTATGAAAAGACTTTTAATACATTTGAAAAATCTTCAGTGCTAATTCTAGCTAGGTAAGCTAAGCTAGCCTAACAGGATTTCCGAGAGGATTTAAGTTATATATGTAGAAATGCTAATAGTCCCCACTGCTTAATGCTCGTTGCTTGCTAACTTAAGCTAACAAGACAGGATTTCTGACAGGATTTTTAAGCCATATTCAAAAATGTTCACAATCTTTACTGCTAGATAGCTTGCTGAACTGATAGATACCGAATCATACATGTTTAAAAAAAAAAAAAAAAAAAAAAAAACCCTCTTCACTACTAGCCAGCTAACAGAAGCTAACCTGACATAACTTGTAAGAGGTTTCATTCAATCTTATTTATATAACGAGCTCGTCTGACAGGATCGATGAGAGGATTGTTAAGGCACGTTAATAAAATCTAATAATCTTTACTTCTAATGGTAGCTAGCTAGATAACATAAGCCAACCTGACAGGATCTCTGAGAGAATTTAAGTCACATTTATAAATGTTAATCTACACTGCTATCTGCAATCTTCATTACTAATAATAACCAGCAAGCTAGCATTAATCCTGCTATACAGAATCTGTAAGATCGTTCATTTATATCTGTTATGTTAATAATTTTTTCCTCTTTACTGCTAATCCACTAGCAGGATAACATGAGCTAGCATAGCAGAAGAAGTGAGAAACTCTTACCTCTTGGAGCACAGTAATTTTAGGAGGTTTGTGTGTGTGTGTGTGTGTGTGTGTGATTACAGGAACTTTAACATTGACAACTAATTGCTTATTTTAGATAACCCAGAATTGTGGATGTGCTGTTCTCATAGCAGTGTCTGGATTTTTTACACTCTACAATCTAAATCCAAATAAACAATTTAACTCAGGCTCCATCCACATGTCTGTTTTTGCAACGGCGTTGAACAGCGTTTTTGAAACTGTCTACACGAAAACAATTTGAGAAAGCTCATATGAGCACGCAAGCGCAGCGATAGCGCTGTACGTCATAAATTATGTCAAGTCCTCGAAGAATAACGTTGAATTGCGTATTGAGCGGTTGAGAAAGTGAAATGCAGAAAAACACCAACATGACCAAAGGTTCTACAAAAAGAAAAAATGACAAATATTAGTATTTATATTTATTTATATATATATATATATATATATAATACATATCTTTGTTACCTAGTGCCGATGGATTCAGGAACAGTATAGCGCGGATCATAGGCTAATAAAAAACAAAGCAAAATTAAACTGAAAACGTGTGTTTTCATTTAAAAAAAAAATACATTACAGACCACAAAATAACAACCTAGTGGGCAGGCGTGAGTCTTAGTACGCTCATCAGACACGCAATGTGCACGCGCAGGTTCGCTCTCTGATGGCAGCGCTTTCGGGAACATGCATCCACACGCAAATAGTGAAAACGTTAAACGTTTCTCCATCCTGGAGGCCATTTTCAAAAATGCGGAGTGACCTAAAATGGCGTTTTTGCATGAACATGAGGACGAAACACAAAGAAAGCGAGAGAATGTTACATTTTCAGAAATATCCGTGTGCACACATATAAACACGCAGACACACACACACACATATATATGCATACACACATTGTGGGGCGTGGCTAATGTGAAAATCTCCTGTCAGGCAGTATCCCTTCCCCCTCATGTGTTCAGTGTTCCCAGCGTGCAGGTGGGAATGTGGGCGGGGCTTGGGAGGTCAGTATTGAAACAGGATTATGGGATATTAACCATGTTCTAAAAATACCTGGGTCAGTTTCTCTGCTCTTTCCTCAGGAGACGAAGAAGAGATGAGTGTGAAGACTTGCCGGTTCTAGTAATAAAACTTTCTCTTTTTTCTTTCTTTTTTTTAAAATTCCCCTCTCTTTTCTCTTTTCATCAATATCTCTCGCTCTTTCACTTCACATCTTTGAGCTCATCTCGTTTTCTTCTTCCTGTAAATTCTGCTGTCTGTCGTTTGCTTTGCCGTTCTCTCGTTTTCATTCCCTTGTTCTATGATCCATTTAATGAGTTTCCCTTCGTCTGTCCATCTCTCGTTCGTTCTCCTCCTTCATTTCCTCCTCCTCCTGCTCTCTATCCCGTCTTTGTCATGCTTTCATCCTGTCTCCTGCTGTCTCCTGTAGCTCTTTCGTTCCCTCCCTTCTGTCTCTTGCAGGTATTTGGGACGCGTCCAGAGCGGTTTCTCTTTCAGAAAAAAAAAGTTTTTCTCTCTCTCTCTCACACACACACACACACACTTAATTGAAAACACACCTTTTTTTTTTTTTTTTTTTTACAGCACTTTTTTTTGACAACCCTCTGCCCGGCGGTCTTAAGCACACACACGCGCGCGCGCACACACACACACACACACACACACACACTGCACAGCTAACACAGTCAGAGGGAGTCACAATCACGTCCTCTCTCCCTCTCTCTCTTTCCGTTTTTAGCCTCTCATATTTCCACTCAGCTTTTATTTCGCCAACACATTTGGAAGAAGCGTTAACGTCGGAGAGCGTAAACTTACCGAAGCGGCACACACGCCATACGTTTGGAAAGCACTGTATCGTATGAGTCAGTTTGCCTCGCCGCTTCATTTAGCTCATCACGAGCCTGTGTGTTTTTTTTTCCCCACTCTGCCATATCTAGGAAGCATGTCTGAAATAGAGGTGTGAGCTGGCATGATTAACTAGCTGCTGAACTTGCGTTTTTAAAAACTTTGTTTGTGGCATTAGAGCAGAGGAGAAGGACCCGATTCGGTGGTGATGAAAAGTTCTCCCTGTCTGAAGTGACAAAGAAGGAGCCAATTACCGGAATCCTCCGTCAGTCTCTTCTCCCTGAGGGACGGCCGCTGGTACCCTTCTCCCAGCACCACGTGCTCCAGCCTAGCGTCGAGCAATAAATAGAAACCAACCTCAATTAGATTCAGACGTCCACGCCGCTTCTATCCAAAACCCAGGAACGTGAAAGACGCCCTAATTTTTTAATTAACGGTGGAGGGTGGATTCGTGTGAGCCTCTGCGGAGATTTGTCGAGATTAATTGAATTTGCTGCAACTAATCGTTCTGTTCACGCCCAATCTTTTATGTCTCAAGGAGGCGTTTTTGGGCATGTTTACTGGTGAGCTCTTTTTTTTAAAAAAATATTATTTGTTTGTTTATTTATTTATTTATTCACTTTCATTTTCACTATGACCAGCTCTGATCCAAATACTGATCCAATACTGATGGTCTTCTGTCAAGCAAAAATATAATTATTTGAATGTCGTAATTATTTATAATTATTTAAATGGTTGAGTCAGATATCACATTAGTATATGGGCCAAATAACTTATCAATAGGTATAATAATAATAATAATAATAATAATAATAATATGAATTAATAATAAATTTTATTAAGTGATTACTACAAAATTCTAGCTACAGAACTATAGAACTAAATTAAGCTATTAAAAAAATATATACAATGTGTCCGTGTGTATGTGATAAATTAACTAGGCAGTTAACTAGCTGGTTAGCTATGTGCTCATGCCACCTACTGTAAAATAACTAAACGCATGTCAGTAACTAAACCCTGATTCGTCACACCATACTGTATATAGTTGTTTCTTCTTTGGACTCTCCAGTGTGTAATAGCGCAGTACAACATATTGGGAATAGCACCGCTTAACCAGGCTCGTATGGAGAAGGTGCTGGGGTCGAGATGGCCTGAGTATATGGGGACAGTCCTAATTTGCATTTTCATGAATATTCATAGATCATAGATTGCATTTATGATGAGGATAAAGGTGTAGAGAAGTGTGTAGGTCATTCGGATATTTTAAAAAAAGCACAGTATCATTCACTGTGTAGATTTTTTAACAGATACATTTTACATGTTCGGGTTTCCTTTAAAATGTAAAACTTTAAAATTCTAATACTTTATTGCTTCTATAGTAACAGCTCATTCACAGGGACTTGGTGGCAGACACGGCACGTCATCTACGGCTAATAATAAATGGATTCATTTTTCTGTAAGGAGACTTTTTTTATTTAACATTCAGGGAAGGAGTCTCCAGTGTCAGCGCTCTGTAACTGTTTTCTCTTATTAACTTCTAGAGAGAGAAATTAGAGGCTGCTGAGGGAACGACTGTTTATAGCTGCTATAACGTAAGTGAGAAAAGGAACTAACTTGTTTCGCAGATGTTCCAACAGTTAATGTAACTTTAAAGGGATAAAAAAATATGAGGTTCCTTTTTAATAAATAAAACATTATAATCCTTGACAAGCTGCTGCGGTTTAAGAGGAATGAAACACTTCAGGATGTGCTGTTATAGGAAAATAATCAACTTTGGGGTGCTAACAGTAATGCCGCTTCATCCACATCACCCTGTCACTGATTCTTTTCCTAAAGCAGCATGACACAGTGTTTTATTCCTGACTTGCTATGCAGGTGCCATATTGTGTATTAAATGGAATATTGATCCTCAGTGGATTTTGCATGAAAAAATACATATAAGGCTGGGAAGGTAGAATGGATATAACATGAGTGTGTGTGTGTGTGTGTGTGTGTGTGTGTGTGTGTGTGTGTGTGTGTTTGCATGTTCCGCCGCAGCCTCCATGTTAACATCGGCCTCAGACTAGGAAGTGACAGGAAAGCCAAACTTTGCGAGGTTTCCTTTACAATCCGGCTCTCATACACACACACACCACAGGCACTAATACATTTCAAACAGTCACACTCTGCCAGCGGCAATCAAGCTCTCTGGCCCTCATGTTCCTCAGAAAAGAGACAGCTCCTTTGTAAACACACACACACACACACACACTTATTCTCTCTGCGTGTCGCAGCACAATCAGAGTCGGCCCGGTCTCTGCTCTGTCTCTGTCCATAACAACACGTGTATCATAAACGTAGCGGCCACCCGTATAGACATGTAATGAAGACTTGTTCAGAAGCACGGACAGCTCCCACCGTTTCCCACTGACAGCATCGACACAGCACTAAGCCCACACGCTAGTCCCAAAGAACATGTACTGAGGTATGCTTAAAAAAAAAACCGGTGGCACATATATACACTCCGGGCTTCTGGTTTAATTAGGTGACTAATAATACATGTTATACCCAGTCTCCTCCCAATTTAGTCACATCCAATTCCCACCTGCTTTCCGACTTTCCCGTATCACACGACAGCTGTGCGAGAGGGCGAAGGCTAATAGGGGCGTCCTCCAACACACATTCAATTCATATTTTTTATTTATTTATATATATATATTTTTTGTATAACACTTTTAACATTACAAAGCAGCTTTACAGAAATTCAGATGTAGATTTAGATCCATAATGAAGAAGTGGTGATGAAAAACATGCAGGTGTATAAACTCTACACTCCAATGATTTTATAACGTATAATATATAACTCTATACATGAAGCCTACACATCAGCTTTAAACTGACGCTCACAAAAACAGGACAATTTCCCTGTTTTCTATGTGCAAGCTAACTGATTGGCCAGCGCCTTTCTGATGCACAGTAAAAAAAAAATTCAGTAACTTCACTCAGGAGCAGTAAGTAAGTGGGGAATAAAACACTCAGCTTCTTGCTGTTGTTGGAAAATAATCAACAACAGAGTGGTTTTTATTACTCTTACTACACCAAAGTTGATTATTGTACATAATATAGATTTTTTCCTATGTGCTGTTACAGGAAAATAATCAACAACAGGGTGGTGTGTCGAACCCAGACCACAAATTTGATTACTTTCCTATAAAAGCACATCCTGAAGTGTTTTATTCCTCCATTTATACCACAGCAGTTTGCCAATGCGTACAGTTTTTCAAATTATAAGCTTAATTAGAAAATTAACAATACATTTTATGCATTTCTATTTACATTTAATGTTGTGGGAACTCCGTAAAACAAATTAGTTCCTGTTCTCACTTACGTTATAGCAGCTGCAAACACCTCTGTCCTGAAGACTTTTCCGTGTCCGGCAAGTTGTTGCTATAGAAATGATAACATATTAGAAATATTGATATATAAATATATAGAATTGTATAGAAAATTAACACCAATCAACCCCTTCTGACCAAACTGAACTAAGAATTCAACAGCGCTGTGAGATAAAGCTGTTTATTAAAGCGATTCTGCTGTAACTTGGAATGAACGAGACAGAGGAAGAGAGATCATGTGCAGCTTTTTTCACTTCTCCAGCTTTTTTCACTTTTCCAGCTTTTTTCCGCTTCTCTGTTCACTGCTCTATAGATATTTATTATTTATATTGCACAGTGATATCGTAAAAGAAGATGAAATCTGAAACATTATTTGATCAGAAACAAATAAAATCCCAACATCAAGGCCAGAAATGAGTTTTGATCCAAAATCTGTAGAAATTGAAACGACAGAACGTGTCACATACTATATATTCACACACTCGTAGAAAGAACGGTTCCTGCTAGCATCTTGCAGGCTTCTCTGGTTTCTTCTGTCTGCAGGAACACTTAAAGGTTCTGTATGCGGTTTTCCAAGTAGAACCTCTATAAAACGAGTGAATTCATATTCAGAATAGCAGTTTATAACATATAATATAACACATAATATGTTTATAACATTTCCTGTTAGCTGCCTAACGTAGAGGATATGGGACAGGCGGCAAATACAGAAGACAGAAGGTTTCTATAGACGCTGTGGATACATGCGTTTAAAAATGTTTCATCATATCTACAATGAGTGAATATTTGAATCAGTTTTTTCCGTAAGGAATAAAACACTTCGGTGTGCTGTTATAGGAAAATAATCACAGACGCAGTGGTGTGATGAAACCCGACCACGAAGTTGATTATTTCTCTTATATCACTTTTGTTTACCAATGCTAACAATTTAAAAAAAAAAAAAATTTATTAATGAACGATGTGCCATTTTTTTTTCCTTCATAGTTGAGAAATATTCTTGAAACAAGTTCCTGTTCTCACTTACGTTATAGCAGCTATAAACAGTCATTCCCTCACCAGGCTCTTTTTTTTTTCTCTTTCTTGAAGTTAATAAGACAAAAAAAAAAAAACACACGCAAAAAAAAAAAAAAAACAATTGGAAAAGTTACAGCTTTATCTCTGACACTGGAGACTCCTTACTCTCCTTACTTTGAAAAGATTCATTTTAATCCGTTATTGTTGAGCGTCTTCTGTACACGTCCCTGTGAATGAGCTGTCACTATGGAAACGATAAAGTATTAGAACGTGTGCATTAAAATAAACCTTCTGACCAACCAGAATTCAGCAGCTCAGCGGTATAAATGTCTTAAATATTGAAATATTTTGAATTTACACAGTCGTAGTGTGTGTGTTTTAGAATAAACAGGTAGGTAACAGTTAGTTAAAGCGAGCTGTTGAGTGAGGGGTGTCGTCAGCGACGGTGCGATCTGAGAGAGGAGGGAAATCCTAAACCACCAGTTCTGCCAACTCCACCGAGAGCACATTCGAGCCGCGTCGTGAGCCCATTAGTCACCGTAAAGCCATTAGTTTATTAGTTTAGAAAATGCGGGAGACACTTTAGGGTCCGGTGGGAAATGTCCTTGCTTGTCTCCAGCTTCAGGTTACCATGACGCCGATACTACAACAACCTGGGTGAAGAGTACACGCTTTACTCACCGTGTCTCAGCTCCTTTACCAAAAGGTATCCGTTCTGTTTTTCTTTTTTCCTCTCTCGATTAAAGTGTGATATGTAAGGATTTTATTACACAGCAGTGATGCCTCAGTGAACAGAAGGTTATGAGTTTAAATCGCAGAGAGACACTGTTGGGCTTTTAAGTGGGATCTTTAACCCCCTACTACTCTGTGCTTTGTATTATATCTCACTTAAGCTGCTTCGGGTTTTTTTTTTCTTTTTTAATCCGCTGAGTCTGTTTAGTTTACGAAAACTACATAATGGAAATGAAACGTACTGAAATGAAACCAAAACCTATAACTAACCAACTAACTAACTAGCTAGACAACTAAACAATTCAATTCAATTTTACTTATATAGCACTTTTAACACTGGAAATTGTCAAACAGCAGCTTTACAGAAATCCCAATATAAATTTTATCCCTAATGATCAAGCCAGAGGCAACGGTGGCGAGGAAAAACCCCCTGAGAGGACATGAGGAAGAAACCTCGATCGCACCCAGACTGGAAAGGGAGCTCATCCTCATCCGGGTGACACCAGACAGTGCGATCATAAATCATATCTCTTCTATAACTGTATACTATAAAATCGAAAAGTTCTAACTGTGTAAAAGGAGCTTGAGTCTGAGCATCCGGAGTCATTTCTGAATTCATTCTAGTTTTAACTTTAAGTCTATCCTATCAAACTGAAGTTATTCACTGTTCAGTGACGGAGACTTGAGTGCAAACTAACTAGAAATACTGCCTATAAAGTAAGAATCAGAGGCGTTCACAAGCCAGAATCCCCTTTTTTCCCCTTCAGCGTAACCATTTTAATGAGCCTTGTTCAAATATTAAAACGTCTGCAACAGTATCTCTGACTTCATTACTAGGACAACTTTTTATTTATTTATTTATTTTACGTTATTGAATTGAACTCATTTAATTTGAGTGACAAATCGGCTAATAAAAACTAAATAATAAATATATAATAACTTGTGATTTCCACTGCTATTAAAAAAAAAAAAAAGAAACAAAGAAATCAAATCACAGCTGGCTATGTTTCTCACACATTTCTTCTTCTTTTTTCTTTTCTTTTTTTTTTTTTTTTTTACAGTGTTGTACTGTATTATATTATTTAATAGTAGTTAGATCATTTTTTTCTGTTATCATTTTTCTTATGCCTTTTTGTATTTATTTTTAGAGTTTTCGTGACTTTCTTATTATATAAAATTAGTTGTTATGCAATTTCTTATGACTTTTTACTGCTTTTATGTGCACTTCCTTGTTTTATTTGTATATTTAGATTTTTTAAATATATTATATTACATTATATCACATTACAGTATATTATATTATTTAGCTAGATCACTTAGTAAATAGTAATTTGATCATTTTTTCCTCTCATTTGTTCTCATCTGCTATTTTATACAGTAGACTCTTTTATTATTATTATATTAGTTGTTTTTTCCTCGTTATTTGTTTTTCTTTTTTTCAGTTTTCTTAAATAGTTTTATTTTAGTGATTTCATCGCACCTCCTTGTTTTATGTAAAGCTTTTTTTTTTTTAACTTGCTTTGTGAAGCACACAGTATTAATTGTAAAAGGTGCTACACAAATAAATTTGACTCGACTGTTTGGAAGGGATTCGCGACTGCGGCCCGAGAGCGCTGCGAGTTATTTTGAGCGTGTCTCATCCTCACCTTGTACACACACACACACACACGTACCCACACAGTGAGGACGGGCCGTGCGTGAGGACGAGGTGTGGCTCATATCGCTCGGCATCGCGCTTCAGAAGTCATTAATATGCATTAAGGCTGCATTATTAGCGGGTCTCATAAACGTGCACGTGACAAGCGCGAATGATTTGCTGCTGATTTTCCTCTCGATGCGACAGAGAGGTGAAGGAGAGAGGATGGAAAATAAAGTGATGCTCTCTGCTGTGTCTCACACACACACACACACACACACACGCAGATCTGTCTGCCTCTCCTCCTCAGGTGTGAGGTGCTGCAGTGTGTGTGTGTGTGTGTGAGAGAGAGAGAGAGACACATGTTGCAGTGTGTGTTCATTAGCGATTCTCGTTATCCTCTGAGTAATTGATGGTTTTGGAAAGACCGCTGGGTCGAGGGGGCACAAGGACACGGAAATAAAGCTCCTCTCTCTCTCTCACACACACACACACACTTAACAGTTTTATCCAGCCCTGTGTGTGTTTGTGAGCGTGCCCGAGTGTTACTTGTTTGTGTGTCTTTTTCAGAGCAGATGGAAGAGGAAACGCCGATGGTTGGAGAAAATAACAGTTCCTCTTTTTTTTCTTCTTCTTCTTCTCTCTCTTCTGACTTTGTTCATCTCCGTCACAGCTCCTGCCAGAGCCTCGTTAGTCACATATGTTCATCATTTGCACTCTCGCTCAATTGTGGCTTTTTCTCTCTTCCTGCTTTACACTTTTCTACCCACATGATGCCTCTCCCTCTCTTTCTGCCATCTCCATTCCCCCTTTTCCTCTCCTCTTCTGTTCCTAAACTCTCAGAGCCGCAGAACGACGGCTACAATGGATTTATTTCACTTAAAGTGGAAAATCGCTAATATTCAGCCAGTTTAGGAACAAAACTGTGTGTGTGTGTGTGTGTGTGTGTGTGTGTGTGTGTGTGTGTGTGTGTGTGTGTGTGAGAAAGGCTAAAGGGGCTCTATATTAGGTGATAACATTTAAAAGGCTAAAATTTAAAGATAAATTGGCTACAAAAAATAAGTATTATTGAATAATAACAATTATTATTATTATTATTATTATTATTATTATTGATAGAGCAAATAAAAAAATTAAAAGATGAAGGAAGCATTGCATCATCTACAATTTTTACCCAGATAACTCTATAAATCTACACACAAAAAATCACTGTAAACATACATAAATAAATAAACAAACCAACCAACCACTGTATGCAACATTTAAAACATATAAAACATTAAAACATAACATTATATGATTTCTAATTCAGAGTTAATAAACACCTGAAGTCCCCACGAAGTGCCTTGGAACACGTAGCGTTATTCGAGATGTCGATGTAATTTTCACTGAAACAGGAAGTCGGGGCGGGGTATATCAAGTGGCTCCTCCCCCTTTTTAAATAGCCAATAGCGTTTAGCTGACCTCACAGCCTGGGCTAAGCTGATATGATTTCCCTCGCTCAACAACAGCAACTTCGGCAAGATGATTTTTATAATGCTGGGGGCGGGACACTTCAGATTCTATAGAGCATTTGATTGGACAGAAAATGTGATGAGGAGCGGAAGTGCAGAATGATGTCATCATAATTGTCGATCCGCATTGGTGGTAGAGAGCTTGTAAATTTTGAATGCATATATCTGCTAAATGCGGATTTTGTCATTGGTTTGGAGCACACTAGCTTATAGATAACCTTAAGGCTCACATACTAAAAGCCACGAAACGTCCGTTTTGATTTCATGGGGACTTTATTAAACACTGATATGTAGCTAGATGGTATGTATCTGATATGTAAGGTTAATTTTACAGCCTGCATCTCCCTCTCTCTCTCCCTCTCTTTCTCTCTCTCTCTCGCTCTCTCTCTATCAGTTCAATGCAGTGTGTGTGCTTTATTGGCATGACAAACTAGTTTTGTATTGCTAAAGCAACAAACAACAACAGAGAAAGAGAAGCAGGAATTGAACAAAACATAAAGTGAAAAATAATAATGAAAAAAATAAAAAATAAACAGATGCTAAATAAAAAATGTAGCAATTAAAATGTAGCCAAAAAATTAATAACTAGCTGCAACATCATATACATTAATGGCAGCACAAGAACTCTCTCTCTCTCTCTCTCTCTCTCTCTCTCTCTCTCTGTCTCTCTCTCTCTTTCTCTCTCTGTCCCTCTCTCTCTCTCCTTTCTCTCTTTTTCTGTCTCTCTCTGACTCTCTCTCTGACTCACTCTCTCTTTCTCTGTCTGTGCATGTCTCTCTCTCTCTCTCTCTCTCTCTCTCTCTCTCTCTCTCTTTCTCTGTCTGACTCTCTCACTCACACACACACACACACACACACACACACACTGCCTGAAGGTGAAACATTGTGTGCGTGTTTTTTTAAACCAGGTCGTGTTGAAAAATAGCACAGAGTCCTCAGAGCTTCATCAGGATCTCATATACATAACCAACTAGAGAGAGAGCGAGAGAGAGAGCGAGAGAGAGAGCGAGAGTACCGTGTACAGTGATCACACACGTACACACACACACTCCTAATGCCAGCTGTTTTCCTCTGCTGTCCCACCAGTCTTCATTGTGCGTGTGTGTGAATGTGTGTTATTTTTAGAGAGCGCCACTAAAGAAATGATGGAAAAATGTAGCACAAACATAATGTAATGTGTGATTATTATTTATGTTGATGGCCTCTGAATGTCTGAGTCTAGACGATAATCACACGCTTTCACCACTGTATCTCTCTCAAGCCAAGTGCCGAGACATCGCCGTGAATAAGGGGGCGTGGCTTATATGATTTACAAGCCGTCAAAATGCATTATTGTGCTTGTCTATCTGACACAAACGAGAAAAATAAACAGATCGAAATAAACCGCTGCGTTATTAAAAAAAAAAAAAAAGTCTTGAATGAGTGTTTCTGATTCAGGCGACTCGGGAGTGACTCGGTATCTGCCTGTAACCTCGACTCGGCTCTGATTCAAACAAAAACAAATACATGGTGGATAAAAATATCAGGAAAGTCGTCTACTCGGTCAGTGAAACGTGCTTTAAATACGTACGAGCTACTCGTATTTAAAAAGCGATGATTCATTAAATCTAATTATAGAGTGACTCATGAATCCTGTAGACCTGAAGCTTTCCTCTTATCAGATTATCAAGCTCTTATAAAGACCGTGATCTGATTATTGCCAGAAATAGATTTTTTTTTGCAGTTATCAGATTATTTTGTATATTTAAACATACCTTGAGTCCTCCATTAGAGAGATTATGTCCCTATGTAGAGCAGATATTAGCAGCGAGAGATTTTAATGAACAGGAAACAAAAAAAAAAACGTTCAGATGATTTGGATCGATGCATCGATTTAAAAGCCAACAACCGATATGACTGAAGGAAGCGATCATAAATTGATTATTATCCAAAAAAAAAAGGACAGAAAACTGCTGTGTAAATAATTATTCATTTTTTTAAACTGATGTGTAAAAAAAAATTTCATATTTTTAAACTGATGTGTAAATAATCTTTCAGGCTAGCAAGTAACTCTGATACTTAAAAATCTACGTCATTGTAATTCATGAATTAACGGTAGGTCTACTGCAGATTCTGAACAAAGTTGGTCACACATCGATCCGAGGATATCAAATCGCATCATATCGTATCAGATTCAGTGGTATCACCAAATATCGATTCGTTACCTTAAGAATCAAATCATATCGTATCAGAGTCAGTGGTATCATCAAATATTGATTAAATGGCAGGAGAAAGTGCGCGCACGAAGATCCTTTAGCATTTCAGATAAGAGTAGTTTATTTGGCGAAATCGTATTGAACAAAAAGTCACAGTGTAGTGTGCTTACAAACGTCCCTTCGCTTCTGATGTTTATCCTAAACAGAGCTTTATAAATCAGTGTGAGTCTATCATCCATCTACAGCTGCACACGCACTCCTCCTCCTACTCCTCCTCCTCTTCTTTGTCCTCCTCCACACACTCAGGGTGACACACAGTGAAATCACGGCCTCCACGGTGCACGTGCAGCGCCACACGCCGGTCCCGGGCCCTCTCTCTCTATTTCTCACACACACACACACACACACACACACACCAGTCACATGTTAGCAGCAGGTTTACTGCCTCGGGTACTGATAACACCACTATTATAGCCAAATGACACACACACACATACACACACACACACCAGATGCACAGTCAAATGTGATGGAAAGACAACCTGTCACTCACTGTCACACTGTCTGTCTCACTCTCTCTCTCTCTCTCTCTCTCTCTCTCTCTCTCTCTCTCTCTCTCTCACACACACACACACACACACACA
>CM075025.1:2687322-2717642 GCA_037576675.1 Pangasius sanitwongsei
GCGGGGAGCAGATGTGGATCCCCTCCATGTTACCTGATATGACCGTCCTTCCAGGTAGGAAGCAAACCATTGCCATGTACATTCTGTACACAGAATGTGACAGTTAGTAGTCTTAGTTCACAATGAAGAAGAAGGAATTATCCTGAGATAAGCTGAATCAGGATGCTAAAAGAAGTTAACCCCTCAACAGGTTTCACTGGAATTACGAATTCAAATGACTTCTACATGCCACAATTTATTGTGCTTTGGATCACATGTAAAGTCATGTGTGAAGTAGGAGGATATGAGAGTGCTAACAACTTGTCTAACTTGCCTCTACTTTTATGATTGACCGTGTTCTTGCCGTTTAATGGCTTACCAATTTCCATGTCTTGTACCTGATTATTATTAACTGCTCATGAGCTCCTAGTGATTTATTGCCAATGCTGCACAATACAATGCTTCAACTTCTAGGAGCAGATCAGCCTGAACAGCCCGGCCAATTTAAAGCTGTTCTATTTTCAGGCACTTACCTCACCCTGGAGTAAATAAGCAGCTCCCGCCGTAAAGGCAGGCAAGATGCTATTACAGATATTGCTCATCCCTTTATTCCTGCTCCGGTCCTTTGCAGCCAGTGCCAGAGTCTGAGGTCAGTGAAAGCTTTAAATGGATTAAAACCCACACACACAGACATTCACAGTAAGTCGTGTGTCCCCAGGGTGGAGGTGCAGGAAAAGTGCTAGAATGGGTAGAGAGCAAGGAGGCATGACAAGGAGTTTTCTCTACATGCAGTGAATGAAAAGAGAAAGAAAAACAAGGGGTTGATAGTGAGTATTCAGAGCTCAGAATTAACTACAGATTTAAGCATAGCTTGGACAGTCACATAGGCACTATTTATTAACTTGCGAATAGTAATGAGCAATTTCAGAGTACCCAGAAAGGTACATATCACAGATATTTACTTGAATTTATTACATTGATTGAAATGTTTTATTTGCATTTACCCAGGGTACAACATAATTGCCTTGCACACCCTACATAGTGCAGTGAATGCCATTTGATATTCAGCCACAGAAAAAAAAAATGTCTCGCAAAAACAGAGATTAACGTATTTATATAATTACTCAAGTAGATTTAAAAAACAGTCCCAATTAAAACTACAATTTCTATGATTTACATTTACATTTAACAGAGAACGTGTTGCAACCTGGCAATATTGAGTTTACTGATACAACAAAGGATTATTTTTAGAATTTAATAATCTTGATTGTTTTTGTTGAAAATGGGCTAATACTTTTGATTATTCCCTGTTCCAATAACGATAACCAATTACAAATAAGAAATTTGACAGTTGTAGATAGACATTAAACTATTGCCTATGTACTATTGCCTCAACATTAATCTTAACAAGCCAATAATGAACTATCAAACCACTACATCAAAACAAATATCAAGCCCCTTCCATGAAGCATCATGTAATACGAGTCTATAATGTCAACCAGTATAGCAGAAGTTTTCAGGTGCTTTAGATTTAAACAGTCATACCTCGGTGAGGTAATGAAAGGCATGTCCACTTTGTGTCCACGACAATGTACGATGCGTTTACTTTTTTTGAATGCAACTACCAGTGTGTTGTAGATATTGCTTTTTTTTGGGTCGTCTTTAATTGCCAACTTCACTAAAAGTTCTGTCTGGAATTTCTTCGAGTGTTACAGGTATGCATGCCAGTGGTCAGAAATAAAAATTGCCAAGAAAAGAGAAAAAGCACACTGGGGATATGAAGGCTACTTAATAATAGCATTTGGCCATTTTAAGTTTCCCAAAAAAAAAAAAAAATGAAGAGAGCATGACTCATGGAATGTTCAGTAATCGAAAACTCTGTGGCTCTAATAAATAGACAAAATGTTACTGAACTTATTTAAATAATGCTCATGAAATAAATCTGTGCTGTCTATGAAATTTATTTTATAGTTAAAGGGGTCCCTGGCTGCAAAGATTTTGACATCCCTTATTGCAGTTTTATCCAAAAACAGGGTATGCACTCATATTATAATGCACTTCTGTTGTTGGCCATAACAATAAGAGAAATGTATGTCAATGAATTCTCATAATCAGTGTACTTGATTCTGTTGCCTCATCACAGCCCAAACTGAGTTAAGTCGCAAAAAGTGAACAGGATGTAAACGAGGCCATAACAGGCTCATGTACCAAATGTCTGTGTCATGGAACATGCCTGATTCCTGGTTTGGCTCTGCATTCATCATTCTCACCTATACCTTGTGTGTTCCTAATTTTAACAACTGTACATTTCAACCTGCTTTTAGATTATGGATATGCATTTGCCTTTGTTATTCGTGCTGTTAAAAAGCTTGCCATGCAGGTCCACGGACCCATGTGTTCCCAGCATGGAATACAAAAAGAGTAAAAGAAAAGAAAAGAAAAAAAGAAAAAGAACAGCAATCGATGATCAGATCACACCATGGAATAATACTGCATGGAGAACTGGTTCTGCAAAGCTCTCTGGCTCGCGTGCCTCCCACGTGGGGGTTCGGCCAAAGGAACGAGGCCCTGTCAGAAAAACGCCTGCAGCTCGGAAAATTCCGTAAACACCATGCTTGTCTTCTCAGCAAGTGTGCAAGAGGCCAAAGGGACATCTGCACGAACTATGTTCGTTTGCATATAACAAGAAGCAGGGGAATAGATCTTGGACTCATTTTCTGTCTCGCCATTGCCCGTAGCTGTGGAGGTGCATCTCATTCTGGTCCTGTCAGTGCCAGAAATGCACAAGAAGAATCCCAGATCTTCACTATCTTCTCAGAAGTGGGAACTTAAATGTCCTTGTCACTTAAAAAGTCAGAAAATTGTCTTCTTATTGAGTGAGAGCATGATAGCGCATAGGATGCAGAAGACCACACTAATGCAGTCAATATCAGGCTGTCTACGTGAAAAGAATCCCAGCCATTCACGTGCATCTCACGTGCAAAGGAGCTCTGAAACGTCCTAGCTGATATTTATGGACGGCCAGTGTAGGCGTGCTGACTGCTTTAAATTACTTCCAGACTCTCGCTTGTTGCCTGAGTAGGGTGCTAGGAGGGCTGTCTCTCATTCAAAGGGCCGCTGGGTCAAATCCATAGGACAATAAAAGTCAAGACAAGGAGATTATAGTAATTGAATCAAGCATGCAGCGGATTTTTACAGGAATAGAGGGTGTGTTACGGTAATGGAGCAAAACTCCATGTGGAGATGATTAACAAGATGGGGGAGAGAAGGGGTTCGTGAATATCAGTAACCTTGCACGTGACAACCAAGGGATAGTTAACTGCAACACAAACTGGGGTTGCAAGAATATAATATGGGCCTCAAATGGTGATGCATATTCTATAACGTTACACAATAGTGTTACACCATGCACTCACATGTGGGAAGCCTACAGAAGGTGAAAGCTGTGTTGCTTTCTTAAAAACAATCATGAGGCACCAATATCATAAATCATAAGTTCATGAATTTTAATGGTTTAGATTAATTTTTATTTAGGTATTCATGCAGTTGTTCATTTTTTTCCTCACTTATCCTGGTAGGGGCTGTGATGGCAAAAGGCTGAGAAGGTCAGTCCACACTTCTCCATCACAGATTCCAGCTCTCCCTGAGAGCCAACCATGAGATATAATCTCTCGAGTGGGCCCTTTGTTTGCTCTGGGGTCTCCATCCAGTGGGAAGTGCTGGATACAGCTCTAGTGGGAGCCTACGAGGTGGCATCATTATAAGGTGTCCAAACCACCTCAACTGGCACTGCTCAATTTGGACAAGTGGTGGCTCTACTCTGAGGCTTGCCCAGTATGCAGAGTTCTTCACCCCATCACATGCTGATTTTCATCACAGCCATTTCACACTTCCTAGTGTGTCCTAGGGTAAACTCCATAACAGCATTCCAGCCAGAGCTTCTTGCAGCCACCCCTGCAACTGAGGACTTGATCATGGTCCATGCAGACTCAATGTTCCAGATCTCACTCTGTATAAGGGACGAGTCTCTTTGGACATGGGAGCCAAATTTGCCTTTGAATCCCAAAAATGGCTTCTTATCTACTATGTGTGTGGCAGCTTGCCAAAACCCTTCATATGGTTAAAATTCAGATGTTTATATTCTGGGAAAAAACAGAACCAACTAAGCTCATTAGAAAATATTGCACGCAGGTACTAAAAAAAAAAGATAACTTCGAGATGGGGACAAGATGGTCAAGAGAGTCTGGAAAAAAAAAAATCATACCTCTTGTACAAACACATAATATAAAGGGTAACTATTTTGCACACAGTGCATAATGCAGGTGTGTGGATGCACACATGAGAATGAATAGAGTGTGGACACTTATATACACATACTAACAAAGCTGAACATAAAGACCTATACACACACCTACGCACACAAAGCCACCAGCTGACATCCCGGCCCAGTGCATTGTTCTAAAATCGGCAAGTGTTTCACTGTGTGTGTGTGTGTGAGGGTTGAGTGAATAGCTAAACCCTCATGCTTTGAACAGATAGTGATATAAACATTTGCACATTAATGACTTCAAAGCCACCTGGAACATTACATAGACGTTCTTCAAACAAAATGTCAGATGTACAGCAATCAATACCACACCACTGCGCGCGCACACACACACACACACACACACACACACACACACACACAAACAGTACCTCCGGAACTGAGCTTACGTGTTTGTCTGAGGCTTGACAGGGAGGTAAAGAGCCAGGACAGGCTGTGGGTGAACTGGCTGGACTACACAACTCAGGGAAGGGATTTGGGATGGCAGGCAAAGATGATGTCCGAAACTGCAGCTCTTCCTCCTGCAGCCTCCTAAAGAGACAGAGAGAGAGAGAGAGAGTGAGTTTAGTGTGGCAGAGAGACAGACAGATAGGACATAGAAAGTGAAATACAGTAGGAAAGAAAGAAAGAAAGAAAAAAAAAGAAAGAAAGAAAAGAGGGAGAGAGTGTGAGGGATAAAGTGAGAAAGAAAGATGGGGAGGAAGAAAGAGAGAGGTAAAGAAAAGGAACGGATGGAGAGAGTGTGAGATCAATATATTTTATTAGAAATGAAAAAAAAAACTAATCAATGAAAAATGAAACACAAAACCAACACAAACACAAAACACCAAACCAAGACATTAAAAAAGTGATGAGCTCAACAAGAAAGAAAAATATATTCAGTCTGATTTCATATAGCAGCATAAAGCTATGATTTATTACCAACAATAGGTTCCGTACTAGCTGTGACCTTTAAGACAGCATGCAAAAAAATGAGTGCTCAGCTGTGATGATTTATGAAGTTTTCAAACATCACTGCTCCTTATTCCAGACTCAGGGTCAGAACGTCCTCTTACGTGTGAAGAACGTACTCTTCTTTTCTCTCTAAGCTCTGTGTGCTTGGAAAAATATGAGCACACGCTGAACCTGGACACCAATCTCTTAAGTTGTAACATTTTGCATATAATTAAAAATTGAGACAAGTCTTGTTTTTTTAGCTGTGTCAGAAATTCTCATATTAAAATGAAATCTGTCTGAATATACTCTTTGCACGCTTTTGGCTTCATTGTTACAAAAAGAAGAATTTCCACTTACACTTCCCTGCATTTAACATATTAGACAGACTGGAACTATTTTTTTTATACTTTGAACATGTTTTTTTCCAGTACCCATGAAAAAGGGGTGGCCTCTGTGCCTGTCAGTCACAATGAACTGTGCCTGTCAGTCACAATGAAAGAGACATGGCTTCTGTGCCTGTCACTATCATTTTAAAGAGGCATGGTCTCTGTGCCTGTCACTCCCAATGAAAGAGGCGTGGTCTCTGTGCCTGTCACTCCCAATGAAAGAGGCGTGGTCTCTGTGCTTGTCAGTCCCAATGAAAGAGGTATGGTCTCTGTGCCTGTCAGTCCCAATGAAAGAGGTGTGGTCTCTGTGCCTGTCAGTCCCAATGAAAGAGGTGTGGTCTCTGTGCTTGTCACTCCCAATGAAAGAGGTATGGTCTCTGTGCCTGTCAATCTCAGTGAAAGAAACATGGCCTCAGTGCCTTTCAGTCACGGTGAATGAGGTGTGGCCTCTATGCCTGTCAGTCCCAATGAAAGAGGCGTGGTCTCTGTGCCTGTCACTCACAATGAAGGAGGTGTGGTCTCTTTGCCTGTCACTTCCAATGAAAGAGGTGTGGTCTCTGTGCCTGTCAGTCCCAATGAAAGAGGCGTGGTCTCTGTGCCTGTCAGTCACAATGAAAGAGGCGTGGTCTCTGTGCCTGTCAGTCACAATGAAAGAGGTATGGTCTCTGTGCCTGTCAGTCCCAATGAAAGAGGTGTGGTCTCTGTGCCTGTCAGTCCCAATGAAAGAGGTGTGGTCTCTGTGCTTGTCACTCCCAATGAAAGAGGTATGGTCTCTGTGCCTGTCAATCTCAGTGAAAGAAACATGGCCTCAGTGCCTTTCAGTCCCAATGAAAGAGGCGTGGTCTCTGTGCCTGTCACTCACAATGAAGGAGGTGTGGTCTCTTTGCCTGTCAGTCCCAGTGAAAGAGGTGTGGTCTCTTTGCCGGTCATTCCCAATGACAGAGGCATGGTCTCTGTGCCTGTCAGGCCCAATGAAAGAGGCGTGGTCTCTGTGCCTGTCAGTCCCAGTGAAAGAGGTGTGGTCTCTTTGCCGGTCACTCCCAATGAAAGAGGTATGGTCTCTGTGCCTGTCAGTCCCAGTGAAAGAGGTGTGGTCTCTTTGCCGGTCACTCCCAATGAAAGAGGTATGGTCTCTGTGCCTGTCAGTCACAATGAAAGAGGTGTGGTCTCTGTGCCTGTCAGTCCCAATGAAAGAGCCGTGGTCTCTGTGCCTGTCAGTCACAATGAAAGAGGTGTGGTTTCTGTGCTTGTCAGTCCCAATTAAAGAGGTATGGTCTCTGTGCCTGTCAGTCCCAAGTAAAGAGGTGTGGACTCTCTGCCTGTCAGTCACAATGAAAAAGGCATGGCCTCAGTGCCTGTCAGTCACAGTGAAGGAGGTGTGGCCTCTATGCCTGTCAGTTTCAATTAAAGAGGCGTGGCCTTAGTGACTGACATTCAAAGTGAAGGTGGGGTGGTTTTTGTCTCCGTTATTCTCAGTGTTCAATTTTAGGTCTGCTATTACTGATTCTCTCTCTCTCTCTCTCTCTCTCTCTCTCTCTCTCTCTCTCTCTCTCACACACACACACACACACACACTAACACACTCTCTCTCTCTCTCTCTCTCTCTCTCTCTCTCTCTCTGCCTCACTCCTGTTCTCTCACTGTTTTATTTCTTCTTCCACATCACATAATAAAACAATAAATCAGAAGCAGGAATTGACAGGAAAAAACAACCATCCAAAACATTTACACTCAGTTAGAACGTGATCTCCATTTATAGATTTAAGAAGAGCAAAAGATCAACTCAGGACGTCTCTAAGTGATTAGAAGGTTTTAGAAGCATTGAATTTGTTTGAATTCATTTTATATTATATTATCTTATATTACCCTATCTTTTCTTTGTTTTTTTTTTAAACCGCGAATGCCGTCAGTTTCCGTGAGGAGTTTATTGTTACATCACATCCTGTGCATCAGGACTTTCATGGCGAATTTGCACTAATAATTTTCACTCAAAATCAGGATGTAATTCTACACTGTTTCTATTAAAGCTGCTGTATGTAAACTACTTACTGTACAATATCTAATAATATCTCCAGAATCTTACATATCTAATTATAAATCTTAGTAGAATAGAGAGAGAGACAAAAACAAAGAGGAAAAAGAGAGAGAGAAAAAAACAAAGAGGAAAAAATATATAGACAGAAGCAGATATAGTGAAAACAAGAAAGAGGGAGAGAAAAACAGTGAGAGAGAAACAAGAGAGAGGTATAGCCAAAACAAGAGAGAGTGAGAGAGAGAGGGAGAGAGAGAGAGAGAGAGAGATGGAATATTATCTGTGGTCTTGAAGGAAAATTTTTCCATTTTTTTATCCCCCATTCTTCCCATTTGCTTCTACACCATCACCTCTATCTATCTATCTATCTATCTATCTATCTATCTATCTATCTATCTATCTATCTATCTATCTATCTATCTATCTATCAATTTGTATCTGTCTGTCTGTCTGTGTGTCTCTCTGTCTCTCTTTTCCCTCACAGCTGCGGCGGAGCTTTACACATCTCCTTTTCCAGCTTTCTCTCCCTCACAGGGCCCGGAGCTGGCAAAGATGGACGTGAGGGCGGAGGGACTGATGGAGGGAGGGAGGGAGAAGGGGATGATGATGATGATGATGGAGGGAGCAGGGGGGAGATGAGTGTGGAAGCCGTTGGTGTGTAAAGAAAAGAAGGAAGACGGAGCAGGACGGGGTTACTGAAACAGAGTTAAAAGCAGTCGAGGCCATTCTCCCTCCTCATTTTTCACCTGAGTCATCCTTTCTCTGAAGAGCCAACAGCACACACACACACACACACACACACACACACACACACACCCACTCTTACACCCTCACACATACACACATATACACACACATGCTCACACACAAAATAACATGATTTGTAGACAAGAGAGAAAGGACAAGCTTTTATTGAATCTCAATTTTCTCTTTTTCCTGCACCTGTTTTCTTTTTTCTTTCGATCTTCTCTTCTGTCCTGTCTCTCTCTCCCTCTCTCTCTCTCTCTCTCTCTCTCTCTCTCTCTAATTCTGTCTCTCTTTCTGTCTCTTTTGTTCTGTCTTTATCTCTCTTTCTCCTTTTTTCTGATGCTTGAATAGAAGTGGATCAAAAAGGTAAAGACCACAATGAACATAAAATCCACAGATCCCCTTCTCCTCCTCTCATTCCCCTCTCCTCTCCTCTCCTAACCCAGCACCTTGTGTAGTGGTCATGTTCGATGTTCGCTTCCTTGCCCCTACCTTTTCGTTTCCTCTTCTTTTCTTCTTCTTCTTTCGTTCTTTTCTCTATCTCTTTTCCTGGTCCCAAATATCACCTTGAGGCTGTCCCATTTCTCGTTTTAGGGTTCAACAGTGTGCTCTCGAATGCCGTTATCGATGTGGACTCAACAGCGGCCTCTTCCCATAACACTTTGCGATATCGTTGAGGAATAATTCAGCGTGGACGGGTTTACTGACAGCAGAGAGCAAGAACATTGAGCAAGAATGTGCGGATTCATGAGGCAGGACGCAAGTGTGTAAACTCAGCGTGGGTTTTATTAAGGGCAAATCCAGCAAACGTAATCTGATGTACCGGCCAGACTCAAAAACCTATGAAACATGAAACAACGCTTGACAAATCATGATAAACAAACAACGATAAATAAGCTGCAGTAAGAGTTCACGCTGAAACAAAGAAACAGAAGGGTATACACAGACACACTAATCAAAAACTAACACAGAACAGGTGAACACAATAGGGCAACAAACCAATGGCAGGACAGGGGCAGAGACAGGAGTAGAAAAACAAACAAAAAAACACAAGCACATTGCTCTTGTCTCATGACCATGACACGGAAGGGGACAAAGTGTCTCCCATCATTAATTCAACTTGATTTAAGTTTTCGCCCCCATTTTCTCCCTAATGTAGTCTTGACCAATTCCCACCCACCAACCAGCTCTTCCCGATCATACGACAGCTACTAACTGGGGAGGGCAAAGGCTGACACATGCCTCCTCCAAGGCACGTGAAGACAGTCAACCACATCTTTTCAAACCTCTCCGTCACAGAGCAGGATAGTACACTCGGAGGAAAGCGCTGTCCGCCCTCTTCCACATACATAGGCATGATTGACCTCTGTTGCTGTGATTGACAGGGGAGAGACACGGCATGCCCCTCCCACCCAGAGAGCACGGACAATTTTGCTCTCTTGGACTCCCATGGCATCACCGATAGGGCGAATACTTTTCTGTTGCGCCTCTCACGAGCCGACTTTCTCAATTTCCAAGCAACACACGGAGTCAAGATCACTCGACCTCGAGTACCTTTGACTTAAAAAGCTCTTAAGCCTTGAGGATGCAAAGAGAGAATCGCATCAGTGTTGGCTAATAAAATCACACTTTTCGCTGAGAGAAAATGGAAGACAAGTTTATCTTGATTTATCTCGAGTTAAACCAAGCTTAGTAAAGTTTGACTTAAATCCATCATATAATAATCCTGCTTACTTCATGCAGTCACCTGTAAAAAGTAAAGACGCTAGCCAGGCGTGAACGATATATTTTTACGTGCAACGCAAGGACAGATCATAACAGCTCAAAGCCAAAATGTTGGTCAACAGTTTGGTGACGTTTTGTCGAGGGTACAAACACGATGTGCCACATTTTCATAAGCTCATTTGTTTCCCTTAGTCTGTATTACTGCACTTAGCTAGCTAACTAGTGTGCAATACGTTATTACGTTACATTAGCTACCACTGCTAGTAGCTGACGCTCTTTTTTTTTTTTTTTTTTTTTTTTTTTTTTTTTTTTTTTTTTTTTAAAACTCATTCACTCTTTTAAACTGAAACACTACCTTACAATAGGTTTGCACTTTCTCGCTCTTATCGAAGTGCAGAATTTATGCAGAACTGCGGGGTGCCATTTGGGACAGTTCTTATTTCTCTCTCTCTTTCATCCTTTCTCACTCTCTCCCTTTCCTGCTTTTGTTTTTCTCTTCTCTTCTAACCAGTACTCTGCAATCCTTCTAGATTGTTCTCCTTGCTTCAGATGACGGCAAACACGCACACACACACACATACACACACACGACTAACCTACATGCAGTAATCAGTGTACAGTACAGACACACAGGCACACACATGCACATGCAAACTTCATGGAAGACCTCCAGACACTCATGCACACTCGCTCACTCACACACACACACACACACACACACACATATCACTTTGTGCTCAGTGACAGGAGTCTCTGCCGTGTTCCATCAGGTCATTTCTCCTTGCAGCGTTGAGTCATACTTCATATCGCTTTCCTGACACGTCCTCCCCTCCCCCACCTTCCTCCCGTCCCATTGACTATGATTTATTCATTCCTTTATTGTTTGCAGTTAATTTCCAAATCCAGATCCGAGCGACTCCTCTCTGCACCATACGTACGAGATAATCTCTCAGCCCCCCCTCCCCCAATCCCCCTCCCTTGCCCCCGTCTCTTCCACGTCCCCTCGTTCGTTTTTGCTTTCCTTCCTTCAGGATGCTCTTTAAATTGTGTGTGTTGTTGTGTGAGAGTTTGTCTGATTAGTTGTGTGACGCGCTGATACTCAGATCCGCTCTGCCCTCCACTCGCGGCACTCTCTTCTCCCATTTTTAGGTGCCTCAGTGTCTGCTTTCTCTCTCATGTTTAAAAGCCTAGCATCCACCTTACCCCTCCCCCTCCCCTCTCCCTCCTTCTGATTGGTCGATACCTCTCTCTCTCTCTCTCTCTCCCCGATCTCTCGTGTTCTCATTATATGCAGGTTTTCAGAGTCTTCCTCAGACTAGATCATCCTCATCTTCTTCTTCTCTCTCTCGCCTCACACTCTTCCTCTCCAGCTTTCCATCCATCACTGCCACTGCCTTTTAATCTGCAATCTTTCTGTCCAGCTTTGCTTAATGCTACATGTGTGGGTCCAGAGGAGAGGCGAACCTTGCGATTGCAGTCGTAGGCACTTTAAAATGTTGTCCTCTCGTCAGTCAGGTGCTCCCTTAGGGAGGAGGCTGCCTTAGTAGGCAGTGATTTTGGAAAGCATTTGAACTCCCGAGGTAAAGGCTGTCCTTTTTGGACTATTTCTTCCAACCTTTAAAGCTGCAGTAGGTAATTTTTGTCAATTTGCAACAACAGGGTCTTAGGCAGCTAGCTTACTTTAAAAGAGAGATGTATAAAAAGGATGCATTTGAGTATCTAAGAGTCAAAAGCCATGCCCACTGATCCCATGCAGAGCCCACACCCAGTCTTCCAATCAGGTGTCACTTTTTTTTTTTTTTTTTTTTTGTGAGGATGGTTGCATTTTATGGTGAATTTCAAGTCTAAGGATATGATGTCAGTCAGTGATCCTGTGTGAGGAAGGCCCGATTCCAAGCCCAACAACTCCGACTTTTTAATCCTACTGACTCCACCCTCTTTTTTTTTTGACAAATACTAAAGGTGTGCATCAGGACTGGGATCCCACAGGTCGCGTAAGCGGGCATTTTTTCCTTCCATACAGGCGAGATCAGTTGGATATGAAGCTTGCGGGAAAAAGAAAGACAGCGTATATATGGTCTTGAAGTGGCATTTACTGCTTTTATTCAGCATTAGTATCTGTTTTATCCTGATCGAGGTCACTGTGGTTTAAATGAATTTATTTATTTATTTATTTATTTTGAGAAATAGATCCAGTTAAGTTCATCGGAAAATCACAGACACTAATAGCTGTAATTTGGGAGCACATCTCCATTACATACTGCAGCTTTAAAGGTGTTGCTCATTTAGTTAGTTGTGTTTAAGCAAATCAGTCTATTCTAATTGCAGAATTAAGTGTTTGTTTTTTACATTCACGCTAACCTGTTGAAAACAGTCACTCACACGAATAGAACACTCGTTCACTGCCTTTTTCTATGGCAACAATTATCTCTCAGTGCTAAACAGTTCTGCTGGCTAATCAGAAGTTTCTGTCATGACGTGTGTCATATTAGACCTAAACTGGGTGTAAGCTGGGTCGGAGTGGGATTAAAAGCATCCCGGTTAATTTACCCTCTAACCAGATGCTACGTTTGAACTCCCGCTCCTCAAGACCCCCCCACCCCCCACCAGATCTCAGTCCTGGCCCATTTCCAACCACGTTAACCACCCATGTGTTTGCATAATCTCCCTCCTGCCTCTCTAGCCGCACTAATACGCATATGTCCCATTTAGACATCTGTATGGATGTATCTTTGCACTCGTACGCCGGCAGGTTTGTTTCATTTCTCCACCTTAATGTTACACAAAACCACTACTTCCTATCTGTCTCGTTTTAATCAGGCACGTAGTGGAGGATAAGCACTGTTAGCTTAAACACACACACAATCACTTATCGTTTGCATAAAATCATCCTCTGTTTAACTTTATCACCTATCCTGACCATGCCCACTTCTCTTCACTCAGCCCCCGTTACTTAAATCCCTAACTTCTGGCTGATTTATTGCATCACATGACTGCCACGTCAGGAAATCACTGTCAGGAAATCAATATGGTGTTACCTTGAAAATATCCCATAGATCCTTTTTTCCATGGAGTTCCTGAACAAGTTCCTGCAGTGGTAACTCAGGGTTTAGGATTTACCTGCATTTTTTTTCCAACTACATCCCTGTGCCTCATCCCTTCTTCTTCTTCTCCCTTCTGTTCTGATTTTCGCTTGAATTATATCTGAATAACGATCGAGGGTTCGTGACACCTATGGTCTTTAACACACGTTGGCTTATGGATCGATCGATCGACAGATTATAGACTCTGGGAATGTGCTTCTATACTCAGGACCTGTCACTGTTAGACAACTAATAACACACACGCACACACACACACATACATACATACATACATACACACACACACACACACACACACACACACACACACACACAAATGCATACACAGCTTTTATACCTCACTTTTGTGTCCATCTTTTATGTAGGACGCACCAGAGAAGGATTGATACATAACACACACACACACACACACACACACACTGAAAGAGGTAGAGTTTGCATTTGTGTGCATATTGTTAAAGCAAAAAGGCTCAAGGGTACACAGGTGTTTATGAATTTTAATGAGAGAGACTCAGATACAGATAGACTGCTCTGTACATGAAGTACCAGACCAGAGAGAGAGAGAGAGGATGTTAGTGTTTTTTTCTCCAACATGAACTTCTCAAATCTGGAATATTTCTAGGTTTTTTTTTTTTCTTTTTTTTTTTTCCAGAACAGTAGGAGGATGTTAAATATTTGTAGGCTGTCCATCAAACAAGAGGGGCGGGGTCATAACCAGGAAGTAGTAATAGGTGTAAAATCAACAGTGAGGCAAGGACGATGCAGTTTTTAGGGTCAGATGATACAGAATCGCGCTCGGTTGGACAAAACACTTTAAAATGTAGGTCACCAAGCTACACATCGCTATTTATATATTTATATACTATTTATATATAATATATTTCAAAGCCATCCAGGGGGTGGACAGTTTTAAAGTTTATTATCTCGCTCCACATATGCTGCAGAGTCTCATGCTTTCTATGCTAGGAAACATAATTCACTAGGCTGAAACACACAAACTGAAGCATGACAAGCTAGTTAGCTAGTTAACAAGCGAGTGCTCCTTTTAATGTAGCATCAAAACAGCAGCAGCAACATTTGATCTATTGCCCATAAAAGACGCAGAGTGTCTCTGTTTTCTATACAAGCTAACATTTAAAAATAGTTGCTATCAGGGGCCAGAATGGATCTGTGTGTAGTTTAGCGAGTAAGGAGCACACGCTAGTAGTGTCATTCAACCAGGAAATATATTAAAGAACTGGAGCAAGTTACTAAAAAATATAGATCTAGAAAAGTAATGATAAAAAATAACGCATATTCTGCTTGTCCTGGTGCGCAGGCTACTGATTTGTCCACTCCTGCTCTCATTCAGAGACAGTTAGCTAGCTGTTCTACGGACTACATGGCAAAAGTGGATTATAGTTGAAATCTATATGAGATCATTATATAAATGATTTTTATTAGTTACTAGAGATTACAATAATAATAAACATTTGGCCAGCGACTGCATATGAAACATCTGGGTATTAGAAATACGTACCTGAGGCATTAAAAACAGTGTTGATCAGCTGTTAATGAAAGCTGTTTCACTCTTTACAAGCTGCTAGGTTTTTTTTTTTTTTAATTTGAAAAAGTTACGATAATGCTGGTTAAAATGATAACCAGCCATATGTGTAGCGATGCCGCTGTGCTGCACTGGGTCTCGAATCACGTCTCCTCAGACACCTTCACCTCGTGCAGGGCTTCAGCGTATGATGTAAAAAGTAAATATGTATATGTATGTATATATGTAAGTAAATATGTATATATGTCAAATGGATAGAGTAGGATAAAACAAATATGAGATTATTCAGCATATTGAAAGATTTTTTAAAACAATTTCAAGCTTCAAATTGTCTCGTTCTGTCGCCAGATAATGTTTCTAGTAAATAAATACAATAAAAAAGTCTAGAAATAGGTTTAATAAACTTTACACTTGCTCTATAATCTCACAATGAGATATGTTACATAAATTTGCCTGTGCTCGAGATATCTTCATTTTTTGCACTTCATTTAGAACTCTCGCCTGATTGGCTAAACACAGTGGCCTCATTTGCATAAAGCTGAGCTCTTCTGACAGTCGTCACGCTGCACGCTGATCCCCGAGTACGCTGCTGAAACGTGCAAGTGGACATGAGCCATGACTTTGCTGAACTTCCTGCTTCCCAGTGCTGACAATAATAACACTTACAGCATCACACATCACACACACACACATCTCACACACACACACACACACACACACACATACAGACTGTTTCACAGTTTTTTTACTTAACACTAATTCAAAAGCAGCAGGACGACAGGCTTTTCTCCACTCAGCGCCTCTATGTGGGTCTGTAGTGTGTGTGCGTGTGTTTGTATGTCTGCATATGTACCATACGTGTGTTTGTGTGTGTTTTGACACACATATGAGTGTGTATCTGTGTGTGTGTGTGTGTGTGTGCGTGTACGTATCTCTGTAGAACTATCATAGCTAATCTTGCTGCCATTGTCTTTAACCTCTTGCCGTCCGCAAACAGGCAGGACTTAATGTCGGAGCGCCGCTAGCCCACGTTAACGCAATGCTAATTCTCATTTCACAGGAATAACCTCTGACCTTTCTCCGTTTCCATTCCTCTTCCTTCCTTTGCCTACACACACACACACACACACACACACCACAACACTCTTCTTTTTAACAGATTTCTGACTCTCTCTTCCTTTCTTGCTTGCCTTTAAACTTGCTAACACGTTCACACACACACACACACACACTCTTCTTTTTCCAGATTTCTGACACTCTCTTCTTTTCTTGCGTGCTTTTAAACTCGCTAACACATTGACACACAAACACACACGCACGCGCGCACACACAAACACACACACAGTTGCATTTTCCTCTGTGCCTCTTTTCCCCCTCAAGCCCACAAGCACTCACGCATACAAATACACTCACACACTGACACACGCCACGCTCACACACACACACACACACACACACACACACACACGTGCATGCACCATTAGCCATTCTGCGTGGTGAAGGTGCGATGTGGCGTGCAGCACTCTGCCCCCTGCTGGCTGTTCACTTCACCTGCCAGGAACAGGTGCCACATTCAATTAGAGCAGCAGGCTCTCGGTGGGAGGGGCTGGACCAGGTTTACTCTGGGCTGCAGAGTAGTACACACACACAAACACACACACAGCTCTTTACAACAGCTACAGTGAGTGTTTATCACCAGATGAGATAACTCCACCCATTTTTCAATCGCTGACTAGTTACTGTGGAGCGGCCGGTGCTGCAGGTACGACAGTGCAGTCTAATGCTAAGTCGGTCATTCTCCCAGCTGCTTCTCCAGACTCTTACAACCTCTGTTTGCTTTTCTAGATCATTATAAGCTCATAAGCTTTTCTACACCATTAAAATCTTGTTAGTTTTTGTTAGAATGTTAAAATGTGATTGCGTTTCCTACGGCATTACAATTTTGCTCTAAAGCATTACAACTGTGAAAGTTTTCCACAGCAGTAAAACCTTTTTTTTTTTAGATTCACTGGAACATCATTATGTTTTTAATTAAACTTATTGATTTTTTTTTCTTTTACTTTGAGGGCTTCTCAACTTTTTCTTTCTTTTTCTTTTCTTTTTTTTTTTTTTTAGAATATTTGAACCTCATTTAGATTTCTTACCTTCTAACTTATATATATATATATATATATATATATGAATTAACATTGCAACCTCATAGTTTATACCTCATTTGGAAACTTATTTCATTTTTCTGGAGGTTTCCATTTTCATTATTTATATTGAGATGTATGAACCAGAGATGTATGCCCACAAAAACATTTTTTCTAGATCATTGGAACCTTACTAGGGTTTGAACATTGAAACCTCACTCATTTTCTAGAACATTACAGACTCACTGGGTTTTCTATGTAGTAGGACCCTCGTTAGTTTTTCCAGAGATGTGTACCCTCGTTACATTTGCTCACCTAGATCATTGGAATCTTACTAGGTTTTTTTCTAGTGCATCAAAACCTACCTAGCTGTCTAGAGCATTAGAGATTTCTAGAGTTTTTTAACAGATATATGTCCTCGTTGTTGTTTTTTTTATAGATCATTGAAACCATGGTAGCGTTTCTTGAACTATACACTTATAATTTTTCTATAGAGTGTTAGGCCCGCATTAGCAGCCACCGTGCAGACCTGTTGGAGCCTTATCACTGTGATTTCCATTAGACAGCCGGATGAGAGCTGGAGATTGTGTGAGTGGCTGCTGTTTGGGAGACTAATTGGCGGAGGGAGAGACAGACACAGAGAGAGAGAGAGAGGGAGAGAGAGAGAGTACACCTACTTTATAGCTCAGTTGAAATCTTATTCATTTTTCTGGAGCTTTCAGAACTTTCAGTCCTCATTCCTTATATTGTCGCTTATATGGACGCTTATATATAGTTTCTCTAGTGAGTATTTTTTAGAACCTGTTTCATAGGGCGTTAGTTCTTCTACAGTTTTAGGACTTTTTCTAGATCAGTGATACTGTGTTAGATTTCCAGATCATTATTGCCTCACTACATTTTTACTGTTAGGTACTTTTTTCTGGTATGAGTGTTCAGTAAAGCTGGAAGATTTGCTATGGGGTGTTGAGTTAGACACAGAGCCTGGTGTTGGTTTTGTCTGCACAGACACTAGAGAGAGAGAGAGAGAGAGAGAGAGAGATTTAGAGAACACCTACATGAGGATGGCTAGAAAAGAGCACAGGTCAAGCTTAATAATTCCATAAATCCCCAGAGGTCAGCTCAAGACCTCTCAGAAATTTTTAGTGCCTGTGTGTGTGTGTGCGTGTGTGTGTGTGTGTGTGTGTGTGTGTGTGTGTGGCATAAATCTCAGCAGAGTGTGTTCACTGTTGGGTGCAAGCTCTCAACAGTAACCCAGACCTGAGATCTATGTCATGGTTGCATAGTGAAAGATTTAGGATGTGGTCAGTGTAATGGGGTACAGACTGACCTGTGTGTGTGTGTGTGTGTGTGTGTGTGTGTGCTGGATCTGTCCCAATTCCTTTTCAACACATTCTTTATGGGTCACCTACATAGAGCAGGTCACCGTTCTGTTCTTTTCTTTGCTGTGCATTGCCATTTCCTGTTTCTCCGAGGAAGGTACGGACGATGCCTAATTCTCCCTGAAAAAAAATCTAATAATATCTGCTTTGACCTGTTCTTATTTAGGATTCAATAGATCCATCACGAGCGTTCATCTTCGCATTACAGTTCAGAAACTTCTGAGGTACAATCGGGTCCATAAGTATTTGGACAGTGACACAATTTTGGTGATTTGGCCTCTGTACACCACCACAATGGATTTGAAATGAAGCAGTGAAGATGAGATTGGAGTGTAGACTTTCAGCTTTAATTTAAGTGTTTAACAAAAATATTGCATCAATCATTTAGGAAGTGCAGCCATTTTATTTTTGCAGAGTCCCTCCATTTTCACAGGCTCAAAAGTAATTGGACAACTGAATGATAAGCAGTTTCATGGCCAGGTGTGGCCTGTTTCCTCATTATTTCATGACAAAACAAGGAGATAAAAGATCTGGAGTTGATTCCAAGTGTTGAATTTGCATTTGGTAGCTGTTCAGGAGAACTCTCAATATGCGGTCCAAAGAGATTTCGATGCAAGTGAAGGAGTCCATCATTAGCCTGAAAAAAAAAAACCCGACCTATCAGAGAGATCGCAGATACTTTAGGAGTGGTAAATCAACAATTTGGTACATTCTTAAAAAGAAGGAGTGCAATGGCGAGCTCAACAACACCAAAAGGCCCGGAAGACCAAGGAAGACAACTAAAGTGGATGATCGCAGAATTCTTTCCTTGTTGAAGAAAAACCCCATCTAGCCAAGTCAAGAACACTCTTGAAGAGGTAGGCGTGTCATCGTCCAAGTCTACAATCAAGAGACGCCTTCATGAATGTAAAGACAGACGGTTTACCTCAAGATGCAAACCACTGGTAACACTCGAAACAGAAAGGCCAGATTAGCCTTTGCTTTAAAAAAAAAAAAAAAAAAAAAAGCCTGGCCAGTTCTGATACAAGATTTACTTGTACCAGAATAATGGGAAGAAGAAGAAGAATATGGAGAAGGAACGTAAGAGCTCATGATCCAAAGCATACCACATCATCTGTCTAACATGTGGAGGCAGTGTTATAGCATGGGCATGGATGGCTGCCGATGGAACTGGGTCACTGGTGTTTATTGATGATGTGACTGCTGATAGAACTAGCAGGATGAATTCTGAAGTCAATAGATGCTTTTTGCTCAGATTCAGTCAAATGCTCTAAAACTGATAGGACGCCGCTTCACAGTACAGATGGATAATGACCCAAAACATACCGTGAAAGCAAACCAAGAGCTTGGAAATGGAATGTTCTTCAATGGCCAAGTCAGTCACCTGATCTCAACCCAATAGAGCTGCTTTTCACTTACTGAAGACAAGACCGAAGGCAGAAAGACCCACAAACAAGCAGCAACTGAAGGCGGCTGCAGTGAAGGTCTGGCAAAGCATCTCCAGGGAGGAAACTGAGCATTTGGTGATGTCCATGGGCTCCAGACTTCAGGCAGCCATTGACTGCAAAGGATTTGCATCCAAGTATTAAAAATAATCCTAATGTTTATGATTGTTATTTTGTCCAATTACTTTTGATCCAAAAATGGAGGGACTCTGTAAAAAAAAAACATGACTGTAATTCCTAAATGATTGATGCGATATTTTTGTTAAACCCCTTGAATTAAAGCTGAAAGTCTACACTTCAATCCCATCTTGATTGCTTCATTTCAAATCCATTGTGGTGGTGTACAGAGGCAAAATTACTGAAATCGTGTCACTGTCCAAATACTTAGGGACCTGACTCTAAGTCTTTTCTCTTTTTTTTCTTTTTTTTGCATAAGTTTTAAATGCTACACTGAACTGCACAGAATTTCAGCCCTTGTGGTTATGGATATTATGCAAATATTGCTCTCCCATAATGAGCAAGTGTGGCGTCGGCTCGCCGCTTTTAGAGCTGCACAGCAAGATCCGGTTTGAATAATAACAATATTATCCGTTTAGGCAAAACGAGACAGGGTACGAAAAAAGAAAGAAAGAAAGAAAGGGGAAAAAAAGAAAGAAATCTATAAAATAAACATGAAACCAATATGGAAATTCAATAAAGGCACAATAAAGCATGAGTTACACAAGTGAAAAGAAAACAATTAGAAAGTATTTTAAAGTCTTGATTAAAATAACAAGAGTTAAAAACTAGTTAGAGGGAAAAAAAGAGAGAGGGAGAGAGACTCTTCAACTGTTTTTAAGCTCTGGTAATGGGGTAAGTGTGTGATGAAATGTCTGTGGGCAGTGAGTTCCTGATCTTTGGAGCCAGCTCAGTCCCTCAGCGAGTTCAAAATCGAATTTGGTGTAGACTCTGTGAAGTGTGTAAGGCTGCAGCGAGACATTTAAAAGCTAGTAACGCCATTTCGGAGACAGCAGAACAAGCAGGATGCAGCCAAAACCTTGTAATTCACTCCCTCTTCCTCGACGCCGTGGAAACGCCACCGCGGCACGGAGTCCAGATTGGCGGCCTCTCGTGGTCTTATTATAGGAGATCCAGTGAAAAGTGCATTACAGTAGGTTTGGAGCGAGGAGGCAGTGCAGGAGTTTCTGAGGTACGCTGAGGTCTAGTTTTGAAGAGCAGACGTTTTCGAGTTTAAATCCCAGAAAACTGCCACAGAGCTACTGTAGCGTCCAAATCCTCAACACTGAGGCGTGTTTTCTCCATCGTTCAAACTACACGCTGACTGATTTCACTGTTAATTCAGAACGACTCTCAGAATTTCCTGATTGTTCATTTTATTTATTTTTCTATTGTTTTCAATTTTTCTATTGTCATATTTATAATATATTTTTAGATTATTATTTTTATCTGTATTGTTAATTGTTATATTTGATTATTGTTAAATATATTTCTTTATTATTATTATTATTATTATTATTATTATCGTGTTTTTCTATATTTACTTTTAATTTGTAATTATTATTGACAGATTCTATTCATTTATTAAATGCATTTTCTATTTTATTACTTATTGATATATATTTTTAAATTTAATACTTATTGTTGTGTTTTATTATTGTCATTTTTATTTTATTGATCATTATATTTTTTTACTGTTTATTGTTTATTTATTTATTTATTTATTTGACACATTATTGTTAACATTTGCTTTACTTCTACTTAATTTTATTTTCCATTGAAATAAAATGACAAAGCTAAAATTATGTGAACCCTTAACCTGTGTTGGCATAGACATGTGCTTTTATTGATTTACTTACTTATTTGTTTGTTTGTTTTTTATTTGCTTATGAATAAAAGTCGTTATAGGTTGTCATAGTATAGCTGTGACAAAAAAAAAATTGTGATCATTTAATCTTCATCTTCTGTCGGAGTGCCGTTCCTTGGTTTACCTTCCGCTTCCCCAATGAAAAAGCCCACAAGTGCCTGCCCTCTCCTGATCCTCCACACTCTGCACCAGCTCCTACACCAGCTCCACCGTGTGAGTGTGGATTATAACCGACCTGCCGTAGTCTTTACCCTTTACCTGTACTAATATCGCTATCACTAGCCGTTAAATAAGATTCAGTATAAAAATAAAGTCCTACATTCCAAGAAGTTTTGATGTGTAGACCCAGATTTCACCGGCTGTTTAGTGTTTTTTTTTTTTTTTTCTGTGCTTGAGCGGTGATGACATACGAGACAAACCCTGATGTCCATTACCTTTTTTCCCAACTGCTGCTCATGTGGCCTCAAGCAAATCATTTAACAGCAGGCTGCTTTTCCGGTGCTGCAACCTGGCCACTGGTCCTCTTTAACCCCAGCATGAGGGCTTCCGAGAGAGTAACAGCCCTACCTACCTACCTACTAAGATTAGAAATACAATTTAAAACCTGCAGACATACCGAGTTCCCCTCAAGCTTTGAGACCTACTTTAAAGCACAACATACAACGCTACTACAGACCTCCATGTCAGTGCCACCAGCCAAGTAACACCTGATCAGTGATGGTGGTCCTGTCGGGGTCTTTTTTTAATTGATAGATGAGGCTACAGTCTGAAATTTTAGACCTACAGCGTGCACCAATATAAACTGATGATCTGGCCAATAAATATAGGTCCAAGCTAGGCTATCTGGCAATGTTCATATTGTCAAAGAACCAACCAGACTGACTTCCTCCTGTCGCACTTAGTTTCCCTCATTTCCACACGATTTTCAACTAATTTCAGCAAAGTAGATGTATGAACTGGTCCACATTGACAAATTTGCTAGTTAGCATAATATATGGAGTCTCACATGAAATATACTGTCTCTCTTTGACTTAAAGGTGCAATAGTCAATTTTTTTTAATTCCAAACTTGTACAAATAACCTGGAAGATATGTAGAACATGATTAAAAAATATTAATTAAGCCGTGGCCTTAGCACAAGTGTGTTAAGACACTGAGAAAACTGACTTCTGGTCTAGAATGCTTGTTTGTGTTTGGACACGCCTCCTGTCAGTCAGTTTATAGACACTCTGCTCTACGGGCCACTGTAAATCCTGGGGGTGGGGCTTCATGAACGTGGGAGGGAATCATTTAAATGCTGAACTCAACTAACTGATAGAGGACCAATCTTGGGGGGAAAAAAAAGACTAATTTCGCCTAATGTACAAAGTTACAGGATGTAAAAGTATTTTAAATGTCGCCCTCTCTGGTGGAAAAACGCCCTCTCTGGTGCTATTGCAAGCTGCTTATGGAAGAACATAGCCAGGTAACGAGGGCTGTGCTCCGATCTCGCAGCTGTGAGTGGCGAATAATACACCGTCAGTAAAGGTCTACCACAATCAGTTGTGGACAAGGTATAAAAATCCTGTACTTGAGTGAAGAGCTGCCTTTGGTAACATGAAGTCTTGCATTTACTTTTAAGGTGTAAAAGTACCTGCTTTCATCTGTCAAATTTATTTTTATCATATTATTTTTTTTATTGATCAGTTTCTGGAGACCTCTCTGACCTCACACCAAAACAGGAGTTTAGGAGTTTATAAAAATGGACAAACATTCATATTTATTAAACATGGCAGAAACTGTTTCCTCAAATTAAATGGCACATTTTTGAGACTTTCTCTTCTCCTCCTGCTGAGAGACGCAGCCTGCATTTGGAAATAAATGAGTCATACCCCAGCCTCATTTGATCCGCCGGGCATGTTTGAGCCTTTCAAAGCTCTATCTGTATGTAATACACGGCTCACAGCTAGCTTTCTCTGCCAGTTAAAAGGCTCCATCATTGATTCGCTTCAATCTGAAAATGTGTTGTATTCTGATATTTCAGTCAATCCAGTTTTCTCGTACATCAGACTAAGTAATGCTTGGAGTTAAAGTAAGATATTTTGCTTAGTAGTGGAGTAAAAAACAAGTACAGACTAAATGTAGTGGAGTAAAAAAAAAAAAAAAAAGTACAGACTATAGTACAGTAACAAATTACTTGTATGTATTTACTGAACACAATGCCACTACCTGTATCTGTTTAGTGTTCCAAATATTCATCTGTATCTGTAAACCCAAAATGGGCGTGGCCTAAACCAAAATAGTATTTTTTTTTTTTTGTATGTTTATTTTTCATTTGAATACGAACCCTATCACTATTTTTTTGTGGAACTGCTTGTGATAGAACAAAATTTAATTCTATTTCCCAAAACATAAAGAAACTAGTCATTTAAACCACCGGGACCATGACCAGGCAGTTACTAAGGATGAATGAACGAACGCTGTAAATGCATCTTATATGTCTTTGTTTGTCCCGTGAGGGACATACATATCTAACCACTTTTTGAAAGTAAAAACCTCCTGTTCACATGATTTTTTTTTTTTTTTTTTTTTTTTTTTTTTTTGTGTCCCTTCCAAGATGCAAGATGCACATCTCTAGACACGATCAGATACCTTGTGAACCTTTCAATTTTCTAGGGGAAAAAAAAAAAAAATGAATAGTGCGTACCTTCAGTTTATATCCGTATTTATATTTGTTTAGAACACATAATCGGTTTATTCCAAAAAAAAATGTATTTGTAGAATTCAGGGCTGTGTCTCAAACCACAAAATGCACACTAAACAGTGCTGCGTTAACTCCACTACATTTATTTGCTGAACTTTTTGAATGAATTGTATTCCTACGAGTAGTTTTAATGCTGGTTTCTTTTTACTCTTACACAAGCGAACCTTTTAAAGACATTTTATTTCATTACATTAAGCTGCAATCTTCCTGTCATTTATTTTCCCCACGTTTTATAATTCCCTGGATATTCTGCTTGCTTAGTTCTCCAAGATTCCTCTTGGTCCTTTGTTACCTGTCACGTTTGCATGTTTGACTCTTACCGAGGCCGCGTCCTACATCACTACCATTTACCAGTTAAACGTTGCCGGTCACATTAAGGTTAGCAATGACCGAGATGGATAAATCTGTGGAATCTGTGCTGAGGCAGGACATCGCTGGTTGCATACAGAACCACTATTTTACCTCCAGTTGGTACAAATAATAGATATGTAATGCATAGTTTTCTGTCCCGGAAAATGTCATTGGCATGTACAAGAATTCCAGGTTGAACTTGAGAAAACATGACGGTTGTATTTGTGTTGTGTAACATTATGCATTGTACGGATGTTAACGCTAGCCATGGTCCATTTCTAATCCTGACACTGAATCTGCTTTGTGGTTTAGTTAGTTAGTCTCATTACTATCAGTATCAACACTACATGTTCTATAATGTAGCCTAAATCTAATGCTGTACTACGTTCCACTACATACGTTCTTATTCTTAATCAAGTAAATTACCTGATAAATATTTTTACTTCTACTTGAGTAACTTTTTATAACGTAACTACTTTTACTTGAGTACGATTTTTAGCTATTCTACCCAACTCTAAATGTACTAAATATTAATGACACCATGAAACTTGACAGAAAGGTTCACAGGGCACGTGGTTGAGGCTAGAGGTGTGCATTGGAACCAGGATCTCGTGGAACTCAACAATAAAAGTTACGTGAACAGGAGGTGTTTAATGCAGTAGTGAGCAAGCAAGTGGTCAGATATGAAGCTCACGAGACAAACAAATTATTAACAACTTACCAAATTAAATTTACAGGCCTTCATTCCTTCATCCTTAGTAACTGCCTGGTCAGGGTCATGGTCGTTTAATTAAAGTACTTTCTTTAGAGTAGTTTCCTTATATTCTAGGAACTAAATTTGTTAGAAAATATTGCGGGCTGTTCCACACAAGGAATTAGTGCTAGGGTTCGTATATAATTATAAAACAAACAAAAACGATTTGGGTTTAAATACGAATACAGATATTTAGTATACTGTCACACAGTTTGGGATGCGGCTCATTTGTTCTCATGTGTTTCAGAAGTTACAAAAGTCTTCTGAGGAAAAAAAAATATCTTTTATTGTGTCTGTCAGTTACAGAGTATCAGGTGAAAAAACAAAAAGCTCTCGTTTGCTCAGGTGTAATCTCACAGCGAGCTGCGCTTTTGGCTTGTGTCTCACAGCAATAAATATGTTACACACCAAAGGCAAGCAGGCGTCCCAGATGACTCACTCTCATCCGATATAACTGAGTATGAAATACAGAAAATACAGAGAAGCTCACAAACACCTAGCTAGTTAGTCCCAAGCTGGTTATCATGTGTTCTGTAGCTCAACATGACTGGCTAAAGATATAAATTCCACAGCAAGGCTAAATCAGCTGAGAATAATCTCATCTATCATTAACCAGCTTCACGCCAAATCTGAAAACAAGTGAATGCCTTACCGTTCATCCCATTTCTGTGTGGGTTTCCTGAGGGTTCTCCAGGTTCTTCTCACCATCTATTAATATAGCAGTAGGTGGACTGGCTAAGCTAATTTGACGCTTAGTGTGATTGCGTTCTGTGCTCTTTGATTAACTGGCGATGTATGAATGTCTTTCCTGCTCATCAGACACAGCTAAAATTTCATCAGTCCTGAATCCTTTTTCTTCTTACACTGTAATAACTCTCTCTGTCCCCTGATGGGGCAGTCGTGGCCTAATGGTTAGAGAGTCGGACTTGCAACCCGAAGGTGAACCTGAAGGTCGTGGGTTTGAGTCTCAGGTCCGGCAGGGATTGTAGGTGGGGGGAGTGAATGACCAGCGCTCTCTTCCACCCTCAATACCACGACTGAGGTGAGACCCTTGAAGAAGGCACCGAACCCCCAACTGCTCCCTGGGTGCCGCAGCAAAAAAGGCTGCCCACTGCTCCTGGTGTGTGTTTACGGTGTGTGTGTGTGTGTGTGTTCATTACTGTGTGTGTTAAATGGGTTAAATGCAGAGCACAAATTCCAAGTATGGGTCACCGTACTTGGCTACACGTCACTTCACTTTTTTTGATTGGCTGCCAACTCCTGTCTGTCACCTTGCAGTCAGACTTCTTTTGTGCCTAAAGTGGGGCATGATGACGTTTGATATATACGCGCTGAATTACGTTTACATGACTCACGGCAGGAACCTTTTGGGATTTTTTGTCCCTTTTTGTTTTTTGTTTTTTTTAAAGAATTCTTTATAGAATTGAAAAGCAGTAATGCTTTAAAAACCAGGTGGAATTTGGATGGCTGGTTTAAATCTCTAGCGTTTTTCAACCTAGTCTCTATGAGGTATAGCTGTAAACAAGAAGTTCAACATTTCTCTAAGAAAAGAACAGAAAAGCTGTGTGCCGTCTCATTTGTGGTTATGACACGAAAACTACACACGAGATCGGGTTTAAATCACTGGATTATTCCTTTAATGATATGTATCTTAAAAATCGGTAGTTCTTTAAAGGTGGGCGCTGTGTATGAGGAACAGGCTCCGTCAGTGTCTCGTCGTCTAAGCTGCTTGGCTTCATCCTCACAGTAAATTCTAGTGCGTGTGTGTGTGTGTGTGTATTTCACTTACAAGTCAGGGTTATATTCACAAGCAGCTTATAAAATCGATTAGTGTAAGGCCTTGTAGTGTCGTAAAGAACCGGCGGGAGTTTTATCATGGAAATCCCCACCATTTTTTTTTTCCGCTCTCACACTTCGGGTCCCCTGTGATGTAACAGCACAGATGATGCCGGATTCCTCTATCTCTATAAACACCCAGCGAATCCCTATCCTCCTCTCTCTTCTCATCCATTCCCTCTCTTCTCACTCCTTCTCTTCACTCCCATTATTTCCTTCCTGCTGTTTTTCGTTTCCCTATTACCCTATTAATCTTTTTTTTTTGACTCTGTATTCACACTGTCAGTGACGCGACGTGACGAAGCGGCCTCAAGTCGCTCAGTTTCATTGAGACCTGAAGATTTAAAGTGACGGGGTGATGCGATGAATCCGAGCTGAGTTTAACGTCATGCTAATGAGAAGACAGTTGACACGGTGATGGCTGATGGGATTGAGGAATTTCCACGTTTCATTTGTTCCTCAGACTCCGTGTTTGTTTGCAATATGACACTGCGACAATAGAAGCCTATGCAGAGTTTTCTGTGAAAAGGTTTTTTTTTTTTTTGTTTTTTTTTTGGAAGCTAGGAACCCTGAGCTATTCAGAGAATCCTTGAAAAGTCATTTTTGCTTTTAGTGTATTGTTAAAAGTTCTATACAAAGAACATCAGAATGAGAATGAAAATAACAATAACTGTGGTGGACATCAGAGTCAGAGATTAAATGTTTTAAAAAATATATAACTATTTTGCCCAGTATCAAAATCACGATTATTTAATACCATCATTCTGTCGATTTAGGAACAGAATCCACTTATTGTGTGTTGGAATTTAAAATCCTAAGCCTGATTTCTTCACCTTTTTAAAACAAAAGTGTCTTAGGTGAGAAATAACACACTCCATGCTATGCTGATATAGGAAAAGAAAACAACAATGAGAACCTAAAACATCACGTGTTTCATTCCGTATATACAGCAATTTGTCAACAAGTACATTTTTTAAATTTGTTAAAGAATAAAGTTTAGTATATATGTATATATTTTTGGGTTCCTGGAGGACTCGTGGTTAGGCCTCAGCACCCTCACCACCGCCCTAACACTGGAGACTCCTTCCATAAATGTTGAATAAATGTCTCCTTACACAAAACTGCGTACGCCGTTACTATAGAAACCATAACGTACTAGATAGACCGAGTGCATTAATATAAACCTGTGATTTGCAGCTGCACTACTACTGTCAGAGCTGCTGTTATAGAGAATTAATCAACACCTTCTGACCAATCAGAATTAAGTAGCCCATGACGAAAAGTGTTGTGAGTAGTTTGGCGACGATGACCTCTCACATCCGAGTGTTTTGTGCAGACTGGCAGCGTTAGTGACGAAAACACTGAAACCACATGATTTCACCTGTCGTGTGTGTTTAGGATTCATCAGCCTCGTGCTTGTTTAAAGCGCAGTGTAGCAGGAGAAGGCGTGAAGGAGAAAGGCGCGATACACGGCGTCCTCGCCGTGAAGGATTTCATCTCCTTCTTCCTGCAGCACGCTCATTTCTAATTCTTTAATGAATGCATTTGCTCGTGTGATGAACAGAGATGAATAGAGTTACAGTTGGGTTCAGGGTGGGTTTTTTTTTGGTTTGTGAAAATAGTGAATGGCTGAAAAAAAAGAAAAAAAAAAACACCCAGCAGTCAGTGAGTTCAGGAGTTCAGGCCACGAGTGAAAGAAATTACTGCAGTGTAAATACGGAGGTACTCTCCTCTGTCCCCTTCTCTTCTCTCCCCCACTCCGTTCTCTTTCCTTTCATTTTCTTTTCCTTTCCTTTTCTCTTTTCCTTTTCCTTTTATTTCCTTTCTTTTGCTTTTACTTTCCTTTTCCTTTCCTTTTCTCTTTTCCTTTTCCTTTTATTTCCTTTCTTTTGCTTTTACTTTCCTTTTCCTTTCCTTTTCTCTTTTCCTTTTCCTTTTATTTCCTTTCTTTTGCTTTTACTTTCCTTTTCTCTTTTCTTGCTACCTTAATTTTTTTTCCCTCTACTCTTCCTTTCATTTCCTTTCCTTTCCGTTCCTTTGCTTTTCAATTTCCAGTTCTTCCCTTTCTTTTCCTTTACTTGTTTTAAGTTTCTGTTCCATTGCTTTCTATTTTCTCTACTTTCATTTTTCTTTTTCCCCCATCATTGTGTATCTCAATTCTGTCTCTTCCTTTCCCTTGTCTTCCCCCTGCTTTTTATTTCCCTTTCTGTCTTTTCCATGAAATTAAATTATTTTCTTTTATTTCATTCCTATTTCATTCCTTGTTTTCCTTTTTAATTTAGTTTATTCTCCTCTCTCTTTTTTCCTTTTCTTTTGTTGCCTTTTGCATCTCTTTTCTTCCATTTCCATTCTTGCCATTAACAGTTTTCATTCCCTTTTCATTTAATTGCTAATTCTTTTCCATTTTGTTTACTTTTCGTTTTACCTCTCTCTCTCTCTCTCTCTCTCTCTCTCTCTCTCTCTCTCTCTGTCCCTCCGGAGAGCTTCTCTCGGGTCTCCCTGGTCTCTCAGCCCGAGAGTGTGAATCTGCGTCAGCCGGCTAATTCACACTGCTCCCATGTGGGTCGCCTTCTTCAGAGAACAGATATAGAAGTGATTGTGTGTGTGTTCGTGTGTGCATTCGTGTGTGTGTGTGTGTGTGTGTGTGTGTGTGTGTGTGTGTGTGTCAGTGTGAAAGCTCTCCTGTACGTGAGCATGCCGCAGAGTGAGCGAGTCAGGTCCTGCTGTTGTTTTGAAATATGACTGGTCCTGATGTACATTCCCATCCATGGAGATACGAACCTCGAACCTCAGGCCTTCCACACACACCACACGTTCTACACACACCACACGTTCTACACACACCACACGTTCTACACACACCACACGTTCTACACACACCACACTCCACACGTTCCACACACACCACACGTTCTACACACACCACACGTTCTACACACACCACACTCCACACGTTCCACACACACCACACGTTCTACACACACCACACGTTCTACACACACCACACTCCACACGTTCCACACACACCACACGTT
>CM075025.1:2736799-2780272 GCA_037576675.1 Pangasius sanitwongsei
CATACCTCTCTCTGTCTTTGTGTCTCTGTCTCTCTCTCTCTCTCTCTGCATACCTCTCTCTGTCTTTGTGTCTCTGTCTCTCTCTCTCTCTCTCTCTGCATACCTCTCTCTGTCTTTGTGTCTCTGTCTCTCTCTCTCTCTCTCGCTCTCTCTCTCTGCATACCTCTCTCTGTCTTTGTGTCTCTGTCTCTCTCTCTCTCTCTCTGCATACCTCTCTCTGTCTTTGTGTCTCTGTTTCTCTCTCTCTCTCTCTCTCTCTCTCACACACACTTGTTGTAGCATCACAACGTGCACTAGTATTGCTCTGTTTGTGTTGCTGATCCATCCTGGACACTCGGCGTCTCATCTCTTGAACATGATGCTGAATAAACTGACTTGTGTAACTCAGCTGCTCTCCGAAACACTACGTGAATCATATCCTTTAAAAACTCAGAGCGCATCGTGCTGCCCTCGTCTTTCGGCTCTCCTGCGGGTGTTATTAGTTTCCCCCTCCACCAATACGTCTGACTTCACTCACAAAGAGCTTCAGAACGAGCTCAGGAGCTGCCGCATGTGTGTTAGTCATGTAAAAAAAAAACTTGCACTGTGCTGTGTGCTCTGAACACACACTCAACTACAAAAGAGCCTGAAGAAAGCCAGTTACTTAACCACCGCATACGCAGTGAGGGTTTAACACCGAGGTCGTTCACATCAGTATTCGAGGAGCAGTATTAAGTCCAGACCATGTTGTAGTACAAAATATTAGGCTGCTCCTAATATTAACAATATAGTATGTGCTGGATCAAGTGGACGTGATCATTTCCACGTCCTGTTCATCTTCATCATTAGGTCCATATTAGACAGCTACTATTAAATATTTATTTAATTCAACTGAATTCAATTCAATTTTATCTGTACAGCACATTTAACAACGGACGTTGACACAAAGCAGCTTTACAGAAATATATAACTTCAGGAAATAAATGTATGAATTTATCCCTAATGAGCGAGCCAGAGGTGACGGTGGTGAGGAAAAACTCCCTGAGACGATATGAGGAAGAAACCTTGAGAGGAACCAGACTCAGAAGTGAACTCTCACCTGGTTGACAAGGATAGTGCGATTTATAAATAAATCCCTTCTGTAACTGGGTACTACATGGACAAATAGTGCAACTGTGTGAACAGGAAATTCATCATAGTTTTCACATGAAGTCTATTTTGTTGAAGTTTTCAGCTGTTCACCGATGGAGACTCGAGAGCAGAAACGGATTTAAATCTTTGTCTAATTTTCATTCGAGTCAGCGTGGAGTATAAAATCCAGTGTTTGATTAAGATGCCGTTTCCAAAATTCACCTGATGATCTACAGTCAATTTCCTGAGCCTCTGATAAAGGCTTGTGCTCCTGGTTTGATCATTTTATCACTTTTTTTTTTTTTTTTTTAAAGTTAAGCACACAACATTATTGATTTGAAACCAGTGCACGCGTGGGGGCTGTTTCAGAGCCGAGCACCGTCGACGCCGACGTCAAGGCAGAAAGATTGGGTTCCATGGTAACTGAGCAATAAGGCTTGTAATGCGAGTGCAGTCTTTGAGGCGTGCTGCAGTTCAGAAACCTTCATCAGACTTCATCAACGTTAGCATCTTTTAAGAAAATAGCGAATTATATTAGCATGTCTAAGAGACGTGTGATTGGCTTTGGGATAAAAGAGGCGAGACAGGCGTAATTCTCATCAAACTGCGAGAGCCTCTGATGGCCAATCGTGCCGCGCGTCGGCACGCGCACTCACTGCAGCTTAGCGCAATTCCCAGTCTGCTTTACGCACTCATTGGCTGATAATGACAGTCTAATCAGATTAACAAAAAGCGCTGAGACAATTCCTTTCCTGATGGTTTTTTAACGGCGTTGCTAATAGAATAGCCGAGGATGCGTGTAGATTACTATCATTTCGGGGGCCGGCGGAGCCATCTCAGCTCTTTCCTTTCTCCGTCTCTGCGCCATCTTATCCTCCGCTCTCATGTCTCCCTCTCTCCTGCGTCTCTTTCTTTCAACTCTTTTTCCCTCTCTTCGTCTGTTTCGTCAGCGGCGGGAGACGGATTCGAATGATTGAAACAAAAGCGTATGAAATATTCATAGGGAATAATAAAAGAGAGCAGCGAGTGCTGCGAGGATGAATGTGCCATCGGCCTCTGTGTTCATTCTCCCTCGTTTTTTCCCCCCCCAGAATTCAAAACGAAATGGTGCATTCCATCAGTCTAACACGCCACCGTTCATCTTATTCCCTTCCTCCTGTCAGTCCTTCACACCGTCTCTCCGTCTCCCTCTCTAGGTCAGGTGAAGGTTGTCTTTTTGCTCTATAAGAATCTGGGCTCGTTCCTCTCCACCGAGAACGCCACTGTGAAGATGGAGGTGGAGCCAGGGCCAGGACCTGGGGGGCGGAGCTTAGCCGTCAACTCGCATGTCATCGCCGCATCCATCAACAAAGAGTCAAGCCGAGTGTTTCTAACTGTGCCCGTGGTGTTCACCTTGAAGCATCTGCAGGTATACACACAGAAAAACACACACTCACACACTCCTGCTTCCTGAAAGCATAGCTACAGGACTCCTGAACATCAGTGTTGGCCCTGAAGGCTGATCTTTTTACTCACAGGGTAAAACTCCAGCCACGCTTGTAAGAAATAAAACTGGGATGCCTGTATTTTCCCAAAATAGCAGGTTTATGCCTCTACACACACACACACACACACACACACACACAGAAAAAAAGAAAATGTGATTAATGTATGCAGGTTGTAGGCAGGTTGAGTAGAATGTGAGACTGAGCACATGTATATCCAGTGTGTTTTTTGTGTAAAGAAGCTGTGATGCTCATAATCAATACAATTTATACCATTATTATTATTATTATTATTATTATTATTATACAAAGCTAAATATGCTAAGCTGACTCACAGCAATGCCAGAACAGAAGAGGAATAAAGCACTTCATGTCGTGCTGTTAGAGGAAAATAATCAACAACAGGAGTGATGCGATGAAGCGGAGTCACTGTCACCACCTCGAAGTTTATTTTCCTTAAACAGCACGTCCTTAAATGTTTTATTCCTCTCATACCACAGCAATTAGCCAACTGCTACAAATGCTGTTTATTAAAGAACAACCTGCCATACTTTTTATCCATTTATAATTACATGCAGTGTTGTAGAACTCGCGTTATAGCAGCTATAAACAGTCGTTCTCTTTAGAGCCTCTCTTTTTTTCTCTTTCTTGAAGTTAAAAGGCAAAAAACAAAACAAAAAAAAAACAACACAGCGTGTCATGTTACCGAGAAACTGCAAAGCGTAAACTTCTCTGTCTGGAAGATGTCAGAAAACTTTCAGCTTTTCCTCTGACTGTTACAAAGCGCTGACACTGGAGACTCCTTCCCTAAAATGTTAAATAAACGTCTCCTTACAGGAAACTTCACCATATCAAATGTGGCGCGTCCGCAATACAAGTAACTGTGTGCATGGAAATGTCATTTGAAAAGTCCTTGTGTGTGTGTGTGTGTGTGTGTGTGTATGTAAAACACTGTGTATGGTGTATGAGTATAGTGATAAAATTTGATACACTGCCCTAGATATTACTGGCTAAATAATAAACTCTATTCTTCTTATTGAAGGTAAATGAAAAACAAACTGCCTGTTGTCTATGTATCTACATGTACCGTGTGTGTGTGTGTGTGTGTGTGTGTGTGTGTGTGTGTGTGTGTGTGTGTGTGTGTGTAGCTGGAGAACCACTTCAGCCCTAACTGTTCGTTCTGGAACTATTCGGAGCGTTCGATGACGGGTCAGTGGTCGTCTCAGGGCTGCAAGCTGCTGGACACCAACAGCACACACACCACCTGCTCCTGCTCCCACCTCACCAACTTCGCTGTGCTCATGGTGCAGCACGAGCCCAGTGTAGGTACACACACACACACACACACACACACACACAAAATGCACCTGCTCTCTCTAAGCTTGTTTTCTTTTTTTTTTCTTGGTACACACTGTCAGAATTCATTTCCCTGTTTTACTGTTATTCATATTTTCATAACATTTACATATCTGAAGGTTAAAAAAAACATTCCCTAAACGTTCAAAATCAAGTTCAAAATTAATCTATGTAGAATAATACATAGCCTTTATACCTTTTTCCCCCTCCACTGCCTTGAAACTTATCTATCCAGTCAGATATTCAGATGATTACAAACTTTTAGCAACAAGAAACTACATGCTAAGATAGCTAGCTAGCTAGCATAGCTAACATCAGTGATGAATAAAATAGTTTTGGTTGTTATAGTTCTGTTATATATTGACATGTTTGGCTGGTGATTTAAGAAATCGGAGAAAATGACGCTGCACTTGTGTCAACCTGCTTCAAAAACATGCTAGTTTACTAGCAGCTAGATATCTAATTAGCTATTAGGGATACACAAATATTACAACAATAGTCTTGGAGCAAATAAAAAAATTCAGGATTCATAAATACACAAGAATACACAATTAGGAAACATCAACATGCCCTCCCGTCTGCTAGTTAACCAGCTCACACGTTGCTAACCGCTAGTAAACTAGCTCGCACGTTGCTAATGGCTAGTAAACTAGCTCGCACGTTGCTAATGGCTAGTGTCCCACCTTTTTTTTTATCATGTCCCTATTTCATCTCTCTCTGTCTGTCTCTCTCTGTCACTCTTTTTCTCTCTCCCTCTCTCTCTCTGTTTGTCTCTCTTTCTGTCGCTCACCATCTCACTCTTTTTCTCTCTGTATGTCTATCTCTCTTTCCGTCTGTCTCTCACCATCTCACTCTTTTTTCTACCTCTCTCTCTTTTCCTCTCTGTATATGTCTATCTCTCTCTTTATCTATCTCCCTCTTCCTGTTTCTCTCTCTCTCTCTCCCTCTTTATCTGTCTCTCTTTGTCTCTGTATATCTGTCTCACTTTCTGTCTGCCTCTCCCTCTCCCTCTCTCTCTCTCTCTCTCTCTCTCAGTACCAGGATCAGATGCACGAGGTGCTGCTGGTTGTGATCACGTGGGTGGGGATTGTCATCTCGCTGGTGTGTCTGGCCATCTGCATCTCCACCTTCTGCTTCCTGAGAGGCCTGCAGACGGACCGCAACACCATCCACAAGAACCTGTGCATCAACCTCTTCATCGCCGAGCTCCTCTTCCTCATCGGCATTAACAAGACGCAGTACCAGGTGAGTCCCACTGCGATCACAATTCTAACTCCGTATGTAGCGCAAGTCATTTTAAACATGGCTAAATTTCATATTTCAGATAAATCACTTAAAACAGTCATATAATCATTCAGATCATTTAAAAATCCTACTGGGCAGCACGGTGGAGCAGCAGGTAATGTCCCATCCAGGAGTGTATTCCCGCCTCACACCCAGCGTTCCCGGGATAGACCCCGGATCCCCTGCCACCCTGACCAGGAGAAAGCGCATTCTGAAGATGAATGGACTATTATTAATATTTTAATGCTTATTTAATTTAATATTTAAAAAAATATATTTTCTATTTGTACAATTCTTTTTTAGCAATAGAAATTGCTATTTTTTTTTCATAACTTTTCTTCAGAATAATATAATAATTATAAGTTTATAATTTAAAAATGCACCTTTAAAGATTTTTTTAGAAAAAAAAAAATAGCCAAAAAATAAATGAGAAAATAGTAATATGGTTCAGTGCTGGTGTGGGGTATTAGTGAGTTCTCTCTCTCTCTCTCTCTCTCTCTGTAGATCGCGTGTCCGATCTTCGCCGGCCTCCTGCACTTCTTCTTCCTGGCTGCTTTCTCATGGATGTGTCTGGAAGGCGTGCAGCTCTACCTGATGCTGGTGGAGGTGTTCGAGAGCGAGTATTCCCGAAAGAAGTACTACTACCTGTGCGGCTACTGCTTCCCGGCGCTGGTGGTGGGCATCTCGGCGGCCATCGACTACCGCAGCTACGGGACCAAGAAAGCGTACGTGTGAATCAGTCCATTTGCGGGCGACGCCACAGCGGTTGCGACCCTCTCTGAAAAATGCTTAGCGTTGATGAGCGATAAGTTGTTCGTAAAGCCATTTGGGGCGATGCGTCCCTCTGAGAGCTGAAACAGATCCACGCTGTTCATCTGCAGCGTCCCCGAGGGAAATATGCCTGATTTATTTCCAATATCAAATGGTATAGATTTAAAAAAAAAAAAAAAAAACTCTGTTTTTATTCATGCTATTTCTGGCACCCGAGTGGTATGAGGTTGCTTTGGGGGAAAAAAAAAAAGAAAAGAAAAAATACAGCAAGCCATGCTGGATTGTTTTTTATTCGTATCCAGGTCAAATTATTTAAAAGAATTTTTTTTTTCAGTATAGTTTGTATAGACACATCTTCCATTAATCAGTACGTATATATGTATATAACATTTATTTTCACATTTCTTTTTATCTCTTCTGATTTTATTTCATTCCAAGGTCATCTGTCAGTCAACACTGGTGGGTGGGATTAATTATTAGCACTGGTTTATTGAAAACTAGCGAGTTGATCACCTGTTCACATTATATTATAGTACTGTTAGCTAGCATGAGCTAATCACTACTAAGTCCAATTAGCAACTGAACAGAGAGCATGTTAACGCTATGCTAACAGCAGACGTACACAGTAGCAGCTCATTGATACAGGCTACTTCAGAACCCTTGACGTTGTTAGCTAACTTTATTATAAATGTTAGCTAGCTAATATTACGGTCACGCAGGTCTGTAGTTAAATATCTAGGCTTGTCCAAGAATATCGGAATGTCGGAATTGTTATTCTTCATTACGTTGGTTTTATTCTTCCTTAAACAAATAAGAAAAGCTGATTCGCAGGTGGCTGGAAATAAAAATTACGTGGAATGTTTTTTTTTTTTTTAAATTATCTTTCTACCAGTCTCTTTTCCATTCCCTTGCCAATGAGTGATATAAGAAGTTCATTACGATACCTTCCTGAAATGTGAATATACGATCTGGGATATGATCTGTTAACTGCGCTTAGGCTAGGTCACATTGCGGTCACGTGTTTGATGCTTGATAGGATTTGATTTGAGCTTTTGTCTCAATGTGAAATTGGCTTTGCAGCTTTTCCAGAGCCATTTCATGACTAGCTGTGCTCTTTGTCTAAATAAATAAATAAATAAATAAATGGATAGATAGATAGATAGATAGATAGATAGATAGATAAATAAGCATGTAAAAGGAACCAGCCCATTTTGTTTGAACCCTCTCTCATTTTAATTTTATTTTAATGTTTTTTTTTTAATTAATTTTTATTTTATTTTTTAATTTATGACCGTAAATGTATATACTGATACAATCTATCAATTAATGGTGGATTTAGTTTTGTCTGTTTTGGTCGTCTATACCAGCGTTTCTCCAGTTTGGGGGGCTCTTGGAGAAAGTGTACTTCACAGGAAATTAGAGTACTAATTAAATAAATGATGTTAGAGTCCTAATTAAATAAATTTCTGTAATTTTTCTCCTAGAAATTAATTTAATATAATTTGATGTGTTAGTCTGAATAATTGGATTTAATAAGTAACTAAATGCTGTAGTGCGGAACATAATCATGAATGACACGGTGTGACAAAAGCAAGACGGATATTTCTAAAAAGAAAAAAAAAAAAAAATACACCTGAAAACTTCAAATTAATCAGAAAAATGAGTTTCATTAGTGAACCCTATTCACTCATCTCAAAAACGGAGGTAATTTTAATTGTCATTATTAAAAAAAATTTTCTTTTCCAGTCCATTTAAAGGAAACTTGATTTAAAAGATCATTAAAAAAGCCAAAACGTTTGAGAAGCACCGCGCTATACTAATAACCTGTGCATGTTTTTAGTCCTTTGTGACGTCCTCACATGACAGCATGGAGTCAAACGTCGCCTGGTCCTGACAAAACAAATGATTAAAAAAAAACATGCAAAAAATACATTTCTCTTTGGTTACCGAGGTTAACGCTGTGTTTAGGATGAGATGTGATCAGAGTGTTAATTAAATGAGGAATGATTATATATCAGTGGAAGGTCCACCACTGGATAGAAAGACATAAAACTACAACATATGTAATACGATGTGCAACGATTTTTTTTTTAAGAAATCCGATTTTTAATAAGTTTACATTTTGTCAGTGCGTTTTTCTTTGTTTTTAACTTGATATGAGTTCTTTTAAAAAACGTATACATTCGAAATTACAGATTACGGTTTTAAGATTTGAAAAAATCAGAACCTCAGAAATACAGATTTTACTTTATATAAATTAGGTCAAAGGAGAAGAATCCGGGATTCCCAGGCAAAAGTAATGTAAAATAATAATAATAATAAGTAACATATTTTAAAATTTTCTACTCCACAATTTTTTTTTTTTAAATGTTGTTCTCCATAGTTTTCTACAATGATGTTAAACACTCGATGCCAGCTTACAGGTTTTAGGTAACATTCTAGCTAGCTAGGCTGCTAATATTAGCTTGCTGAATTTAGCTATATCAGGAGAAAATAAAAACTTTAGATGCGCTTATTACCTGGTTACGGTTCATATCATTCTACTCCACGTCTCTTCACTTCACTTCATGGACGTGAGCGTGAGAGATGATTGTGATCAGCTTAATCCTGAGTTTGACCTCTCTGAAATCGTCTACTTCTCCCTGGGAATCCTGGATGCCTCACTTTTGGCCTAATGTAACATAAAATCTGTATTTTCCAGAACTGAATTTTTGAAATTTGCCTTTAAGGTTCTGATTATTTTTTTAAATCTTCAAACAGTTTCGAATTTTTATAGACAAACCCTTACCCCGAGCAGTTTCAAACCAAAGAAAGAAAAAAAAAAAAAGACACTGGCCGAAATGTAACTTTATTAAATACACCACAGAAAAAAACTATCATATTTAAAGTGACATGTATATAATTTAAATACGTGAAATTCATTTTCAGATACTTCTTATCAGCTTACAAGCTCCAGTACCAGCGCAGCTACAGTCTTGTGGAAAATTAGACGCCGTCATCAGTCGGCTCATAATTAAAACCAGAGCTCAGCTTTTATTAGTTCTTTATTGCCTTTGTTTTGAACGCAGTGACAAAAACGGGACGGTAACGATAACGATTTCAGATTAAAGGGTGGCATCATTTCGAGCGCTTTAGCGATCAATAACGCTCCTCGTTTCAGAAACAAACCTGCTGTTGGCTGTGATTAATTATTTGTGTAAGGCACACTGTTATGAGTGTTAGTGCTGTATGATTGATGACAGAGCAGTAGATGATGTGTGTGTGTGTGTGTGTGTAGGTGCTGGTTGCGGGTTGATAACTACTTCGTGTGGAGCTTCATCGGCCCCGTGTCCTTCATCATCATGGTATTGTTCTCTCTCAGCTTCACCTTTTGGAAAGTTTTTAGATTTGGTCGATCTCTCGACTTCCGTGCACTTTTTATCTTTTTAAACAATTAGGATAGATTTTAAGGTTTGGAAAACAAAAGGTGCTTGATTAAATAAAATAACCATCTCGTAAACCCTGGATAAAGTATGATGGACACTGATTTTTCTGTGAGAGTGACTCCACAATTGCGGTGACATTTAACCCTTTTAACTTTTTTTTTTTTTTTTTTTTTTTCCAACATTGCATCTACAAAAACATACATTCATTCAACCAATTAAAAAATGTTTCCAACAATTTCTGATAACAATCTGATATGGTTTCATTGCTGACAGGCTGCATTTTGCTTTTAAATGAGTAACAGGGTTGATTTATTTTTTTAGCATAGAATTACCAGAAACACAAAATTGGCTTAACTAGCGTCCATGCTAACAGCATGAGGGCATTAAGGACATTCTAATGATTTGCTCAAAATGTATTATTTTAATCAATAATTTACTTTCAATCTATAATTTGTGCAACAGGGACATACTTTCAGATATGACCTCGTCAGTTAATATCACAGTATCACTGAAAAAGAAAAAAGAATGACAGAACGTACTCTTCTTCTTCTCATGATCTTCAGGAAATTTGGATGATGCAGCTTCCTGTTGAACATGTGATTTGTTTATTTGTGATTTAGGGGTGAATGTGAGCACACATAAAAGATGTTTCAAACCTCGATGTTAAACGGATTCACACAATAATGCAAAACTATTTTTTTTTTTTTGTATTTTAATGATAAGTGCTGAGATTTTTGCAGGTTTTATGAATGATTAAAGTGTTCAGAATGTCTTTTACGTTTGCTTACGCATTTGTAACTGTAGTACCAGTGAGACACACATGGCACCGCATTCGTGGAATCACCTGTATGTTCTGTATAACCTCTGACCTTTGTTTGACCTCCAGCTGAACCTGGTGTTCCTGATGGTCACTCTTCACAAGATGGTTCGCAACTCGTCCGCCCTCAAACCCGACTCCAGCCGTCTGGACAATATCAAGTAAGGGCTTCAAACCCAAACGATTTTAAAATACACTAAATAAATTAATATGATATGTGAATGAAAAGATGGTGAACACTGAAATAACTCGAACAGGAGTCTATATTGCTGTATGAATAACCCTAGTTGCAGTTATCACATTAATTACTGCAAATTCGGTTTAACAATACGGCTTCCGCGCTAATTATAGAGCAGCTTACAGAATAGCAGTTGATCCAGCACATCCTATTATTTAGCCTTTTTTTCGTTTTTTTTTTTCATATCGCACACATTGACAATTACTCCATGTCCATAATTTGCAAAGCCACCAGACACTGAATCAAGGTCATGAAATCGAAATGTGTGTGCAGGATATAATTTATTTTATTATGCTTTTAATTCGTTATTTTGATTATTTTTTAACCAAAAATTAATGTAAAGAAAATGTGGCAGTGGTTTGAAGGATGAAGTGATCAAGCAATGGAGCTTACACGTGCCATTACTGTGTTACATCCTCACTGAATCTGAACCAAACAGCATGTAGGGTGAAAGAATTTTGCCTAATATGGCAAAGTGGGTGTGGTCATTGTGATGTAGCAAACCAGGGTTGGTCATCCTAATACGGCAAAATGAGCGTGCTCATTCTTGTCATGTTCTTTGCTCTGTTCCGTGTAAAAGCCAACCACAGGAATGACTGCTGTTTGTTTCAGGTCCTGGGCTCTTGGGGCCGTCACTCTGCTCTTCCTCCTCGGCCTCACCTGGGCTTTCGGCCTTCTCTTCATCAACGAGAAAACGGTCATCATGGCGTACCTGTTCACCACCTTCAACGCCTTCCAGGGCATGTTCATCTTCATCTTCCACTGCGCCCTGCAGAAAAAGGTGTGTGTGTCTGTGTGTGTGTGTGCGCGCGCACGCTACTGCATCATGATAGACAGTTTGTAAGACATGTATATAATTTTACTTTAACTAATCATGATTAAATCAAGACGTAATGTCACTCATCATTCGTAGCACCTTAGTTAACTTTTTAAAAATCATCTCTAATTAATTATGTTGTAATCTAGTGGCAAATGTACTGGTCCTAAAGTAGCCTTAAACATCGAGAGTACTGAAACAGATGGATGGATGGATTGATTTTATCTGAATAAATCTGGGAGTAGAAGTAACATAATGAACGCCTATCAAATTTCTAATGCGCCTGTTCCATTTTTCAAGTATGAGATAGGAAATTGTACTGAAATAGTAGTGTATCGTATAAATTAGTGTCAATTGTAATATTTCTCTCTACATAAAACGTCATCTCGGATAAACAACATTCCGTGACCCTCGTATTTTAAGGTCAAGATTTATCTTGTGATAATGACATAGAAAATGACATAAAAAAATTGGGATAAAAAAGGTATTGCGATATCCACGATATATCAGAAAAGAGTATTGTGACAGTTTATGACAGTATTGATATTTTTGATATCACGCTGCCGAGCCCTGATCTCAGTTGCATTTCCTGGTGATGGTAAACTAGGTAAATGTCAGTGGATCTGAGTTTGCTGGATGATTGATGACCGCAGTGTTCGCTGAGGAGAAATTATATATATATAAAATAGATCAACGTTGCACTCTTTTCAGGGTTCAGATTAACATTTCCAGGAGTTTTTCATTATTTTCTCCGTTTTTCAGGCATTTTCCGTGACGAGACCTTTTAAGCACTTTCATTCAAATTTTCAGATATTCAGGCGAAACTTTAGGATTTTTTTGAATATATACTTTTTAAGCAATATCTTGGTATAAAGTTTCTCATATATATTTAGTGGCAGTAAATAACATTCATAACACGAGCTTGTTTTTGCGGCAGAACCTTAAAATTCCGATGTCTTAAAAGTTTTTTTTTCAGGATAAGTTACCCTAGTTTTGTGAAACTGTCCTAGTTTTAGTGCCATAGGCAGCTGTGTGTATGCAAGTGCATAATTTCTAATTCGTGTGTGTGCGTGTGTGTGTGTGTTTGTAGGTCCATAAGGAGTACAGTAAGTGTTTGCGTCACTCGTACTGCTGTGGACGCTCGTCTAACGCCAGCTCTCACGGATCTCTGAAAAACTCTGCACTGCGCACCAACAACCGCTATTACACCAGCAGCCAGGCCCGACACGCTGCAGCACACAGACAGGTAACTAACACACACACACACACACACACACACACACACACACACACACACACACACACACACACACTTACTCTCAACGTAAACTCTGCGTATTCTTGACTTTCCTTAACCATAATTTTTAACAAAACACCGTAATTAATATTAGCAAACATAATTACGACCTGTTTTAATACACGTTTGTTTAAATATTAGCTCAATAATGAACACCTGCACTAATTACTTCCTCCATAATTGACATAAATCTACATAAATTAGCATAAATTAAAATCCTAAACGTTGATAATCAGCTGAACCCAGGTCAGAGAGTGTGAATGAGGGAGCAGCATTTAGCCTCTCAACTGTTAATTAACCATCGAGTCAGTATTAATCAAGGCATTAATGCATTCCTGTTGGTTGCTGTGATCTTGTTTTTGATCAACATTAAACAAACATCAGTGAATAAAGGTGATAATTCATTTGTTCACACTGGTTTTATATTGAGGAAACTTTTCTTTAATTTTCCCCTAATGTTCAGAATCTCGCCTCAGAATTCTCTCATACTTTCATTCGGTCCTTTATGATTTTTTTTTATTGGTCAGACTTTTCAGTAAATAGACATTTCTACGTCTGGGTGTTTTCGCTACATTCCTGGGGCACGTTGGTAAGGTTCAAATTTATCCACCCATTTTCTGTACCGCTTATCCTACACAGGGCTGCGAGAGCCTGGAGCTTATCCCAGGGAGCTCGGGGCACAAGGTGGGGGACAACCCTGGACAGGGTTCCAACCCACTGCAGGGCACAATCGCACACACACACGCACACGCACACACACACACACACACTGGACAATTCAGAGATACCTGCCAGACTACAATGCATATCTTTGGACTGGGGAGGAAGCCAGAGTACCCAGAGGAAACCCCCAAAGCACGGGGAGAACATGCGAGCTCCACACACGCACAAGTGCAGTGCTGACCACTAAGCCACCATGCCCACGGGTTCAAATCTATAATTAATAAAAAAAAAAGAAAGAATAAAAGAAAAAACTTCCAATCTAGCCCATATACATTACGCTTAGTTGCAACCACGCAGTCTGTTGGTTGAAAAGAGTTCAAGCTGTGCTGTTATTAAACCTGCGTTAATAACAATGCTCATGTTACTCTAAGCTGTTTCAGTTCGGTAGCCAAAACAGCAAAAAAAAAAAAAGAAAAGCAGAAAAAAAAATTGTTAAAAATACATGATGATGATGATGATGATGATTATTGCTGGTCAGAGTATGGTCCATCAGATAAATAAGATATAGGAAACAAGTATATCTAAAAATAATAAAACTGTGGAACAGTGTAACTGATGTTTCCTGAGGGAACCGTAATGTAAAGCTTCATCACTCATAACTGTAACTGAACAACAATACTGAAGAGGTGTGTGTGTGTGTGTGTGTGTGTGTGTGTGTGCGCGCGTGTTCTCAGAGCCGGATCCGTCGCATGTGGAACGACACAGTGAGGAAGCAGACGGAGTCGTCCTTCATGGCAGGAGACATCAACAGCACTCCCACCCTCAACCGCGGTGAGACACTGTGTCCCTGTCTCTGACCTCGTCTCTGTCTTCCTCTCTCTGTCCTCCCTCTGCTCATCTCTGTGCTCATCTCTGTGCTCCTCTCTCTGTCCCCATCTCTGACCTCCCTCTCTCCCTGTGTCTCCATTCACTGTCTCTCATTCCTAGTCTTGTCCTCCTTCCACCATCCCTCTCCCCCCATCCCTATTCTCCACCAACCGCCCCCCTCTCCCAGTCTCTGTCCCTCCATCCATTGTGTCTCTCGCCCCGTCTCTTTCCTCCGTCCACCCTCTCTCCTGGTTCAGACCAGAAGTCAGTGGAGGGTACTTTATTTTGTACTTTTTTCATTTTAGAATTAAGTGTGTGTTCTTAGGAATTATTAGAGAAATTATCTCAGGACATGTATTAATATCAGCTGAGGACACTCCACCCACTGGATATGAAACTTCTGATATCTTTTGTACACTTTTCTGGCCACAAGCTTCAGGATCTGATGGCACTTCAGTGTCAGTTTTAGATCAAGATATAGTCAGCGGACTTAAAGTTCAGGAGAGAGAGAGCGAGACAGAGAGACGGAGAGAGCGAGACAGAGAGAACGAGACAGAGAGACGGAGAGAGCGAGACAGAGAGAACGAGACAGAGAGACGGAGAGAGCGAGATAGAGAGATAGAGAGAGCGAGATAGAGAGACAGAGAGAGCGAGACAGACGACAGTGTGTGTTATGATTATTCCCATTGAAGGTCATTAGCGGTCGCTGGGCAGATTTTAATATGAGTAGAACATATCATTAGTGTTCTCTTGATGACTATGATGATGCTGATAGTAATCATCATCATCATCATCATCATTGGCGGCAGCGGCGGCAGTGGGATCAGCATTTCCGGGAGGAGACATAGGCCGATAGCTGTGCTAGCTAAATCAGCCCTCTCTCTGCGTTAATTCCGTGGGTTTTTGTTTATAACGAACTGATTAGAGGCTGAGTGAACGGGGGCGATTAGAGTGAGAGAGACACACACACACACACAGCCATGTTCTGGGGACTTTTAATCAAGCTGGCAGAGTGAGAGCGCGAGATGGAAATCTGCTCTGCAGGACAGAGATGGCGAGACAGAAGAATGGAGAGACAGGCAGAATCACGAGTGTCCTTTTTTGTAATCTTAGAGAAAAGTTTTGCAGAGTCTGAAAGTGGGAGAAGCAGAACAATGTAAAGGCCTGTTCACACACTCGCCCTAATGCAGCGTCTGGATATCAGCCTTCATCATCTCAGATCTTCATCGTCTTTATCTCTCCATCACATGCTTTCTGTTATTCATTTGCTCTCATTTTAGACTTTGTTAGCATTTTTTTTTGCCAAGACCCAACACCGAGATGTTCACCAGATTTGCAAGGTGTGTGTGTGCCCGCGCGTGTGTGTGTGTGTGTGTGTGTGAGGGGGGAGGAGTATAGTGTGCTTGTGTGTGTGTGTGTGACAGCAGGGGTTTTCCTACAGGGACACAGTGGGATACTTCCCAGCATGCGCTCTTCTTTAAGCTCAGCGTGTAACACACGCTAACATTCAGTGTCATTAATGCAACTAATCACTTTTCTCCCACATTCTCACTCATTCAAATTCTTAGCCATAATGTGAGATCAGAATTGTCAGTCAGAAAAAAAGGGCCTCACACTGTGAAGTGCTGCTCTCACACAAATTACAACATACACTGTCTCATTCACACTCAGACATGTGTTTGAACTTGAAACGTGTTTGGGATTTCAAAAAAAAGCCTGTTTTACACCCTGTGTCGCGCCACTGCAGCACTGCCTGCTACCGGGATTCCTGCTATAATATCGCTCCGATTTTAATACTAACGTCTTACTATCCGTCCGCTGAATTCTGCTCAACACTCTGCGTTCTTCTGCCCACCTGAGATCTTTTGCACACACTTCTGGCCAGAAGCTTCAGGACCTTAAAGGTTGCATCCAACCTGACTAGCTATGTTCAACACTAAGTCCAAAAGTCACGTCAGTATTTACGCGGGGAAAGTTACGCTTATTCGTAGACGGGTTACGCACCTGCTTATGTCATTTTCTGGGCTCCGATTAGATTATGCAAATTGTCCATGTGTAGTTCACTTTTCTAGGCCACTGCTTTTAAACACAAGCACTTGCCTTTAAGAGCAAAAAAAAAATCACACAAGACAAATAGGCTGAAGATCAAGGTCAGAACTGTGCGCAACTGAAACACGCAACTTCTGAATAGCACTTACGTCTGTGGTTACGTCTGAGGTCTGAATACCGATGTGCTCAACTTCAGTAGTAAATCCTCACAACACACACGTAACTGAACTCTGAATACGACCCAGTGAGATTTTCAGAGCATGATATACTCACTACAGTCACATCTTTAAAACGTTATTTATGAGTTTTTTGCTAAACAGTAGTGTGTACGCGAGATGTCTTTGCGTATCCTTACCAGCGTGCTCGGGAAAAGCTCTGTCAGGCGTCTCTCTGTGAAAGCAGGTGTGTTTTGTTAAGAAATGTTTTAATCATTTTCATTATTCGGTGTAATTTTTGTCTTCAACTGGCAGAAACGACCTTCTGCAAAATTTAATACCTGCTTTTCGGTGGTATTAGTTTACACACAATCTCTGTTCCAGTGGACATTCTGTAAATCGTTACTTTTGTTAAATTAATCTTTTTATTTATCCTTCCCTCTGTTTCACGCAGATTCCATATTCATAAGGCAATAATGTAAAACTGGACACACAAACTTTTAGGAAATCAGTGCCTGAGTCTTTATATTTCCTTTCTCTCTCTCTCTCTCTCTCTCTCTCTCTCTCTCTCTCTCTCTCTCTCTCTCTCTCTCTCTCTCTCATTTAGCCCCCATGGGGAATCACCTGTTGGCGAACCCGGTACTGCAGACGCGCACAGGCTCTTCTCCCTACAACACCCTGCTGACTGAGAGCTTCACACCTCCATCACCTGGAGTCTTTAACTCTACTGGTCAGTTTCTCTCTCGTATCTGTTACATATGCTAACATTGTGTGTGTGTATTTTGTGTGTTCACATGCTGTCAGTGTGATTCAGACAAATGGACAGCAGCCGACCATCCAGCGGGCAGATTTAAAATCCCACCCGTTTGATCTGTGGACTAAAATATCGATCTGAGATGAGGCCGAGGCGGGCAGAGCGAGGCAGCATGATTGACAGCTGAGTGGGAGAAGAAGCTCCCTCGAGATTTAACACGCCGATTAGCTCAGCGTCCGACTCGAATAACCCTGCTCTCAGTGACGGAGAGACAGACAGAGAGAAAGAGAGAGAGAGAGAAAGCGAGAGAGAGAGAGAAGCGCGGTCTCTGTGTCAGAAGGGTGAAATTTAAGACGCTGTCTCTGCTGAATATTTTACAAAGTTCTCTCTTGCGCGGCGTAATGCGTCAGCCTCGACTCAGCTTAGCTTAGCTCCCCGCAGCCCGCGGCACATTTTTAGAATATTCACACAGGAGGAGGGCTTCATTAGAATGTCTAATTACTCTCTCTCCCTCTGTTTTTCTCTCTCTTTCTTTCTCGGCACAGGCGAGCGTTGATTAAAGTCATACCATGCATTAAAATTTAAACCCCTCCAGCACGAGAGTGTCTTGGCGTTCGATATACAGCGACAGGTTCACAGAAAACGAAGGTGCCACCATGTGAAAGGCGTGAAAGCCGAAATAATCATCGTCACACCCTTATGAGGTCGTATGAATCACGGATCACGCTCTCGCTCCGTCACTGTACATCTCGCTGCTCTCTAAACAACCTCTCCTCAGTACTGCCCCCTTCAGGGTGATGACGGTGGTGCTGTCAGTCAGCACGGCGCTGCATGATGTCCACTGCTGTGCGTTTCTGTTTGACAAAGCCTCTGCTCAGACACGCAGCTCAAATCCAGTTTTTAGTTTCTACAGTATGAATATCAAAAATAAAATATTTACATTTAAGTTTTTTTTATTTATGGGAATGTCTTTTTTTTTTTTTTTTGTCATTTGGTACACTTGTCTGAAATTTGCATCAAGAACCCAGAGGTGTTAAAAGATGCTAACAAGAAAATCCCATCAGGCAGAGTCAAAAAAAAAAAAAAAACGTGTAAAAATTAACACAGAATACCGTAGCATATGAGACGAGATGTGTGCCGGTGTGAACGATAAGTAGTCCACGTTTTTGACCAAACAGACCACAGCCTTCTTGGCTTCTATTGGCTCACAAGACCAAAGTTTACAAATTCACAGACCAAACTTTCTCCTAGATAAAAGCGCTGCAGAGTGAAAGCAAGCGCTAACAGAAACAAACGTCTTGCGTCCTTTCCCCTTCAGTGAATCAGGTTTTCCGGATGAAGTTTATTCGCATTTGGTCTGACCACTTTTTTAGTGTAGTTTTCAGGTGTTTCCCATATAACCATAGGAGGGGGTCAAACCATAAATGTTGCTACTCGTGGTAAAAGGAGCAACAGTCGCAGTTTCTGTGCTGAATGCGCGAACTGTCACAGTACAGTGTTCTTATATAAAACATAACACATGGCAAAGCTCTCCATGTTGGTGTATAACTAGCTAACCTTCCTCTCCTCAGCGTGTACACGTCGGCATTGTTACTATAGTAACCGATGTGTTGATGCAAGAAAATCTGACTACAGTTCAAACAAATTGGATTTGGTCAGTTCTAATTTGCAAAGCAGACTTAAATTTGAGTCTGTCTCAAATAACAAGTGAAGCTTCTTTTTTAATCATCACTTTCACAATAGAGGCTAAAGATCTTTTTCCAAAATAGTTTGGCTGTAAAGAATATTGTATGAAGCATTATCTGGGTTTGTATTTTTTCCCCAATTATAAATGGATCAAAAGTGATTTTTTTTTTTTTTTTGTAACTTTCATTCATTCATTCATTAAGTGATCTCTTCTTACTTTTAGTGCAGACACTAAATGTACAGACAATATAAATATATAGATAGATCATTCATTACATGTCTTTTATATTGTGTCTAAGAGAAACTTGGTGTGTATTTTATTTTCAGGAAAGTGTTAATGTGAGAACCTGAGAGCAGAAACACTGATTATTTATCTGACAAAAACTGTAATATAGAAATTTGCTGAAATTAAGAATTTATGAAGGATTGTTGTTGGTCCTCTCATCTCCTCATCTCTCTCTGTCTTTCTCTCTCTCTCTATTTTGTTTCTTTTTCTCTCGCCTCCCTGTAGGAACCTTCCGTGATCCAAGTAAGAGCCTTTCTCTCTCTCTTTTTTTCCCCCCACTTTATTTTAATGGCCACTGTTACCTTAATGATAATCTCTTCACCTGTGCAGTGGAGCCTCGTGTTTCTGTGTACACAATTTCCACTCCCTGCTAATAGCCAGTCTTCTTTCATAAGCCTGTTAATCTTGCGCTGGAAGTGTCTTTATTGATTTAATCCCAGATTTTTGTGCTGTGAATCTCGGTCTTGATTAAAAAAGGTAATGAAGTGTTCACTTTACCTCTTCTCCCTCCCTCCCGGAACACAGAGAGCACTCTGGCTAGGAATCGGGACCATGCTGGAATGGAGACGCTGCCACTAAATGGCAATTTCAACAACAGCTACTCGCTGCGTGCTGGAGTTGCTGGCCCGGGCGGACAAGGTGGCAGCTGTGACTTCCTCGGGGGCGGGTCCGACGAGAGTCCGCCTCCTTTGCTGAACCCGCGTGGTGCGGAGACACTAGGAGGGATCCGGCGCAACCTCTCTGACGCAGCAGCCTTTGAGAAGATGATCATTTCCGAGCTGGTGCACAACAACCTGCGGCAAGGAGGCGGGGAGAGAATTGGCGGTACCCTGGTGCGAGGACGTCAGACTGGAGTGGGGGTTGGGACAGGGGCAGGGGCAGGGGCAGGGGCGAGTGCAGTGGCCGGAGTCGATCGGGGGACTGCTGCGGAACAGGAAGCGGAGGATGAGGGCCAACGGCACCGGACGCCACAAGACGTGGAGCTGTTATACAAGGCCCTGGAGGAGCCATTGCTCCTGCAGCGCGCCCAGTCGGTTCTCTACCAGAGTGATGCCGATGAGAGCGAGAGCTACATGAACGACTCGAACGAGAGCCACGGGCACAGTGCAGCCGCCACGGGCGCTGGCACAGGTCCGGACTCGCCCGCCCGGGACTCGCTGTACACCAGCATCACCAACCTGCGAGACTCACCATACCCAGACAGCAGCCCCGACGAGCTCTACTACAGCTCGGGCAGACCTGCACTGGGCAGCGCCATGCACACCTTCTACCCAACGCCCCCAACGAGGCCTGGAGCCGACACCCAAACCCACGCCCACACCCACAATCCCCCCGAGCCCCCACACGCTGAGGGGGATGGACAGATGCAGCTGGTCACCAGCCTGTGACTGCGAGTAAACCCCCCAGTTTCTCACACCCATTCTGTTTCTGTTCCTTTCTCTCGGTTTGCTAGTTTGGAAGTGTAAACAGAGAGAAGTCTCAGCTCAGTCTCAGTGGCAGCAGGTTCTATAAGGCAGCTCTGAAGCAAACCTGATCCACACGCTCCCTCGGTTGATTCCCAAGTCCAAAGCTCCCTCAGCAACTGAGGATATTTTCAACCATTCCCCATGGATTTTGTTGGCGATACCTCTTCTGTTTTTTTTTTTAAAAATGCTTATCAATTCCACAGTGTTTTCTTTTCTGATTTTACTCCCTTTTCTTCTCTCTTTCATCATTTATTGAGAGCTGATACGTCTGGAGAAGGGGGTTCACCGTTATGCATCAGTGTGCAAAGAACTCTCTCTGTCTCACTCTGATAGCTCTTCAGTGTTGCCAAAAATACATTTTTTGAGCCAGAACACAAACTGGAATGCACGCGCACACACACACGCACACACACAGACACACACACACACAAACACAAGTGCACAAACATAAGTGCTTGTTACTGAACGTCAGACCGTGAAGAACTGCACTCATGAAGGCAGCAGCAGGAAGAAGCTGCCCCTGTGGAGTTGCCTTTATTCCCTTCCCCTCCTCTGGCTCTCTTTCCTTCTCTCTCTCTTCAGATGGACTCTGATGTACAGGACTCTCAACGAGACTTGACACAGCTGCACCTGGCCACAGGACTTGTAATTGATGCTCTATTTAAAAGGAGTTTTTGTGTGTTTCTGAGACCGGCCCCATGGATCATGGACTCCGGGTGCCTCTTCTGTGTTACTGGGGCTTGGAGAACTGTTTTTTTTTTTTTTCCCCCCAAGGTTTTCCTGGGTGTTCTCCGAGCCTACTAAAATGCCTGTACATACGAACCTTGAAAATCAATAACACAAAACCTAGCGCCAATCCTATTCTGTAAATAGAGACCAGATGAACAAAAGCAACAAAAAAAGTATGAACTAATACGAGAGCAACCGATTTCTTGTACTGAGACAAAAAATATATTTAAAAAAAAAAAAATACAGAGTGACACAAAAATTGAAATAAAAGACATTTGGGAGTTTGTGATCTAAATGACACAGTCAGTCCATCTCTCCCTCCCTGTTTCGTTCACTCTCTCAGGCTCTCATTTACCCCTGCCCCATTGAATTGTGGGAAAACTGTGTTGACAGTGTGAGAGAGAGAGAAAGAAAGGAAGAGAGGGAAAGTTTGCGCAGAAACAAGGAAACTAGAAACTAGCCCTGGCACAATTTTTATGTATTATACCCATCATTAACGTTTGACAGGTTTCATGACTCGTGCCTCGGGAAAGGGACGCGGGGACAGGGTGATGTGGGGAGGGGTGGGACTGTGGTTTATCGACAGCAGCCATAATGTAGTGTTGGTTGTGTCTTGTTAGACTGATGTAATAGATATCAGATAACTAGATTACCGATACCTAGGACAAAAAAAAAAAAAATCTCTGAGACACAAACGATGGGACGCAATTCAATCACGAATCATGTCACGAGCGAAGCTGTATTTCACTGTTTCTGAATCACGACAATCTGCCATTATAGCCGGATCTGGTTCGACGGTGGATTTGTGATTTGTCTGTCTGTGTGTGTGTGTGTGTGTGTGTGTGTGTGTGTGTGTGAGGACGTTTGGTTTGAGTGCGTACATTCGGGTGCCTGAAATGCTGAAGTGCTTGTACTTAAGAAGCTATTTTTGCCAGGTTAGTTAGGCCCGTGTTAAAAGAGGAAGCAGAGTAAAAAATGTATATCTATAAAAGAACGCTATATTAGCTCCCGCCTTGGAGCCTTCGCTAGGTGTCAGGAATACTGTTATTTTGGAGCTCAGTGCCATGGAAACTGGGATCATCAAGCGTCACGCCTGAAAAAGCAGGCATTAGCATTTCATTAGGACGGCAGGCGCTGCTGACTAACGAGACACGTGCTCGGCGTGCTAGAATCACCGTGTTTTAATGTGTTCTGCAGCCTCATGCAGAGGTTCTCATGTGTCTTCAGAAATGTATCCTTCTTTTGGGGGGCCTTTTTCCACTGCAAGTACCAAAACTTTTGGCACGAGAAAACCAGAACTGTGCTTTTTCTTTCACTGACAGTGGTCCTGTATATCAAAGGTTACAGCTGGATTGGTACTTGGGGGCGGGGCTAGCAGCACGGTTCATTGTTCAATTGTGGTGATGACCTATTTACAATGTTACTTTAGGATTTTTTTTTTTTTTTTTTTCAGATTTTTCGTCAACAACTGGTTGGAATAAAAATCATTTTAATTTCAGCACACCTTTTGTCTTGTCATTACCATTGGCAAAAAAAAATTTAAACCCTTCTTTTCAAGCTGCCAGCTTTTTTTTTTTTTGTAATTTTGTTTTTTGCAGCCCAAAAGAGGTGGCTAACTGGATGAAGGAACAATTTTAGTCAAAGCTTGACAGTTACTTCTCTTCCATCTCTTTAGTTGATGGACATTTACCAAGAACCTCAAGTTCCAGTGGTTCCTGTTTTTTTTTTTTTTTTTTCCTTTTTTTTTTTTTAATTTAAAAATGTGCAGTGGAAATCCGCAACTATCCTTAAATTTGAATTATTTTACGATGTATTGTTATTTAATAATTTATCGATTATTTATTCTCTCTAGAGATAGGAGATATGGCAAAATCTCAGAAAAATCATGCTACTTGAAGACAATTTCACAACATACCGTATGTATCTCAATATTATATAGGTATAAACTAAACAGTGTCGTGATATTTCTGTTTAATACCTTGGCCGTGTCTTTATTACTCTGTCAGTAAGTTATTTACGAATGATTACATGAAGATGAAGAACTGGACACCTGGTACAAAATCAGATTTTCTTGTCCGATCAGCTACTGATGATACTCACTAACCTCTCTGAAAACTGTATAGTGATGTAATTGGTCTTATGGTCTAGCCCTATTTCATTGACACTGGGTTTTCTTTTTTTTTTTTTTTTTTTTTTTTTTTTTTTTTAAACTCTGCTGTCTGCTGTGCAAGCTGAAAGTGGGGAGAGAGAGCGAAAGAGAGGGAGAGAAAGAGGAGTGGAGTACATACATGTTTTATGCCCGTCTCGGGAACAGTCGGTGTCAATATTACAGTTGTGTGCTGTGTGCCAGGGGAGAGTGACATCTGCTTTACAGTCACAAACAGACATGGAGCGGGTGGTGCATCCTCAACACACCATCTTTCAGTCACAGCATCACCTCCCTCTCTCTCTCTCTCTGTCTCCCAAACTTTTCAGAGTCTTCTTAAGGGACGTACGTGTGTGCAATACAGTGCTTGGGAGCTTGGCCTGTATTAATGGCTAGATGGTCGCTGTGGGTTTTTTTTTTTGCTGGTCTGCTTGCCCCTGACAGTCGTGCATTAATGGAGAACTCAAATGTGTTTCAATCTTATGTCTACAAACACAAGCAAGTGAGGAAAGAACAGAAACCCTGTTTACTCCAGATCTATTTATAATAAATAAAAAGTCTAATCCTACGTTCACAATAGAAAGCGACGGAGCAACAGTACAAATACGTGTGCGACACGGAGCTGCGATTTCAGCAACAAAGTCATATTCACATTTGAGATATTCTCAACTCTATGCAAATTAGATATGACACAGTAAATCAATAAATCCAAGCGACTGACTCGAATGATTCCTCGGACCGATCGTATGGCGCGTGTGGTCCGACGTTTCTTCAGTTCCCCACAGCTTTTGTTCCTACCCGCAGTTAATTCCAGTTTACTGTTTGATGCACAAACGTGGATGGAATTAAATGTGTATAGAGACAGTACGAAGAAAAATAGAGCTTGGAAGGGAGTAGCAGAGATCAGTGGTGCCTCCAGTGAGTGTACAGAGCTAGTACAGGTAGCTTGCTTTGCTAAGCTAATCTCACAATGAAGTTAGTATGAAACCAAGCAGGTAACAAGTAAATCAGATCTTAAATAGATGTTCGTGAGAAGTGACAGGTGTATAAATCGTATAGTGGACTGTAGTCTATGCATTTTGGCTACTACTGTTCATCATCGCAACAAAAAAAATAAATAAATAAAGAGACAAACTACAAGTGATATGAGTGACTTGTCGCTCGCTATTGTGAATGTACAGTAGGTTAAGGGCAGTTATTTAATTCCATCAATAAACGTTTATCTAAAATATGCATTTTATAGCTTGCTTTCAGAGATGGCACTGTTTTTTCATGTTACCAGTGTAGTGTGGCTCAGATGGTGTGTGAACACCACTGTAAAGTAACCGGAACTACTTCTTACTGCTCCAGTGTTGGATAAATCTTTATCAGAACAACTTTATTAAGACTTTCTCTCATGTCCGTCTCATCCTCACACTTTTATTTTTAGGGTTATGGTTAGCTTATAGTTTGCATTATATGGTCAAAATATTTGCCGAATTCAACACCTGCCCCTAGGACTTTTTAGACTTAGATTTAAAGCAAATGTGTTTTCTGTTCTTTTTCTGAGTGCAGGAGAAAACTCGTGGTACTGTGGTAATCGCATGTACGCCACAGACGCAGTGGATAGCGATTAAGTTGAAAAAAAAAAAAAACGCTGGAGTATTCCTTCAAGGCTTAAGAGAGTATAATCAGCTTTTTTCCCCAAATGCACATTTTGCTTCCCTTGCTTCCCTTGCAGAAATGTTGCGTGCTGATGAGTAGTGCCAGCGCACATTGGGGTTTTTTTTGACTGGTCAGCGAGTTTGACCATTTGAATGTATCCTTATGGTAAAAGTGAGAGGAAAGAGGCCAGTGCTGAACGATGTCCTCTGAAGAGCCATTCTCCTGAGTCATGACTCTCTTTGCACCTGCTGTAGCTCGGTGCCGCTGCAAACGCTCGCTCTCGCCGCTCTTCCAGCCCAGAGGACACACTGTTTACCGCTCGACTCGTCCCTCGAGACGGTCGACGTGCGTCACGCTGCGTCTCTCTCTGCGCCCTGTCTCCCTCCTACCCTTCTTTCTCTCCTCTCTTATTCCCCGTATGCCATGTCTCTGCTTCTGTCATTCACGTTCCCCTCTTTTTTTCTCTGTGTTTGGTTTCTCTTTCACTGCAGTGTTTTCCTGCGGCTTCATTACTGTGGCACTTACGGAGGAGTGGCGTTTCGATTAGTCAGAGGTTTTGTTTACATCCCACTGATGGAATAACAGAGTATGTGGGTTAATGATAGTGATTATACAGTATAAAGCGCCACAGGACTTAAAGCCTTCTCGTGGGATTGCGACCACCTCTGAAATCCTCAGCACAACCCCTGATTATCATATTAATGCTGAGAACTGTAATCTAGCCATATCAGCCCACCCAGAGATCTCGTCGTTCTTTCTCTTTACACTCCCGAAGGGGCGTGAGAGTGCCGGGATCTTCCTTTCTTCATGCATTAAAAGGACACAATGTAAAGCCTCTTGTTTCGATGCTACTCTCTCTCTCTTGGCTTCATGCCATAATGAAGTATTGAGCAGTAATGGCTGCTGGATGTGGGCTGGATTTGAACTTTCCACTCCTGCCCTCTACTTTCTAGCTTTTTGCCCCATCATTCCCTCAATGTAGGTGCCATCGATTGGTCTAGTTTCCCATCATCAGACAGCGTGTCACCATGCCAGGGCACTTTAACCCTGATGTTCTGTTCAGACGAAAATAAACCATTTTAATCCAGTAGCTATTATTAGTAGTAGAGCAATACTTAACATGCACTTTGTGTGCTTGGTTTAATTATAAAATATATTTAAGTCATAAATATGATGTTCAGATCATTTTTGAGAATAGCTAGATAAAATAACAGCTAAGCAGTTACAGCAAAAATTCACATATTAATCTTTTTAATTACGATGCGAATTATTGAAACTGTGGGACTTAGCCCTCGTTTCTTCTTTACCTAAAGAGAGTGATGCAGCAGCGCTTTAGTCTATATCTATGTCTAGTCTAGGTTTCAGGGTGGAGGTTTCCATGGACCTCTGGCACTCACAACCTTATCCACTGGTGGAACAATGACATTTCTATAAAATCTCTAAACAGGTGACCAGGATCAGTGGAACATCCAGTGCTAACAGTGAACAGAACATGAGGGTTAATCCTGATCTCTGTCTGTGAATGCCCCAGCCTCTGGCTATGTCTCTTCCCTGCTGCCTGGCCTTATCCCAGTCTCATTGTAGGACCAGCCATGTGGGGCTTCAGGATATATATGAGCTTTATGACTAGCACTTACAGGGAGAGATACTTTGTTTTGAAACCTCCATCTGTCCACTGAGAGGAGCCAGAGGTTATCAGCCACCTTCTGATTTTTAATCACTTGGCCACTGCAGGATCGAGTCCTTATTTCAGCACCACCGCAGGTAGATCTGGAGAGCAGAGTGTCCTGTCACTTCTGTAACCACCATACTGCCACACAGCATGAACCACAGAGATTAAGGATGAGGATGTTGCCTTCAGACTAATGGATGCAGTACTCAAGTAGCATCGCTGGTTTTGTCCTTGTTGCTGTATTCAGCATACCGGCAGTATATGAGTATAGTACAGCATGGATCAGGTGATTCTCTGGTGTTTTTCTGTCACTCTAAATGTTCTTTGGGCTCAACTTGAGATCCAGTAAAGCAGTAAAGTGGTTAACTGATCCATAACACAGGACCCAGATCATTGACAGAGCCTGAGGTCCAAGGCTGAACTGTACACTCCCCGAAGGTTACATCAGTCACAAATCGTTTTCTAGTCCAGTCAAGAGGTGGAGAAATACATGTCAAACATTCATCCATGTTGGTGTAAACTGGTGCTTTGCTCTTCTGTGTGTTTGAAAAGCTACCAACGTACAGTCGCTGGTCCGTGGGGTGGGGCCCACACGACACTGCTAAAAATAAAAGGTTCTTTAGAGCAATACCAGACAGGGTCTCAGCAAAAATTTCCAGTCCGTCTACTTCTCAAAAACCGCACAAAAAGACTTAAAATTAGCCCCCAAAAGGTTGGGCTTTGGAAAAGGGAGACATGTCTTGTTTTCTTTTTCTGTTTTGGCATGGGAAGCAAGGTCACAGTGGTGAGCACGCTTTTCTGATTTGCGGTATCTGCAATACACCTTTTTTTTTTTTTAATCAATCATCACCTGTTACAGCCATAATACCCCTTTTCCTCCATAATACCCGATTTTGCAATATATACTGTACAACAGAAGTGGTTCTGTACATTGTAGAACTCTGTATGCATTTACACCTTTCCTTTGTTTGCCTTAGCGTATATTTGTGGAAATTTAATTCTGATTATTTGCTTTAAAAAAAGACCTCGGTGTCTTTCCCTTTTAGGAAAACCATTAAAGGCTACATAAATCCCTACAAGAAAGTTTTTTTCCTTACAGAAGTGGTTCCAAGTTGAAAGCTAAAAGCCCACAAACTCCAAATTAATGATCATTACTTTCTTCTTAATACCTAGAACATGTCAGGCTTTTACCATTTAGCTAAACTATCTTGGTATTTGGTAGGGTTCTTTAAGGATAATTAAGGTTTCTTAGCTTCCTAAATATTTCTGATAGGGAAACACTTTATCTACATTGAATCTTTCAAGGAAACAGCCAAAGAACTCTTAAGGGTCCTAAATTTTCATAATTAGACTGTAAAACCTAATTAAACCACTGATAAAACCTGGGAGATTCGTTTACACTCCCTTGTACCTTGGAGAACAAATTTGTACCTGTACAGTACCTTTATCTGACAGTGCAGTACACTTGGATATCTGAGAAACCCAAAATCGCAATGTCATACAAGAAAACATCAGTCTCTGGAAGACATTTTTCTTATAATGAGACATTCTCCACAAGACAAGCTGAACCATTATTGGTTCTTCCTGGTGCTGCTTTTAACCGTAGGTAGATGTTCAGAAAGGTCCCTACACCACTCTGCTTATGGAATTATGTTTCATCAGAATTCACTTTCAGTTTAGAGAGTGAGTGAGTCACAGAGCTCGACATGCATGACGTGGCAGGGGCCAGGCGAGCGGCACCAGTGTTAATTAAAAAACCGACACCACAAGCAACGTGATGACGCATGACGATACCCAAATCCGAGGTTTCAAGGTTTTCTGTTAAACACGGATATGTGAACATGCATTTTTTTTAAAAAATAATAATACCATAATAAAGTATCAGAGATGAATATCGGCACATGCCTACCACGCAGTTTGGTGTTCTGTTGCGTTCTTATCTAATCTGCAAAGCTAGTGAGTGTATTATCTAATAAACCCTAATAAACCTGACCCAACTCAGTCAAGGGCTCGGTAATGAGCTCCAGAGCTGAGTCAGGTGTGTCTGACAGGAAAAAAAAAAACCAGTAAACTGTGCACTTCTGTGCGCCTGTGGGACCGGCGTTGCCCTCTCCACGCCTAGAACGTACTGAGCTTCAAAAAAAGACGCGAGTCGTTCTTTGCGTAAGCAGTGTTTGCAGCATGGCATGGACCGAGCAATGATGCATGAAATGAGGTAGAAGGCAGGACGCCAACACCAGCTGGAACGGGAGAATCGTTTAATTCTCACTGAGTTTCCTTGTTCTTAGATCTGATTTTCTTTGAAATGTTACGGACTGATTAACGATGTTCCTTTGTAACATGAAAGGATGAATGTTGAGCCCTGATTTGCTGTTTTCCTTTTCCTTTTTTTTTTTTTTTAATGAATGATGTGTTCATGCTGTTTGTTTTCCCACGTTGCTTTGACAGTGCTCTGGGCCAAAAGGGGGACGGGGTTCTGTAAGCGTTTGCGTCATCGCAGGTCAGTTTGACCCTGTATCAGCACATATTAATAAAAAAAAGAAATTTGACTAAAACCGGCTGGTTATCTTTGAGTGCAGTGAATCTAAACACTGTGTTTGCATTCACGCAGAGTCAGATCATCAGAACAATACCTACTAATTGATGTGTATTACGCAACTGTTAATCATCATGAACAGAGACGTGTCATTTTGTATTCACAGAATAATGGGCATGAAGGTCATCACTTATTTTCCGGTGTGTGTGGGTGTTTCAGCAGGATAGCTCGGTAATTTTTAAGGTAGCTCAGCCCTTTGATTAGGACTGGTAGTAGCTTGTATTTGTGCTTATTAATGGGATGTTCATTTCCCTATTGCGCTGCTGCTAAGAGCTGTTATAATCAGTCCATTAGAGCCATCTGGGGCGCCATGAAAGTGTTTTTTTTCCCTCCTAAAAGCACAATGATGCTTATTCAGTAAAGATGCGTATGGCAAAATCTGATCATAAAACAAGCGTACGTAATTTCATAGTCAGTTTCCTTGTTCATCAGTTATATCTTTTGAGTATCTACGATCAAAACCTCACGTCTGGTTCGGAGTGCGTGTAAATTTCAGCGCGATATTTTAACAACTGAAAAATGCTCAATTTTCTGTGATCAAAATCAATATCAGTTTCATCAAAAAGTATAGTAAGTAGTAAGCAGTAATAAAACTAACAAATAACATTAATCATCAGTTATGCACAGAGGAACCTCATATTTACGTATAAGTAAAGGGGCTTAGCATCAACATGTAGGCTAAATGTGAATCAATAAGCAGATCTTTATCAGCTCATTAGTCCTTTAATTGATTAATGCGTGCATTTGAATACAAGAATCGTTTATAAACTACGAAGCTCTAACCCAGATGGTGAGTCTCATTAGGAAGATTGCTGGAGATCACACCTTTTTGAGATTATTACATAATTTCATATCAACACACCAAACACAATTTAATTTATTTAGGATTAACATCTTCCAGCCTTTTGTTTCTATGAAATGGGGATATATATATATTAAGCTTTAATTTAATCAGACCTATTTGAATATTAAAATTATTATTTAAAAAGAAAAGCTAGCAATAGTGTTCACATACACTATATGGTCAAAAGTATGTGGACACCTGACCATCACACCCATATGTGCTTCTTCCCCAAACTGTTGCCACAGAATTTTAAGCACACAGTTGTATAGAGCGTCTCTGTGTGCTATAACATTACAGTTTCTCTTCAGTGGAACTAAGAGGCCCAAACCTGTTCCAGCATGACGATGCCCCTGTGCATAAAGTGAGCTCCATGAAGACATGGTGTGTGAAGGTTGGAGTGGAAGAACTCGAGTGTCCTGCACAGAGCCCTGACCTCAACCCCACTGAACACCGACTGCACCCCAGACCTCCTCGACATCCCAACATCAGCGCCTGATCTCACTAATGCTCTTGTAGCTGAATGAACACAAATCCCCACAGCCATGCTCCAAAATTAAGTGGAAAGCTTCCCAGAAGAATGGAGCTTATTATAACAGTAAAGGGGAATAAATCTGGAATGGGATGTTCAACAAGCACAAATGGGTGTGATGGCGAGGTGTCCACATACTTTTGGTCGTAACGGTTCTGTTTTCTACCTAATTCTGACATTAAACAAAAGCACACTTTCATAACTGTCTATATTTGTCTATGAATGTCATTAATTTTCAGTAAAAAAAAAAAAAAAAAAAAAAAAGATTTGCAAAACTATTGGACCATAATTTCCTCTAATGAGGATATTTACTTTTATTTCGTGTTTTCCAAAGACATGCCTTGAAGTGCTAACTAGTTGGTTAACTAGTTAGATGGTTAGATGGATAGAGGCAGTGCTTTGGGTAACTCCAGTAGGTATATCTGTACTATTACTATCTTTCTGTTTGTATTTTTTTTTCAGCTGTATGCCTGAGCAGACAAAATTTGATTAAAAAAAAAAAAAAAAAAAAAAAAAAAAGAAATACTATGCATTTAAAATATTTCCTAGACAGTACTAGAGATTGGGGTATTCATTCTTTATCATTCTCGCACGCAAAATAATAAAACAGGGTGTATGATCATCCGGTTAGCAAGCAGCAGTCACTCACAACTGAAATTCAGATGCTGACAGCTATAAAATATATTATTACAGTATACGTGGGCATGATGTTTAAGACTGCAGAAGAAATGATGTCAGGGCAAGAGCAGTAATAATGTGTCCAGTAGAAGTAGAGCAAGCTTCTCACCGGGTTTAGCTCCTTAACAACCTCAAATCTCTCCTGTTCCTCTATTTAAACAGAACATCTTGCTTTAATTATTTTGCCCAAATTGGACATTTGATGCCTACTTGGCATGTTGCTGTCTTCTCCTTCTACTATATTTGTACTTCCTGTCCACTTCCTGACACTGATTAGAATTTTTTTTTTTTTAATTCAAAAGAATCTATGACAATGGAGAAATGAAAACAACACACATGTACTACACATTCTGGGGAAGTGGAGCATCATGGTGTGTGTGTGTGTGTGTGTGTGTGTGTGTGTGTGTGTGTGTGTGTGTGTGTGTGTGACAGCACAAAGATTGACAAGAGTAAGTGCTATTTGACGAAATATATACATCATCTCCTGTTGCTTTTTCAGGACGAGCCGAAGCCTGACAATTTGATGCTTGAGGCATCATTCTGCATGCTGATTAAGTAAGAGCTGCCTTTTCCTCGCAATCAGAGCCAAGAGGTTTACTCCACAACAAAAGCGGCTCTGTTCGACGTCTGGAGATGAAAACATGCTCCTGAAGTGCTAATTCCTCCTGCTGATTTATTCACGAGCAGGGTGAGCGGGTCACCGGATCTGTCAGCGATAGTGCGTTTAACCTCTCCAGTGCACCCGCACAGGCGAGGGAACGGAGCAAGCGGCTCTGTTTCATGCTGCGCTCTCTTGAACCGCATATGCATATGGAAATGAGACACTGGAGACTCATCCTGAGAAAATCTTCCAGAGCAGTGAGGTCTGAGCGAACGCAAACACCCACAATTCCAGCGCCCACTCAGGGTGCCATCACACCCACTCACCTTGGACAGGGACCAGCTCAAGTGTTTGCATGTTGAGAAGTGTCAGCCAAGCATTGTGCTTTTAGAAAAACACAACTCAAAGCACAGCACCATTGAGTGTTTCTTAAAGAAGGGCAGGAATGTGAGAACGCACCAACAAATCCTGAGAACGTTACGTCACAAACAAGTTTTGAATCTGTAGCGGGATAAAAGCCTGTCTGAACCTGACCACCGCAAACCAAATAAAGACTTTATTCATCTCAAGGGGAAATGAGAGCGTTCCAGCAGCATACAAAGGACAAGGATACACATATGAAATAAAGTACGAATAAAATAAAGATAAAATAATAGTGAAATAAATATCGAAAATATTGAAAAATCAATTCGAATTTAAAGGTAAAAATCTAAAAACATATGCATAGCATAGATATAAATAGTAAACCTATATACAGCGTGTCCCAAAAAAATGGAAATTAACACTTTTTTTTCATACTTAGTTCATATATATATATTTTCCAGACGCCTTTGACAAAAGAAAAACACTGAAATCATGCTCGTGGCTGGATCGGGAAGCCGTTGCAAGGTTGCGATGTACTTTAACAGGAAACGACACACGACACTGTTGCCAAACGTATTAACAAATTCAAAAAGATGGGAAGTGTTGCGCACCCACGGAGAAATAGACGTCCACAAACATCCACTGACAAATGCACAGCCGACGTGGTTTAAATTTGTGTTTAATTAGTTAGCTGAATGCTGTGCATTTTGGCTGCTAACATTCTGCATTAAAAATGATTACGTGACATGAGCGACTTGCTAATGAGGATGTAGAATGACATTGTGTCTGCAGCTAATGGATGTGTTGAGAGTGATCTACAAAAAGAATTAAAGAACAAAAATAAGTAAAGCATGGGGAGAAAACAACATATAAGCCATGAAAACTGTTCAAAATCCAATATGAATGCAAAAAATAGACATAAACGTGTATTGTTCATAATATAAATATAATTTTTTAATGCTTTTGTCAATGAAAGTCTGAATTTGTGGTGAATAACTAATATAAAGCCAACTTTACCACAGTAATATTAAGTCATATTTACAAAAAATTCCTTGTCAGTATTTTGTGATACTGGGACATCATTCTCAAAAATCTTGAATGAAGTAATGTTTTTGGTTTCAAATATTGGAAACAGGCTTATGCAAATTTAATACCTGACCTTTAGATGTATTAATAAACGCACACAATTGCCGTTCCTGAAGTGAGTTTCATGCTGTGGTAACATTTAGTGAACGTACACCAACTACGAGTTAGTGGCAAGACTTTGTGGAGACATAATGGAAACTGTGTGCTTATGTAAGTCCTTAACCAGGAGGTGTTGATGATTAGGGAAACAGGAAGTGAACAACAAAACACATTCAGATTTTATTTGTATAGCTTGTTTTGTTATGTTTTATTTTTAATAAGACACGGTTCTCTGTGCAGACTCAAGTATTTGGGCGAAGTGTGAAAACGTTCCCTTATTCCCTCATGAGCAAGCCAGGGGCAACGGTGCCAAGGAAATCTTCCTGAGATGACATGAGGAAGAAACATTGAGAGGAACCAGAATCAAAAGGGAATGTATCTTCTTCTGGGTGACACCCGATTATAACTCATTATTCTTCTGTATCTGTTTACTATAAAGCAAATTCAGAGGGTGTTCTGTAGGAACAGGATGGATCAGGCAGGTCCGGAGGCCAGCTCCCCAACCCCCAAACAGGCGGCTCCCGAGGCCGAATCGCACCTCTGGCTTGGTCTACCTCTCAGCCTGGGAGCAGGCCGGGCCGGGTGCTCGCTGTAATAACAGAAGGAACAAGAATGTCCTCTGAACAGACTCAGAAGCACTGCTCTGGACCGTGCCTCTCCCAGTCCACCAGATAATACGTCCAATACACCACTTTGATTCGAGTAAGCCGAGTACTCTGTAGGCTGGTTCTCCTTTGAGCTCCAAAGGAGTGGGCTACAAAAGCATGGAAATGATCCATCTGTTCCTTGACCCTGCTTTCCATCTATGTTCATTGATACCCAATGAACTGAAATAGGGGTTTTGTTCACTTAAAATGTGCTCTCAGAATATTATGGAAAATATGTGAAAAAAAATTTCAATTATTAACGTGTACTCAGTTAATCAAGTGCCTGAAACACTGTAAATGCAGTGACGGCTGCTCATGATATTAGATGGATGGACTAAGTACTGATAGATATTAGAAAATCTAATATCCATCAGTAGCGCAATAATCACAACTTGATGTCCAACAGTCAGAGGTAAAGCTGTAACGTCTTCAGCTGTAACATCTTTTGCGATTCCTCTGTCCCCAAGGCTGGTGAGGGAACAACTGCTTATAGCTGCTATAACGTAAGTGATAACGGAAACTTGTTTTGGCAGTAAATGTAACGATAAATGGATAAAAAGTATAGTGTGTCATTCTTTAATAAATAAAAATACGGTTCCTGTTTGAAATTGCTGTGGCTTATGCGTGATCTAATCATGTTTACTGTGAATGCGTCTACTCCTGAGCAGGTCTGTAGTTTGTAAGAAGTCCAGTAACAACTTCAAATCTAGGCTCATGTCCAATCAACAGTCCAATCCAGCTAACTTAGCAATCAGTAAGCACACACCAGCAGTGTCTAATTGTGATTCCTCACAAGCGTCCAAACTACTCTTGTGTTTTGAAACAATCAGCAGGTCATCGTGGCTGCGCTTCTTTTCCTGAGTGACATCACAGAGTGGCGTGTGTTTGTCTTTTCTCTCCAGCTGACAGATTTAATGACACGTGTGACATTTACGAGATGAATGAGCCACGGTGACTGACGGAAAGCAGGACCACACATCCGTCTACCAGAAAGGCTCACTGGCTGTGTTTGGACTGGTTGTGTTGTGAAGCACAATGCTCAGATTTGGCAGGCGTTTTAAACCTAATGACCTGCTTGGCAGACCAAACAGCAGCGTAAATGACCATGTGACAAGCTGCAAGATGTAATCCGACAGGTTTGTTTTAATGTGTTGGAGTTTTTCCTTTTGTATGTTCGAAAAACACTTTACATTTACATTTTTTGGAATTTGGAAGATATTCTCATCCAAGATTAGAGACTAATGCTGTTTGCACAAGGTCTAGTCACTTACTGAAAAAGGACAAAATCAAAACCTAAGAGTCCTGCGACTGCCTCATACATAAATCCAAAAATTTCTCGCCAAATTATAGTAAAGTGTACTTTGTGCATATCTGTCTTACAAATCTAACAGGGCAATAAACGGCCCTGCTTCAACTTCAAGTCAACTGGCATGTGAGCTTAAAGATCTAAGATTGCCTGATCTGAGATAGCCTGAGCTTCCTCCTCCTCCAAAATCTCCGACAAAGCTATTTGTTAATTCTCTACACTAGGTTTTCTTGTTTTTGCACTTACTTAGGTCAGTGGTTCTCAACTGGTTTTGCTTCAGGGCCCAGATTTTATGTCGGACATCAAGTCATGACCCAACACTACAACACTCATGGAAGTAAACAAAGAACTGTATATTTTTTTAGCATATTGATGTTATTAATACTAATAATAATTATAAAGCCTATGCACTGGATAAAGTTGGACAGTAATCATCTGATTCGTCTAGCTGGAGTGCATAATAGTCATTTGCCTTAAGGTGTGTTGCTGTCTGCGGCTTTATGTCCTCAGATACATCTCCTCTGTATGGTGTCATTGGAGATCAGGATTTGTTTTTTCGGCTGATTCGCAGCGAGGCTCTCTCTGGTCATGTCGACTGCAGGGGATTCTCTGCAACTGTGTGGGCCTTTTTGCATTTCGCGACGCAATGAGTGAGTTTGTACGAGTTTGTCAGAAGTATTTGCTCCTGAACAGTGCACACGTTTTTGATCATTTTTTTGAGATGTGTCCAGATCCCATTGCTTTCTTTTGAAAAACTGAACAGGCTTGTCTTTAAGGCTTGAGTGTTTTGTCTCTAAATACTGTGTGAATTTCAATAGTTTCATGCTTTCATGAAACACACTATGGTCTACACAATCCATGCCTGTCTTCCGTGCACGTAAAGCCGTATTTTATGTAATCCAGGTCTTATTTTCATCTACCTTGCTTCGTTTTTTGCAGCCGTTTATATGAAGAGGGAATTTCACTCAGTCTATCAGTGTTGGCACCAATTGTTTACAGATGAATTAGCGACAAAATTGACAGAGTTTGATTGGATCGAATTTTTTATTGGCTATAACAACTGCTATAGGAAGCGTTCTTTTTTTATTTTTTACTTTTCTGAAACTATAATTTGCCCTATTGTCTCATTTTTTTCCCCACAGAGTTTTCCATTTTGTTGTTTTATCCTTTGCATTTAGCGATTTTTTTTTTCTTCCCAGCAGTCATAAAGGGCCCAATCATAAAGGGCCCATGACCCAGTTTTGGGTCCCGACCCACCAGCTGAGAAACACTGTTTTATATGATGTGTAGTTTTGAGGGTCAGGAACAATGCTCAAGTAGGGCCGAGAGATTTTAATCAATTCATTCATCTTCTGTAACTGTGTTAATGTGATTACTGTGGCATATAAGCAACACTCAATTCAGCATTTCAGTCTCGGCTCTGTTCCAAAAAGAAAAGAGAGGGGAAAAAAAACTTTCCCCACGCCATTTCACCACCAGCGGCGTGGACTGTTGACACAAATCAGGAAGTATCCATGGTTTCATGTTGCTCTGCCAAAATTCTGACCCGTCCATCTGCAGTTTGTCAGAGCAGCCGTGGTTTTTTTCCGGTCTGTACAGTTTTAGTGAGTCACTGCCCCCTGTAGGCTCGGCTTCCTCCTGCTGAAGCTCGTCCACGTCACGGCTCAGCACGTCGTCGTGTTCAGAGACGCTCCTCTGCACACTGCTGTTGTAACGCCAGTTTATTTGGTTTCCTCTCACCTTCCTGTCAGCTTGCAGCAGTCTGGCTGTTCTCCTCTGACCTTTATACATTAACAAGCCACTTTTTTTCCCCCACAGAGCTGATTTTTTTTTTCCCTTCACACCTTTCTCTGAACTCTAAAGACTGCTCTGTGTGTGTGCGCATGAAACTTCCAGGAATGAATAGTTACTGATTTTTCTCAAGCCAACAAATCATTTCGCAGGCACTTACACCATTTTCTGATGCTTTTCTGTTGCTGCCATGTGATTGGCTGATTAGATATTTGCATTAACAACCAAGTGTTCCTAATAAAACCTGCACCAACGCCTTGATTTATTTTGGCACATGTAAAAGCATGTGCAAACTTGAAAACAGATGCAAAAATAAATGTGCAAGCTGATTAAGTAACAGGGTCTACTCAGGATCGAGTCTTTCACCTGAGCAAATAACACATCTGGGTTGTGTGTATGTGTGTTTGCATTAATGCTTACGCAATCTGGTGCATTTCTACCAAAATGTGTAAAACACAGGACAGAGTCAATGCAAATAGAATAGGATTGTGTATGTAAATTAGTACAACTGTAGGGCAGGTATTAAATCTGTGCAAGTTTGTTTTCACCATTTAGAAACAAAATTGAACCACTATTTTTATTACAATGGGATAAAACTCAATATCGCAGAATAATAAGGAAGTTTCTTGAAATTATGACTTGTTAGATATTTGCCACACAGCATGCAAAAGTGCCTGTGAAAACGTTTTCGTTCATATTTACTCTTACAAATCTCTCTCTCTCTCTCTCTCTCTTACATTCTTCCTCTGCATTCATATTGTATTAATATTAAATATTAAATGGGAGATCTGAACTAACCGTTGTGATCAATTAGCACACACAAAAACCTTATTCAAGACTTTAGTGCTTAAATTATTTACGTCGTTGATTAAAATTGCTCATGAATTTTGCCTTTTTCTAAAGATCATTTTGAAAAGGAAATGGATTGTCTGTTTATAGGAATACCATGGCTAATACAGTATAAGTGAAATAAAACATCCATTCCATTGTGTTTATAAACAAAAACTGTTAAAGTTCAGGTCTAAAATATTTATTTACAGAAAATATCATTAAAAAAAAACAAATAAATAAATAAAATTTATATTATATATTTTTATTATATATTTATATACTAATATATATATATATATATATATATATATATATATATATATATATATATTTTTTTTTTTTTGGACAAAGGTTTAGGTCCACCATGATGCAGTTGGTTACAGATGTTAACATTTATTTTCAGTTTATGAGGGTCAGTCAAATGAAAACCTTTTTTTTTTTTTTTTTTGCATTGTTTATTATAAATAGGTGTCACAAAAGTGTATAATTCTTTGACATAATCTTCATTTCTGCTGTGCGAGTGTTCCAACGCATTAGTATCTGAATTCCTCTAAAAACGAAATTCATTTCTAATTTAATATCATACATTAAGGTTTTCATTTGACTCACCCTTGGGGGAAAAAAATAGGGTTTTTAAAACAAACAAACGAACAAAAATGTTCATCATAATAATTTGGGACTTTGTGTAGAAAGTTTGTAAGGACACATCCGAGAGAGACGCTGCACTGAGAATGTTAAACAGCAATTACAGTAATGCTCTGAAGTGATTCGGAGTTGATGCACATCTTATATTTTCCTTAAAAAAAAAAACAGCCTTAAACTGAGTATCAGTGTGGACACTGTGCATGAAAGGGTTAAACATCAGTCCCTCCTCTGATTTTACACATGATGTTAGTTACTCAGTTCTTGTGTAACTCACCCACAACACGCCCACTAACTGCACACGTAAATGAGTCACACTGTAAATCTGGACCCGAGTGTATTCATCAGTATCCACATACAGAATTTTGTTTTAGAGATGAACGTTAAGGTTACTTGATTATCATCTTAGCTGCCTCACAACTCCAGGGTTCCTGGTTCTATCCTGAGCTCGGGTTACTGACATGATCTCCCCGTGTCCCTGTGGGTTTCCTCCAGGTGCTCCGGGTTCCTCCCGCCTCCCAAAAACATGAGACCATAATAAAATCTTTGCTGAATTCTATAATCTGTGATGGTGTGTGTTCTCTATGTCAGATTATGTGATGGAGATCCTCTAACGTCAGACCTGCGCTTAAAGAAAATGACTACGTTCTGCTTACATCATCTGATCCAGAAATCAGCTCATGCAGAAAACTCGCATAAACAAACATTTTTCAAACTGAGTTTGAGGTAATAAGGACATTTTCGTTGTTACCGTATTTGTAGCTGTCCCGCGAGTTTGGAGTCATCCTACGCCTTCCTCCTATTGGTGGAATTTAGACAAGTGTCATAGAAGCACTCACACTCTGATGTTTTAATCAGAAGTTAAATGTGAAGCAAGTGTGAGACAAGCATGACACCAGGGTGAGACCAGGGCGAGACAAGAGGGACACCAGCGTTAGACCAGCGTGACACCAGTGTGAGACCAGGGCGAGGCGAGCGTGACACCAGCGTGACACCAGCGTGAGACCAGGGCGAGGCGAGCGTGACACCAGCATGAACCGAGCGTGACACCAGGATGACACCAGCGTGAGCCGAGCGTGACACCAGTGTGATAATGGCATGGGGTGAGCATGTGAAGAGCGTGATACTAGCATGTGCTGAGTGTGAGGCGGATGGGAGACGAATGCGAGACCAGCATGAGCCGAGTGTGAGACGAGGCTGAGGCAAGCATGAGGCAAGTATTAGGCAAGTATTAGGCGAGCATGAGATATGCATGAGACCAGTATGAAGCCAGCATGAGGCCGGCATGAGACAAGTGTGTGACCAGTGTGAGATGAGTGTTGATGCTGCACTGGCTGTGGGAAAACGCAGACCCCAGGCCGTGTGCTCCTCTGCGCTCTGTAATCAAACCCTCCTGTTAAATAAAAGGGGGCAGAATGGAGCTACGCCTCACTACAGCGCTGGAGCTAACGGGTTTGAGGCGGCCACTGCTGGCTTTTGTCTGAGAGACCCAATTAGCTGATCAAAGACAGTACACTGGAACGTTCATTTAGGTAGCACAGAGAGCGGATAAAGTGATATCAGTGCAGATTTTTTTATTTATTTTATTTTTTCCTTCTTAAGCGCAGCAGTATCTGTCATTATATTTTCATGATCCTCCCCTGAGACGGTGAATCTGCCTGGTACACTGTTTCAGTTACAGCTACAGCATGCAAAAGAGCTTTTATTTCTTTATTTCCCTGAGAGAGTGTGTGTGTGTGGAGGAGAGTGGGGAGTTTACTTTACAGTAAATTGTGCGTGTGCGTGTGTGTGAGTGAAGTGTGGGGTGAATGGTGGGTCACGGATAAGGAGTCGTCCCTCACTAGGAGTACCACGAACAGGACAGGAGAGGGAGGTGCGAGAACACACACACACACACACACACACACACACACACCTGTCCCACAATTCACTGCTGCTGTAATGTTGTTCTGTGTGGTAGCACTGATGGGAAATGATCAGAAGAGTTTGGTTTTCTGATTTCCTGCAGTCAGTGTGCAGGCCGTGTCTGTGTTTATCATAAAGTGTATTTAATCCACATCATGGCTGTGTGTCAGTGTGACTTCCTCATCATCATCATCATCATGAGCTGTTGCAGGACACACACAGCTCCACAGTGCCCCCATGTGACCATGTCTCACTCACCCCCCCCCCCCCCACACCACCCCACAAACACACACACAGCTCAGAACAAAACTGATCTAATGCCTCCTGTTTATTAGAACAGTGCTACTTCATCATCACTGCATACTTTCTGCTTCTTACTCTATTTTTCCTTTTTAACTTTCTTTTTTCTTCTTTTTTTCTTCGCTTTTCCTTTCCTTCTTTTTATTTTTCCCATCTGTCTGCCTCTTTCTTTCTTCTTTCTTTGTTTCTTTCATTTGTTCTTCCTCTCTCTTTCATTCTTTCTTCCCTTCTTTATTTGTTTCTCTCTCTTCTTCTTTCTTTCATTTCCCAGTTTATTCTTTTTCTTTCTTCCTGCATTGCTTTTATTCCTCTTAATTTTGACCATCTTTCCTTCCATTCTCCCTCACTTTCTTTATTTCCTTCTCTTTCATCACTTTATCTATTTTCAGTTCACTTGTGTATTTCTCAGCAGGACTCAGTAGCACCGCAGGTTTTTTTTTTTCAGTAATTGTACAGGAATAGTTTGTTCAAATTTCTCTAAATGTAGTCTTTATTTCTTGATTTATTTATTTACTTTGCGCTGGAGCAACACGGTGAAGTAAGTGAGTGAAGTGTACAGTATAGCTTCTAGTTTAACACTGCAAACCGCGTGCCTGTAAGCGTACGTTAGCGCCATTAGCCTCATGACCTGAAGAAGCAAAAGTTCGGACATCACACCAGTCTCCGCTGTTCCAGTACTGGGGAGTAAAAGCAAACACCGTGTGTACATTTCATTTTTTGGCCCACTCACGGACTTAAATTGGCTCTGAATAAAGTAAGGACCTTGTAGAGTTAGATGTTCAGCATGCTAAACTTTAAGCTCTAAAATGTTTAAAACACAGGCTAAATCCCACATCTCAGCGTTCCCTTATAAGCACACAGATCGGGCGAGGGGAAAATGGAACTGATGTCACAGAACCCTTAAAAAGCCTGGAATAGGAATTTGTTTTGCTTTCCAATATGAGCTTTCTGGCTAATTAGCCACATAAATAAACAGATTGAGACACCAGAGGCCCCTTGGGGCTTTCCCCAGGCTTTAATGGTTCAGTCCGCCTCACAAATAGACTCATCGATTAAGTGCAGATAATCGTGACTGAAGCTGTAATGAAAACAAGATCAGAGCACGGCATTGAACACAAACACTGAACACACACAGAGCGCTCTCTAACGGGTTTATGAGGAAGGAAGGAATCGGAGTAACGTGCACCGAGATTCATCCAACACCGCTCTACATTCAGTATATTAGGTACAAAATAATGGCAAACTAATTGTGTATTTGGAATTTTGTCATTGTTTAATACCGAAGAATGAAGGCAGGAAAAAACTTCCCATCAGTCAGTGCAATTAAAGGAGCACCGTGTCATTTTAGCACCTTCTGCTTCCTTTGAGGCAGATTGCAACGAAGGCATTAAAAAGCCTCCTACTCCTGACCCCACCCCCTTCAAATAGCCTTTTAAGGAAAAAATGGGCCGAGCTGAGCGGCTGGTTCTGGGGGCGGAGCTAATTTCTGGGACAGAAAAACTGTCTGAAAAAAGAAACTAATCAAGAGATGTTAATGAAAATATTATAAATCGTAGTTATTCTAAGCTAACGTTAAAGGTGTACTACTACTACTACTAATAAATGATGATAATTTACACCACACCTTACAGAGCTGTTGAATTCTGGATTCTGATTGGTCAGAAGGTGTGGATTCATTTTCATTACGTTACGTTAATGGGCTCGTTGTAATATGTTATTGTTTCTGTAGTAACAGCTCATTCACAGGGACTTGTACAGCAGACACTCCACATAAACATGAACATAAAATGTGTGTAATAGTTGATATAGTTAGGTTTTCTGTAATGAGATGTTTATTTAACATTTATGGAAGGAGCCTCCAGTGTCAGTGCTTTGCAACAGTCAGAGGTACAGCTGTAACTTATGACAGGAGTTTATGCTTCGTGGTTTCTCAGGAACATGACACACTGTGGTTTGGTGTCTTATTAATGTCAAGAGAGAGAAAAAGAGCAGCTGGCGAAGCGACTGTTTATAGCTGCTACAACGTAAACGAGAACAGGAACTAAATAGTTTCGCGGATGTTCCACCACATGACATGTAACTATAAATGGATAAAACGATGACGCATCATTCTCTGTTTAATTAGTAATTCCTTACATACATGCTTAATTTATATAGTGCTTTTCTCAGAGGGAACTGGCAGACAGACATTAACAGAACACACACACACCCCTAATTAACAGAAAAGTGTGTGTAGAAATAATACGAACTCTTCTTTTTGTCCTTTATCTTTCCTTGTTTCTTTCTTCTATCCTCCTTTCTTTTTGTTTTGCCTAACTTTCTTACATTTTCTCATTTTCCTTCATTTTATTTATTTTATTTTATTTTTTTTCCCTCTTGGTGTAGAAACATTACAAACTGGATCTCTAAATAAGTTTGTTAGAAATGATTTGAATTTCTAACGGGGGGGGGGGGGGGGGGGCGGGGCGGGGGGGGCGGGGGGGGGGGGGGGGGGGGGGGGGGGGGGGGGGGGGGGGGGGGGGGGGGGGGGGGGGGGGGG
>CM075025.1:2780372-2785372 GCA_037576675.1 Pangasius sanitwongsei
TTTTTTTTTTTTTTTTTTTTTTTCCCTCTTTGTTTTTAAAAATAAAAAAATGTATCTTAAAATTTTTTTTTTTTAATTTTTTTTTTTTTATAAACCCCCCCCCCCCCCCCCCCCCCCAAAAAAAAAATCATTAAAGTAGTAGTTTGTAAAGTCGCCTGTAATATAGAAATGCGCGACAGTAAAGCTTTAACCGTGAAAGCTCATCCAGTGTCTAAGGGGGAGAGGAGGAAAAAAAAATAAATAAAGAAAAAACACTTTTACACAAACTCCAAATCCAAAGGGAGTCATAAGTGAAACAGATTGAAATCCAACACACAGCTGGATGTTCAGCAAAGCATTCAGTACCATCAGGATTTTAGTCCAGTGTCGGCTCTCCAGGAAGGAGCCTGAGCGACCGTGATGTAGAGACACAGCTACAGTACACACGACCAGCAGGAGGAGCCAGAGGACAACACTGTGTCACTTCAAGCACCAAGGAAGGCTGATTGATGTTTGCTGTTCCTATAACCAACATTCAACTTCCTGAATGGGAGAGTTTCAGTCCCACAGGACCCCAACACTGCACAAATCAAACAGCAGGCATTAATTAACCTCACATGAACCTGAATCAGTGACTGATTTCTGAATAAGCAAACACTGGTTAATAATAAAGCAGAATAAAGTCTGAGTCATTACTAACTTCCCAATGCCTCTACAGACTCCTGCACATAAATATGTACTCTGTAAAGCTTTATATAGCTCGAACACTAAAAGGAAGGGGAAAGAATGAAGTATTTGTAAACAGTTTTAACATTTTACAGTGTTAAAGGTTAAGTAGAAAATTATCTGCTTTGAGTCAGTTATTACATTATTAATGACAGTGGATCTAAAAAAAAGTCTACACACCCCTGTTAAAATAGCAGGTTTCTGTGATGTTAAAAAAAAATAAAATAAATAAAACCAACATAAATCATGTCAGAACATTTTCCACCCTCAATATGAAATTACAATGCATAAAAATTCATTAAAAATATTTTACAATAACCCAGTTGCGCAAGTGTGCACACCCCTAAACCAATACATTGTTGAAGCACCTTTTGATTTTCTTACACCACTCAGTCTTTTTGTCTACAAGTCTATCAGCATGGCACATCTCGAGATTTCAAAATCTTTCTTGCAAAAACATTATAGATCCATCAAATGGAGGCATCTCCTGTGCACACCTGCTTCAGGCCACCCCACAGATTTTTATTTGGATTCAGGTCTGGGCTCTTGCTAGGTCATTCAAAAAAAAAAAACAAAAAAAAATTGTTAAACGTCTTTTGGTTAAGCCGTTCCTCCGTTGTTTTCGATGTATGCTTTGGGTCACTGTCGTACTGATAGGTGAAATTCCTTTTCATCTTCAGCTTACTAGCAGACACCTGAAGGTTCTGCACTAAAATTGTCTGGTATTTGTAGGTATTCATGATTCCTTCCACCTTGATAAAACCTGCAGTTCCGGCTGAAGAAAAGCCCTAAAGCATGATGCTGCCACCACCATGCTTCACCGTGGGTATGGTGTTCCTTTATGGGCTTTTTTTTTTTTTTTAGCACCAAACATACATTTCGGAATTATTTTACCTTTTGGTATTGGTCTCATCAGACCGTAACACATTTTGCCACATGCTTCGGGGTGCTCTTTTGTAAGCTCTTTGCAGACCACGGCTTCAGCAGTCGGATGAAACCAAGATGATGTGAAGAAAATCCTACAGAAACAGCTGAGCTTTATTTGGGGTTAATCAGAATAATTTCATTGATGACAGCTGTATGATCATTACTTTTGACCATGAGATTGAATGTGATTGGTTCGTTCTGAACACAGCCACGTTCCCAATTATAAAAGGGTGTGCACACTTATGCAACAAGGCTATTGTAACTTTATTTTTTCTATTTTTCCCTAAAATGTTTGATTGTTTTTCACTTAATTTTTATATGTTGTAATTTCACACTGAGGGTGGAAAAGCTCCGACATGATTTATCTTGGTTTCATTTTTTTTACATCACAAAAAACCTGCCATTTTAATAGGGGTGTGTACACATTTTATCTCCACTGTATTTTTAATAATTAATTATTTTAAAAGCGTTAAAAATTAAGATTATGATATTCACAATACCTCAGAAAAGCATGTTGTAACATCATTTATCACACCATCGATGTTTTTAATCACCATATTTCACCTAGCCTTATGAAAAGGCGTTGCAGTTTATAGCAGTATCTATTATGCATTTAGAAAACGTGCTAACAGAATGCATAATAAGTGCTGATTATAACACATAATAATAATAATAATCACCAAGAAACCCGCTTTGCTGAGGCACTGTGTTTATTTATATTGAATTTATGTAGATTCACTCAGATTTATTTGAGTGTAGCTTATTAATTTACATGTGGTATTATAACCTAAAAATAATAACTTCAAAAATATATATAACATTAGACAAGCTGTTGATTTAATATCTCACAATTTAATCGAACCCAGAGCTGCGCTTTAGTTGTATACAGAATCTAAAACAAAAAATAATTTATACATTAAAAAAAAAAAAAAAAGGTTTTTATAGTACGAGTTTCTCTCTCATTTAAGGGGAAAAAAAAGTCTCAAAACATGATGCATTATACAAAAAGCTGAGCTTGATTTCTGTGGGATTGGTGATAGGATGTATTATTAACACTACTTATAAAGCGTTATGTAATTATAACAGTTCATAATGCATAATAAAGCAATAAATTGCAATGCATTTTTATTAATCATTTTTTAAAATGTGTATGTATAAATGCTTTATGAATGTGCTCACAGCTCAGACATAACCTTCACAGAAAGTGTTACCAGCAACTCTGTGTGTGTGTGTGTGTGTGTGTCCGTGTGTGTGTGTGTGTGTGTGTGTGTGTGTGTGTACCTATCCGTGTGTGTAGTGTCTATACAATGGTCGATAACATAGGATAAACTGCTGTTGTTTTTGGGAGCTGAGGTGTGGAAAGCGTCTCCATCAGTCGATCTGATGTTCAACCCTGGATCTTTAACAAGGACAGAGGCATCATGTCTCATTCTCTCTCTCACACACTCACACAGACACACACACACACCCAAGCAGCATGCCTCGTTTGCAGATTTGACTGCGTCTTCTCTGGTCCACTGGGAAAACACAGACGCAGGTCTGTCTCTGTACCTCTGTATCTGTATGATGATGGCTAACATGATAATCATGTTTATTTTCAGTCAGGACCAATTTAGGAGAAAAATAGTTTTATCAAATTTAAAACAAAAATGTCATTTTCTTTCACATTTTACACTATAATCTGTTACATGTATAAATTGTTCATGGTTATTCATTTGTTACCATAATCCTTTAATGATAAATATAAACAAATAAATATATAGTTGTCATATAGAAATCTACAAGAGGAAGTCAGGTTTTATAGAAGGTATAAAAACTCAGTGTCATGCTGTTATAGGAAAATAATCATCAAGAAGCTGGATTGATTGATGGAGCGGAGTTACGGTTACAACCCTGAAATGATTATTTTCCTATAACAGCAGAAGTGTTTGATTCCACTTTTACCACAGCACGTTGCTAATTACAATTTATTTCTTAAAGAACGACATCATAGTTTTTATCCATTTCATTTTACTTCAAGTTAGTTCCTGTTCTCAGTGATCTTATTGCAGCTATAAACAGTCATTCCTTCGCTAGCCTCTCTTTCTCTCTCTCGAAGTAAATAAAACAAAAAAACACCACACAGCATGCAATGTTACCAAGAAACTGAAAAAAGCGTAAAGTCCTCTGTCCTGAAGATGTCAGAAAACTTAAAGTTATAGCTTTGACTGTTACAAAGCGCTGACACTGGAGACTCCTTTCCTAAATAATAAATAAACATCTCTTTACAGAAAACTTCACTACATCAACAATTACATGTGTTTTTTTTATTTTTATTATTATTATTTTTATGTGGAACGACTGCCATACCAGTCCCTATGAATGAGCGGTTACTATAGAAACAATATCATATTAGAACGGGTGCATTACTATAAACCTGCGCTACTGCCATAGCAGCCATGAAATCAGTGGTGTACAGGTCAGTTGTTCCTCTAACCTTATCCTCACGCTGTACAATTTGCACTTTTGCCACCTTAAACACACTCTTGTCAGCCCTGTTTAGGCAAGTTGATGAGGTGAATTTGCAGCCGGGAAAAACACCAAAACTGATCAGTAGTTTTTCCAAATGCTAGTTGATAGGAAGTTGTGAGAAAATCTCACTCAGCAAAAGGCAAATTAAAGCGAGCAGCTTGGCTTAATTTTACTGAGCTCTTTTAAACTAAATCGATTCCTACAGTGAACACGACATGACGTGATCCTCCCCCCCCCCGTCTGTTTTCCCCCCTTCCTCTCAAAATCCTTTTTGCATTCCAGGGCTGAAACCCACACGGTCTCCTTCCTTTCCACCATCCGCCCCTATCCAGATGGAGAGAAAGAAAGAAAAGGAGGGGGGATAGCAAGCTATTTATCCCTCAACACAGGCCTGATCGGGGAGGGGGAGAAGCTTTCTGTATTCTCCTCTTACAACACACACACACACACACACACACACACACACACACACACACACACACACAGTCACTGACTTGCATTCTAATCATCAGTAGCTCAGTAGTGTGATGTTTATTAGCCTGAAGGCCTTGATAGCTGTTTACCCTAAATCCTGCGTCATGTGTTTGTGCTCGCGCTCTTTCTCTCTCTCTCTCTCTCAGGATGTGATGTGCAGAACCCAGCCTGTCACACGACACTTATGGAAAATGTATGATATAACCGTACAAAGCACGCACTTCCTGTCCCATCTCGCCGAGCCATCTGCCAATCCCCGTCTCGCTTTCAGCGCCTCGTCTCTGAACGCTTGGACATTAACACACAGTGGCTATGCTGGGCCTCTTTCTCTCTTCACACTTAGAGCTGCAGAGTTTTTCAGCAACCAGAGCTCAGAGCAGATG
>CM075025.1:2790372-2801745 GCA_037576675.1 Pangasius sanitwongsei
CCACTTCCAGGTGGTAAAAGTAGCTCCACTTTGCCTCAGGCTACATTCCTTACACAGATAATCTATAGACTATCAGCTTCTTCTTCTGCCTTCACACCATTTGGATAGTCCAGCTTCTAGCTCTTGGTGCTTGGGAGTTACTGGCATCGTTCACGGTCCATGGTGAATTGTTGCGAATGTAAAGCACGAGGATGTACAGAGTGATTCGTTTTGAATAGTGTGAATATAAAATCATATTCAAATGATTCAAATCGTTCACATGAGTAGTGTGAGGTTTCATCAAGTAAAAGGAGTTTAAAGATAGTACAACTGTAAAGTTGAGGGAGAGGGAGAGAGAGAGGAGAGAGTGCAAAAGAGGAGTGGCTTTGGGAGGGAATGTTGGAATGGCTGGAGTGTGTGAGTGAATTCCGTGCAGAGTGACAGCTCGCTCGTTTGTCGTTTATCTCCAACTCCCTCACCTCGGGCCATCATGTAAACAAAGCCGTTTTGTCTCTAAACCATCCGTGCCTCCAGTCCTCAGACGCCTGTGAATTGTATTGTACCGTGAATTGTATTGTACTGTGCTGCACTCATCACGCTGTTTGAATCAACCTATTGTTTGTGTGTTCCTAGAGGGTCAAGGTTTCGCCCCACTGTTAACATCGGTGAAATACTGACTGAAGGTGAAGAGTAGGCAGAGCAGGACACACGAGCCAGGTGCTCATCCAGGCATGTTCTCTCACCTTGTACACTCCCACTCTCTCTCCTCTCCTCCTGCAGCAAACACTCGTGTGACAGTGACGAAGGACAGGAGTCAGACAATTACAGGACGTGCAGACACGGATGTGGCACCAGACGCCTGCCGCGTTTCCATACATACCCAGTCTTAAAGAAAATATATTCTGATGTGAGCTACAGAATTTTTGCATTGAAACAGGTTTTGCCATGATCACTGATTTAAAGAATTTCAGGTAGTTAGGCAAATAACAACCATCACTGGCAAACTTTGCCCGGATTGAGAAAAAAAATAATAATAATGACAAGGAGTTGTTTGGGAGCTGAAAGAGACAACTCATTGCTGAGCTGAATCAAATGATGTGATTCAATAAAAAGAGCCAGAATTCCTATCACTGTAACATGGATGTTCTACATCCCATGAGCTTCATGTCTGACCTCCTGGCCATGCAATATTTTCATAAACCTCTAGCATAACCCCTTCATCCAGTTGGATGATGTTTGACCATGTGACCACTGAGACAACCCTGGTGTATACTTCTATTACTGTAACCTACCACCTGCCCATTTCCCTGTACACAATGTATAATCCACTCCGATTTGCTTCTTCAGGTAGTAAATCAGACCAGCTAGGAAAGGAAGAGTGCGAGTGTGTGTGTGTGTGTGTGTGTGCTGAGCCTCACTAATGGATCTCTGATGCTCTTAAGTGCATCTATTCACTTTATGGTATATTTTGAAGTGATGCTTAATGATGGTACAAAGGTCTACAGAGCTTTTATCACCGGGCACAAGCAGAACGTGCACAGCAAACACACCCACACAGATGCTTGTGTGTGGTGATAACAGACATAATGAGTGTGTCTGCAGCCCTGTAGACATTGCCCAGTACATGAAAGTTATCCCAGCTGCTCAGAGACAAATTTTGTAATTACTCAGTTCAATGTTATGTCTCACACTCTCACACACACACCACTGATGGATTCCCTGGCATGTTCAAGTTCATGTTGCCAGTTCAAACAATGTGGCTCTTGGTATGAAAACAGATTGATGCAGCACGATGAAGGCGTGTGTCCTGAGAGACAGAGAGAGCGAGCGCGAGAGAGAGAATGTGTTCCAGGGAGACGACCGAGATGGGACAGGCATTAGGTCATGCTAAATAACACACACCCACACAAAATGTCTGAGGTGACAGGAGACAGCTGTCGCTTTCCCTCAGCTTTTTCCACCAACAGCCGCACAGTTTGCACTTTTCCATCCCAAAAAAAAAAGTCGGTTCTCACAATCGGTTTGGTTCCAGCACCAAAATTCGGCAGTGACATTATGGGCTTGCTGACATGTGCAAAATTATTTTCACAGCACATCATTATAAAATTAAATGGATAAAAAAAATATGACAGGTCATTCTTTGATGAATAAGAATGGTAATAATTGGCAAATCGCTGTGGTAGAAGAGGAATAAAACACTTCGGGACATGCTGTTTTTGAACCGGAATCAACATCAGGTTTATATTAATGTGCTTGTCCTAATACGTCATAGTTTCTATAGCAACTACTTGCACATAGGGCATCGTATGACGAAAGTTCCAATTAAATGGATTTAAAAATTGTTGACATGGTGATGTTTTCTGTAAGGAGATGTTTACTTAACATTTATGGAAGGAGTCTCCAGTGTCAGCATTTTGTAACAGTCAGAGGTAAAGCTGTAATTAAGTTTTCTGACATCTTCAGGACAGAGGTGGACAGACAGGCTGGTGAGGGAACGACTGTTTATAGCTGCTATAACGCAAATGATAACTGGAACTAATTTGTTTTTTGGACATTCCACAAGATTAAATGTAACAATAAATGTAGAAAAGAATGACATCACACTTTTAATAGATTAGAAATTTTGAATAAAACACTTTAGGTTATAAGAAAATAATGAACTTCAAGGTTATAACAGTAACTCTGCTTCATCAGATCCTTAATTAGTTTTCTATAACAGCATGATGCTGAATGTTTTATACTTTACTTACCTATCTATCCATCACTCTGCTATATAGAAACGTTGAAGGATTTGACTTTGGGTCGTGAAAGAGTAAAACATTCCACACCATGCATTATTAAACTCCCACATCTGATTGTGCAATAGTTTGGCTCCTAAAATCAGTGGAAATACAGGCAACTTTCCCTGGTTCCTTTGAACCCACATCCACTCCAGCGCCAGCACCATGTCAATAAAAAGCAGGTACCAGCTTGTGAGGCTAGTCTGAATAAGGCCTTTTTACATACTCAACTGGCAGAGAGGGAAAATATTCAGTGTGTGGGTACTCATTGGCGCTACGCTTTCTGGATTACAGGGATGAGTCAGGACGAGTCAGGATGAATCAGGATGACTCCGCTCCATTTCAGAGCCGTTCTCAGACATCAGCAGCAGAAATCTGAAGCCATGTATGGGTTCATTGTTGCTCACTGAACCTGCATGTAACCCAACATGTAGAGCTTCTCTAATTCTGATTGACCTCGGAGTATAGTGGCCAACTAAACCGTATTTCACAAAAAAAACCTAATAATTCTAACAAGTGAAAGTCATTTTTTTTTATACAAATGAGGCTGACAGAGGGTGCACTAACTTATGCAGAAATGAGTGTCACAGACTTTGGCATTGGAGTGTCCATTCACACTTGGAATAAAAACCACAGTACAACTATTTTCACGAAAAAACAATTGCTTTTTCCTCAACAATGACAATATTAGCTATCTAGATACTAGACACTTCACTTGTGTTGCCAGTTTAGCTGAATGGTTAGCTTAAATGATGTTACCTTTCCAGCAGTAGATATTCGACTTTAGCAGCTAGTAACATTCACTAATTAAACATGACTTACCTTGGAAGAGGAAGATTGAACTCTAAATTACAGAATTACTTTTCAAGATGCAAAATGTGGAAAAAAACATGAAGACATGAAGACTGTTAACAGTGTGAGCGGCCATGTTGATTTGGAGGAGGAGACCTTCCCGCATTTTAATTTTAAAAAAGTACATCATGTACATACATGCTATAATCTCTAGCATTTTATACACTTGTGGCTACAACAGTGGCTTTTTTTAAAATTGTCTAGTGAACTGTACGTACATGCTAAATGTTTGGAGAGAAAATTGGCTGAATAACTTGGTCAATTATTCTTGGCTGCTGTTGCAGGTACTTACGGTAAACCTCAGCACTTAGGCGCCATCTCAGTGGGAGTTCACTGATTATTTCTGGGGTTCATTTATTTATTTATTTATTGGACGTTTTGAAATCAGCAAACATGAGCAGGACTCACCGATTATCTCTGTTGAAACAAAATTCCTTGTGTGTAGTTGCTGTAACAGCTGGGAAGAGGTAGGACTTTAGTAAGTCTCTTTATTCAAGGCTTCATCACCAGCAGAGTCTGGCTCAAGGCCAAACCAAGGTGAGATGGGGTTATCAAGAGCAAATCCACAGTCACAAGCCAGACAGGTCAAAGCCAGAAATACACAGACCATGGTCAAGGTAGAGAGCAAACCAAGGATTTAAGAACCCAGAGACCAGCAGCTTAGAAGTGCAAAAACACATGCAATGCTTTAAGAGCTTAAGGAGAGAGGAAACAAGGAACAGGTGAAACTAATTAGAAGGAATGTGAGCAGATAGTGAGAAACAGAAACAACGACCGAATAAGCAATGTGGAAAGCCAAAGGGGTCTTTCAGGGTGCGTGGAAAGCCAGAGTGTGGAAAGCCCTCAGAATCAGAGCAGTGTTGTTTCTTTTTACTGATGAGTTCAAATATTAGCACCCTCACCGTGTTTGAATGGGTCAAAGAAAGAAATGTACTTCTATTTTACAGCTTGTGGGTGCATCCGACAACAAATCAGTGTTACAGTTCAAAGGGCTAAATGAGCAGAATGAAAGGAAAACTACTGAAATATCTGCAATGTGCTTAGCGACACCAGGGCTAATTTGTCACTTGGTGCTGCATTTTCTTTATTCCCTTGAGAAGTTAGCGATCGTGTCACTTTATACAGTTACAATGGTGTTTAATAAAAAAATCAATTACGTCAAATAGGGATAACACAAGAACTTCTTTTCTCATTCATTCATTTTCCTGTGATGTTCAACTTCATATTAATGATAACTCTGATGTAGAAGTAGTGGAGACGTTGGAGCATTAATGCTGGAGTCAGTGTTCCTGAATGCAATGCAGCGATACGACAAAGTCACACCAAATTCGACGTTTCGTGTGAAGTTAGCGATCTACGAGATAATGAGTGCGATGTAGTTGACGTAGGTATTAGAATGAAAATTGAAGCTTTGGAAGCTGATCTGTTTGAACAGAGTATACAATGAGGAAATAAGAAAGCTAAACAGATCAAAGGACTAAAGCACCGCTGCATTGCTCTCTTTAGGTAGATTTGATGCAAGAGCCTAGACTCCATTGAATCCATCGCATGCTAAATATATGAGATTCATATGTAAGTGTTCAGGGAGGATTTTTGCTTTCAATACAAATTTTTTTTTTTTTTTAAAAAGTCAAAGTTTTGTCAGGAAGAATGTGCAGAGTAGGAGGATGCAGTTATACAGGTTAAAATGTGGGTGTACAAGTTATCAGAGAATTTTTATCTCACAGGAGAGATGCACTTCTGAACTTTTGCACTGGTATGACTCTTTTTTTCCACTCTTATATCTTGATATACTATAAATATTTGACTCTTTGTTGTTTGTGAAAATGAAGGAACATCTGCGAAACCAAACACAGCAATTACATTTCTTTGTCTCTGTTATTTTGTCCTCACCTGTATATCCATATGTTTAGTGGGCTTAGACTGCAGCCCTGCAGCACACCTCACCTGTGTTCAGAACGAGAGCACTTATGGTTTCTGTTGCAACACAGATGCCGTCTAGCCTAAAGGGATAGACAGACGCCATCCAGAGCTGTTTTAGTATGCGTAGGAGTGGGATAAGCACCCTGCGTGTAGTATAAACACCTCAGGAGGCCATATTCTTGATGCAGAGAAAGATTAAAAGAAACCACAAGCTCTGATTCTAAACAATGGTGTCATATTTTGGTGTATTCATGCCCAATGATCATCACCACAACCCCCTGACCAGGAACCCTGACACCATTTTTTTTTTTTGTGAGGTTGAAGCACACATATATGAACAATAACAATAATGAACAATAATAATGATGAAAATGTATTTAACAGAAAATCACGCAAAAGTCTTCAACTGTAAAAAGAATATGAAATGTTTTATTTGTAATATTGGACTTTAAAATTGACCTGCATACATAAGTACTGCATGGCCGTTTGACTAAAAATGGAATTAATGTACGGTACATTTTCCCAACATCATTGTTCGCCACTAAATAATTAGCAAAAACTACTGAAATGGCATGTGATTGAAAGCAAAATGGTGGTGTCTGACTCTGACAGAGTACTGTCCATCATTGTCAAACAACATTTTTTGGGTCACTTCGGCTGAGATTTGCTACTCATATGCATTTACACACCGTGACCCTCGCACAGACACACACACACACACGTCTTATCAGCGCTTTATCAGGTCTTGTGCAAGTCTGACAGATAAGCTGTGTTAAACATCTGCATGCAATAAAGTGATAGAGTAACAAATGTTCTGTTCTCTGACATTCCTTCCTGTCTGGATTATGCATGTCCTCCTCACCCTGCACTGTGACACGTGTGTGTGACTTTGTGCACGTATGTTTGAGCGTATATTAGTTCGAAGGTCAGCACGCCCATTATCTCTGTGTGAGAGACGTGTGTACTGGCATCTCTGAACCGTGATGTTGATGGTGGAAATGCCACAATGAGCTTTTGGGATCAGATAACAGTTTTTTTGGACTGTCTTGATGCCACATTACCTCGCTGCGACACAGACATGTCACATATAAAACCTATTGACTTGTAAGGTAAACGCAGGTGCAGCTACAAATGAGATGGCCCAGTGCCAACTCTACACTGCCTTGCATAAGTATTTACACCCTCTTGAATTTTTCCACTATTTGTGGTGTTACAACTTGTAACTGAGATGGACTTACTTGGGATTTTACGTCATGGATCTAAACAAAATAACCCATAATACTGAAGTGGATGGTGAAATAAGTATAGTTTGCAAAATGATTTACAAATAAAAAACATTAAAGTTATGATTGCATAAGTATTCACCCCCAGTGCTGTGAAACCCTTGAATTAGTTCTGGTGCAACCAGTTGCCATCAGAAGTTTGTCGAATTGAGTCCACTCGTGTGCAATTAAATTGTTGTGTGATCTCAATATAAATACACCTGTTCCTGGAAGGTTAGGGAGCGTACCTAAAAAAAAAGAGCATCAGTGATGACCAAAGAGCTATCACATCAACACCCAAACAGAGCAACATGAAATCCATTATTAAAAAATGGAAAGATTGTAGCACAACTGCGACTCTGACAGGAGACAGTGACCAGGTAAAGAAGGCATTAGTCAGAGAAACAACCAAAAGTACTCTGATGCTACCGCCACCATGCTTCAGTGTGTGGATGGTGTTCTTAGGGTGCTGAACGACCACGTTGGCTGTTTTTCCAATGCACTCCTGAATCCTAGTTCTAGTTAATTTTCCACAAATTGAGAGATGATGTAATCATGACAACAATGCCGATAACGCCATTATGGAACAAGTGCAGTTTAACATTGTTTTCGGTCTGATTAGTTGTCTGGTTTGAAGAAGGTTTTTTAATTGAAATACAGTGAAATAATTTGAACTAGTTATAAACATTTTGAAAATAATCAGAAAACAAACGTTTTTTTTTCATGCTTTGTTTATGTCGTAGGAATCTTTGCCTTGTGTGTTTCCATGCACTACGGTCCTGTGAAAAGCCTGAAGATATTGTAAAAGTGTTTACAAAGACTACTATGCCCAAAGCTGGATAGAAAAGAGACAAAGCACTGTATCCTTGATCAAGGTCATTGTGATATTTGCTTCCATTAATTAAATTAAGAAATATTTTCACACAGCATTAGTGTCCTTCATGTCCATGTATAGAGACATGAAAAACTGTTTTGTTTTTTTTAAATCAGTTTCCATTACCTTTTTGGGTTTTTTTTAACTTCCATTGCTCACATCTTGTCTTTATCAATGGTCCAACTTTTCCACCTCAGACCAAGATTTATTTATCTTATTTTTTTGGCAATATTTAAGTTGAAGTTAAGTTGAAGTTGAACATGTCGATGCCCTGCGTGTTGGATCTTAAAGGGTTAAATGATTCGACTTTTTATAGAACACTCTTATATTTTGAACAGCTCCTCCTTTCTTCTCCTCTATCCTCCTTTCATGCCCATAAGTGTTGTAGATGCAGACATGATAATAAATCTTGATCTAACACGCAGTAGGTATGCAACACAACCGAAAAGCGGGAAGATTCTTGTTTTACAGCAGTTAAATCACTATCAAGCAAGAATGACAGTTACAGAGGGATGGAGTTGAGGGCAAAGGTTTGTATTCCCCAGTGGGTTTAAAGGGAAAATGTGTATGTAACAAGACAAAACATAAGTCAGCAGAAGAATCGTTTAAAAACACATTTTGCCCTATCCCTCTTGGTCTCCAAACCTGATTTGAAGAGTTGTAACAGAAATACTGGGGTCTGAATATTATGTGTTCAGAGAATATGAAATAAAATTCACATTTAAATTACATTCAGAAAGGAAGACACAATCTTTGGACTGATATTTTGATTTCCTCACTAGTAATACCCTAACAATCACTAGTTGAGAGTTTGTGCTACTTCATGAAGCAACATCCGTGTCCTAAGGGTGTGCAAACTTTTCCACTTAACTGTAAAATTTTTTTAAGTGTTTAAGGACTAAGAGAGGGAGCTTAGAATGCAAACCCGATTAGCCTATAGAGACAGCGTAATTATTCATTGTAAGGCAAATATACATACAGTGGGGTCGAAAAGTGAGACCACTTTAAAAATGTGGGGTTTTTTTTTTTAATTATTTAAAATCGGAAATAAACAGGTTTTAGAATTTTGAAATATTTCAAACAAAGGAATTAAATGTTCAATATCAAGTATATAATATCCAAGATTCTGCACTATTTCTAGGTCCCTATTTAAATATAAGCAGATGTGTGATATTGAGCAGGTTAACCGCGTTGTACAAAAGGTTCAATTTTCCTCATATCTTATCTCTTCTATTGAAGCGTGTGTTCAGACGACACGCCGATGGAGTTGATCTAAAATGGATCATAAGGTTTTGCACAAACTTGTGGAGTCCTTGCAAACTCGTGTGCACGCTGTCATTAAAGCAAAAAAGTTGACGAACCAAATACTAAGAAACTCCGAAATTCATGTAAATATTTTAAAGATTCTATTTTTCACTCAAGTTGTTGTCAATAATATAATTTATAATGAAAATTCTTGCATTAAATTAGAAAGAAAATGCAAAATAGAGGCATTTTCAGTACTGCTCTCAGACTTTTGGACCCCACTGTATGTTGTATGTTGTACGTTGACGTAAGGGTTAGGGGTAGAGTGATCCAGATCTCGGTTCTTCTAATAAATAATCTGAAATAAATGTAGATAGTTTCTGTATTCTGAATTAAAAAATAGTTTAATTCTTGTTTTTAGTCTTATTCTTGTTTTTATTGTATTGTTTGTTAATGTTTTATATTTACTTTGTCTTCTTCTTCTTCTCATTATTATTATTATTATTATTATTATTATTATTATTATTATTATTATTGCTGCTGCTGCTGCTCATGTTGTGTCCCTAGCTGCTCTTTATTATTATTATTATTATTATCTCTTTTTGTGCACTTTGAGCCACATTTTATGCTTGAAAGATGCTATACAAAAAGATAATGACAATAAGAAGGAAAAATCAAGAAGAAGAATGAGAGTTATCATAACATTTATCTCAAATTTCTCTTATTATCTTATATTGTTTTGTTTACCCAAAAGTTGTTAATATATACAGTTGACTAAATCTAAATGCTCAGTATAAATATTCATCACAGGTATACCTTCATAATAGTGATGTGCTGTTTGTGAAGGAGTCGAACATTGAATGCTAACTTGCGTACATATAATAAATCATTAAAAAAAATCAGATGTAAAAGTAACAGCATTGTCTATGTACACAAAAATAAATCATATATATATATATATATATGTATATATGATGAATTGTTGTAGACGTAGACCATGGAAACCTCTTTTTAACCTAAGGTCTGTTTGTTGCCTGATATAGAAAGAAAAATGGCAATGAATCATTTAGGAGCCGAATGAGTCAAATGATCTGACTCAATGCAAACAGCCAGAATTCCCATCACTACTTTTTTAAAACAGAAAAGCATCTTTATCTTTGCCCTAAACACACTTTCTGCTCCACTGTCCTCCTTTTATGCACGTAGGTGTCCAAAATGTAGAGACAATAACTGCAGATTGATTTGATGTGCAGTGAAGATGCTGATTGGACAGATACACAGGTGAGCTACGTGTCTTGAGGAACACACGCTCACATTCCAGAGGACCTCTACATCTCATCTCATCCATCAGTTCATCGTTTCCACCCTCAGGGACATCCTCCTGCTTTTTAGCTGCTTTACTTTTTTTTGGAAGACGGTTAAGTAATTTATGGCTCTGTTTAGTTTTTGCTTGTTTTCTGTCCCTGGTCTCAGAAAGTAAAAGGGAAAAGGGTATTGAGCATTAAGAGGTAATGTGTTTCACAGGACACACTGTGCTACTGAAAAAAAAAAAAAAGACTCATAAAAAGCTGTCGGTAGTTTCATTACGGGGATAAATGGCACACACCTTTATGAGAGCAAGAAAGGAGCAGAGCTGCGGCTGCACAACAGCCAATTAATCCCGGCTAATTCTACCAGGAATTGTGTGTGCAGAGTGGGGGAGTGTAAAAGTGATAAAGTGTGAGCCTGAAACTTGGAGATTTATCCGTTCCCTGAACAGATTAGGCCCTCTAACAAGACCTGCATTAAAGGTGGAGGAGGGAAAATGATTTGTCATTCTAACAGCTGGCGCTTGCGGCCTTGAGATTTACGAGCTAGCCTATGAAAGCTGAGGTAGCAGAGTAGAGGATTGTGGGATAGTACTGTGGGCGGGGAGGTGATATCCAGGTGTTGGTGCAGGCTCACCTTGCCAGGTATGCAGGTGAGGTACGTGTCTGGGGAAACACACACACACACACACATAGTGCTGATCTCCTGCGTCACACTCAGTGATCCCCATCTCCTCTCCACTGCCCACAGTTCCGCCAGGATGACCTGCTAAATTTAGCTACTCATCTTATCCTGAATTGCTTAAGGAGCGAAATTACCCAAATCCGTCCTGCGTGTCAGGGCCATGAATAGGTTTATTCACAAACAAAATAAAGCAAAGTATTTCACAAGTTTCAATTAAACCTCCAACAGCCATCTGTCCTGCCCATTGACCAAAACTATGACTGCGACCAAAACTATTTAAATGTTTTCTGTGCTTCCAATGTTAGAACTATACCAAATTGCTGTGGTATAAGAGAAATAAAACAATCGGGGGGGGGGGGGGGGGGGGGGGGGGCAGCCACCCCCCAAACAGACCAAGTTAAAGTGAAAAGGGAGGAAAAAAAAAAATAAAAAGGGCGGGGCAATGATAATTAATTTGAAAAGGGTT
>CM075025.1:2808969-2821810 GCA_037576675.1 Pangasius sanitwongsei
ATATATATATATATATATATATATATATATATATATATATATATATATATATATCTATATGTGTGTGTGTGTGTGTGTGATTCCACTACTGTTATACTTTTGTAATAAAACAGAAGAGGCAGTTACATCATTATTCGTAATTTTGTGCATGACAGCTAATCATCCACAATATTTTTAACCGTGACATGTCTAGTCACATGTAACACGCTGAAAAAAAAAAAGCTGAATCATTTCATTGAGCCTAAAAGGAAGATTGGGTCACAAACCAAAAACCACAGTTCTCAGAATGAGCATAAATTGAGTAATTGGAGCCCATCGTGGGTGGGGGACACAATATGTTATGCAATATGTCAGGGCCTGAGGGAAGGTGAATCACAACGGAATTATTGACTCTCTTATGCAAAGTGACAAATAGTGCATCGAGTCCAAAATATAGTCTAAAATTTGACTTTATACAATTATGCTCTAACACGCTCCCAATGGGCTTGTTTGTTTCGGTGTGTATAATGTGTGTGCTTGCATTTAGTCATACACAAATGTACTTTACACAACATACAAGAGGAGGATGCAAAAGAATGAGATATCAATCTATACATTAGGACTGAGCACAAGAACATAAGCGCTCACACGTGACAGCAATGAATGAATGAACGAATGAATGATTTTCGATGCTTCGATTTCATGAAACACCAATTTAAAAAATAAATAAATTTAAAAACTCCAGTTTCACTGAAAAACGTACAGTTTTGAAAACCACGTGTGTTCTGCATGTGTTATGAATGTGCTAGGACTCCGTGTATCATGGCTGCTGACCAGGATGTTAGTTTGTGGTCTGTTATTTCTTATTTAATAACATTTTGCAATTGAATTTTGCTTTGTTTTTATTAGAATATGGTATGTGCTGTACTGCGCCTGAATCCACTGTTCCGGCATAATAAACCGCACTGAGGAGGAGAGGAAAAGACGGGTGAACACTTTGTATTCGCGTGTGACCTTAATCAGTAGTTCCACGTCATCGTTAGTCCACACGTTTGTCATTTTTTGCTTTGGAATTACTTGTCATGTTGGTGTTTTTCCGCATTTTGTTTTTTCCACTGCTCAATACACCATCACCATGCATTAAAACACATGTTGAGTAAAAACATGGATGCTAGCCAGACTCATGGAGCATGCTGGCAGCAGAGTCGAGAAAATAGCGCACATAACAGGCATAACGTTAGCCAAAAACTAAAGTTTCTTTAAGGTTGCAAACACTAAAAGCTATACAGAGTCACTGACGTGTCTTTTTTGTGTCCAATTTATAAACATTGTTAATTTGAATAGTATTTCATTCCACTGTTACTTCTCTACCATGACCCTGACTAGAATAAAGTTACTGAAAGTGTGTGAGAGTCCTACTGCTCTGTTAAATGTACTTAAAAGCAAAGGAAAAACTTTTTGTAAAAACAATAAGGGAGAAATAAAGTTTTAAAGAGTATAATTGGTATTGATCTACATTCCAACATCTAAAAACAAAAAAAAATATATATATATTTTAGGAATAAATATTATATCAATAAAAAAGAAAGTGGCAAAAAACAGAGATGAAAGAAAGAAAGAGAAACAGAAAGAGAAAGAAGACAAACATGTCTGCTTTGAGTCAGATCAATCCCTCAGTACCACTGCCAGCAGCACCACATGTTCCACAGTGCACTTCTCTCTCAGCCTTGTTAAGCTGTGTGTGTGTGTGTGTGTGTGTGTGTGTGTGTGTGTTAGAGGGGATCTCCAACAGACTATCCGATAGCATCGCTGCACTATCTGCTGCAGTTCTGTAGTTCATTAAAATGGAAGACGCTGAGCCTGCTGAAGAAAAACGTCTGCCTCGGGTCAACAGAGCCGCCTAATTACATTATTTATCGAAAGAACAGGAATAAAATAAGTTATACAGCCAACTGATATGACTGCAGGCTATCGGCCATTTCTCTGTAAATTCCACATGGCATGCAGTGTGTGTAGAGTGGGAGGAGACAAGCCAGTGATCTGTTCATGGTTCTATCGACAGCGAGGACTGATGATGTAAATTTGACTTTTCTGTTGCAGAAAAAAAATCGTTATTAAGATAGTTTCTCAGGGCAAAGTCACATGTAGATGTTGTGGGTGAGTGCGCACTGTGAGAGAGAAGGCACTTAAACTAAAGCAGATCATCGACTACTTGTGAAGCAGACCACTAATAATAATTCGTAAAGTGAAAGAGAACAGTAAACCAAAGTTCATGATGTGCACAAATAACTGTAAAGTAAAATACACCAGTAGTTTTACAAAGTTCATTTTTACAACTAATTTACAAAAAGGTTTAACCCCATGAAACTATTAGAAAACTTTGTAAAGTTGTAAAGTAAAATAAACCTGCAGCTGTTTATAAAGTAAAATAAGTAACTTTAAAAATTAAAACTGATCAGTAAGATTTTGCAAATTAGTTGTGAAGTAAACCGATATCTGTTTGTAAAGTAAATCAAACAAATAAAGCTTGTAAAGTAGGCCAACAGCTGTTTGTAAAACAGTCTATTAACTGTTTGTAAAGTAACCTGGAACTATAACATGCATAGTGACGTAAAGCAGAGCAATAACTGTTTTAAAGTGAAACTGAACAGTAACCATATTAAAGTTCATTCCTGTAACGTAAAATAGAGCAGTAACTGTTTATAAAGTAAAACCGATCAATAATTGTAAAGTAAATCAGACAAATATTGATTGTAAAGTAGATCAACAGCTGTTTGTAAAACAGACTATTAGTTTGTAGTAAAACTGACCTGCATCTGTAGAGTAAATAACAGTAAAGTAAATTTAAAAATTAAAATCAACCCCTAAATATTTGTAAACTAGTTGTAAATTAAAACAAACTAATAACTGTTCATAACTGTAAAAATAAAGCAATAACGTTTTGTAACGTAAAATGGAACAGTAAGGGTTGTAATGTAAACAGCACAAATAATGGGTCTATTAAAAGTTATAAAGGCTACTGTGAAGTAAAACAGACATGGTAACTTATTGCAAATATTTACTAGTAACTGTTTGTACAGTAAAATTGACCAACAGGAGCTTATAAAATGCTTGTAAAGTAAAGCTGTGTTTCCTTCATAACTTTTAAAAGCGAGACCCTGTACTCCTTTTTAACACCCTATCCACTGATTCATCCATCCATCCCTTTCAGCTCATTGTAAGAGCAGTATTTCCATCAGGAAGTGTTTATCGAATTTAACCAGGTGTTCGAAAATGAACACCAACCAAGAGCAGTAATCATTGTGAAACATGAACCCTGTCACTTCTGGCAGTTTTCCAGCACACGTTGGTGAAAAGTGTGAGGACCTTCACACCTGGTTATCAGTACAGACTCACTCGCCCGCTAGAAATTAGCACATCTGTAGTGTAGCCTGGAGTGAACATCGCTGACCGCTTTAACACTGCAGCTGTTCATGTGACATTTTGCCATGTACCCTCACTCACTTGTTGTCATTTGATTCATGCATGATGCTCTTCTCTAAACTTAGCCTCTCTCTCTATATATAGTAATCCCTCTAAACCTGGCATGGCAGGACATGTTGGCACACAGGGAAGGCAAACATCTCACTGAGAGAGACAAAACAACACCATGTGCCCTAAAACACAACCCTGAGGTACACAACCTTGCTTGTCAATCCTGCAGAGTTCAGCTGCAACCTTAAACACACCTTTCTGAGATAATTAAAGCTGAATAATGAATTTTAGATGCAAATCTGTCAGGTCAGTGTTGTAACTGAACTTCATTGGGTTGGGCCTTAACAGTCAGGATAAGTTTTCCGTTGCCGGAAGTAACGTTGCCGGAGGACGTCTGAAGTAATTACGATTGATTCACTCAGGATAAGTGATGTCTGTATAAATCAAAGAGATGGGTGTGTATTCATGAAATACACATGCTTGTTACTGTAAAAATTCGACGTGTAACTGATATGCCTCATTTGAATGCAGACTGATATTTTTGACCCTGTTGTGGGGGACGTGTCCACTCAGGCTGCGCATTAGACTATGTCACCAAGACATAGGATCCTATTCAGATGATCTATGCAAAAAAAAAAGAGATATTAATAAGAAACATAAATAAACAAATATTTACATTTGAAACACAAAAGAAATGGAGACTGGATTTTTATATATCCAAGTAATGTTTTTCCAAACTGGAAGCAAAAAAAGGTTTGAATTTTAAAAGCAACTGAGTTCTTAATAATGAAATTACATAACATTTGTCACAATTTCGGAGGCAGGTGGACGTAAGTGCAAGCTTAACCTTTATTAAAATCCAAACTGTCAGGCAGAATTGTGGTCGAAAGCAGGCAAAAGTCAAATGATTAGAAAGGCAGAGCAATACAGGAAAAACAGGAATAAACATGAGAAAGCAGAAAGGTCAAAACCAAAAAAGCACTCAGGAAATAACACGGAGAGTTGTGAACTGTTAAGATGGGAAGAGCTCGCCAAGAATGGGAATGATTGAGTTGTTTAAATACACAAAGTTCACTCAAGATAAACAGGAAACAGGTGTATTAGTGTTTAGGGAGTTATGTGCGTTGTTAAGTCCGGGCTGGGTTCGGGTCAGGACAAGGAGCGGTGGCTCGTCGATCGGCAGTGGGACCGGATGTGAAAACACTGGGTTATATTAGATCGAAAACCACACATCTGTATTTATGTGTTTTGAATGAAACTTATTTCAGAGATCAGAGTCACATTTTAAAATTCAAATCATTTTTTGTTCATCAGCGTTCACAAAGTCAATATTCAGGTTTCAGATATTCAGAAAACTGTATTCAGGTTGCTCAGAAACAAGCAAACCAATCAAGTCGGAAATTAGAGACTATGCACTGATTGGCTGGATACTGGCTCATTACATTCCAGACATGGTTTCCGAAATAATACACTATATGGCCAAAAGTATGCGGACCCCTGACCATCACACCCATACTTGCTTCTTCCCCAAACTGTTGCCACAAAGTTGGAAGCACACAATAGCACACAAGACAGGCGTGTGAAGGTTGGAGTGGAAGAACTCGAGTGTCCTGCACAGAGCCCTGACGTCAACCCCATTGAACACCTTTGGGATGAACTGGAACACCGACTGCACCCCAGACCTCCTCGACATACCAACATCAGCGCCTGACCTCACTAATGCTCTTGTAGCTGAATGAACACAAATCCCCACAGCCACGCTCCAACATCTAGTGGAAAGCCTTCCCAGAAGAGTGGAGCTCATTATAACAGTAAAGGGGAATAAATCTGGAATAGGATGTGCACATATGGGTGTGATGGTCAAGTGTCCACCTACTTTTGGAGATATAGTGTATATTTCAATGCTTTGAACTCAATGGTGTTTAAATTTCTTTATTAAGAATTCAATGGCTCGTAAAATTCAAACGTTTTCATCTCTTCCTTCCATATAAAAGAGCATTGCCTTTAACTACTCAGAGTACTTAAATCAGACTTAAGTCATGATTTTTATAGTCACAGCCTCTGAAACTCCACCTATGGCTCATAGAGCACTGTAATATCTTTTGTACACTTTTCTGGCAACAAGCTTCAGAACCCGGCTCGGTGTACTTCTGTGTATACGCACTTCTGTCTGCTGGTTTCTTTTGACCACAGTGAGACAGAGCAAGTTGTAGTCACTGGCCTGAAAAAAAAAGGTTGTTTGTAACAGCTAGTGGCCTCAGCATACTTCAAGTGGAGACGATGTTCTGCTGGCTTCCACATGCAAAGGCTTCACTCGCTGTGTCGTTCACATGACACATGACATCCCTGGATATATACACTACATGATCAAGCCTCTAATTGGTTTAAAAAACAAACAAGACTAGCAAAAGTTAGAAGTCTGTCTTGCAAGACTATGACTTGTATGAAGTTATTGCAGTGGTAGCTCAGTGGTTAAGATGTTGGACTACTGATCGGAAGGTTACGAGTTCAATCCCCAGCACCGCCACTGCTGCACCCTTGAGCAAGGCCCTCAACGCTCTGGATAACGGCATCTACCAAATGCCATAAACGTAACAAGACCTGGACTTGCTTATCTATGATTTGGAGACTCAGACAGTGGCTAGGACTTTGCTCTGATGTATAAATCAATAAATGATTGTTTACTTGGACTTGAAAGCAGTTGACTGGAAACTCCACTTGTACTTGAGGTTAAGCGCCCTTACTACAGCACTGTTTATACTTCAGGCACTTCAGCCTGTAAATAATACTGAAAACAGTGTTAGTTAGTAGAACTGCAGGACCTCACAGAGACTAATCTTAACTTCATTGACCTTCACTGAACACACAATTTTGACTCACAGATTACTGAGGAAATTAACATGCCTTTAAAAGTCAGTGGCCTTCTATGCAGATTTTTGCGTTTTTCACACTGGCTACAAAAATGTATTAATTTTACAAACACTGGATATTACCACGAATTCCTGTAATCAAGTGTACCGTGCATTTCCCAGAGTGACTAGCGCTGCTCTCATATTTTTTTGTTTTGAGTTTGTCATGTGTTTTAGTTTCTGTCCTGTCTCCACCCTGTCTTATTATTGGTTGGTACCCCTAATATGTGCACCTGTAATGTGACCCTCCTCGCAATGTCTTGTCATGTTTTTGTCCCATTAAGTTTTTTTTCTGCATTTTCTGGTTCTGACCCTCGCCTGTGTGTTGATTATGGATTGTCCTCGTCATATACCATCTGACACCAGCTATGGACTTTGACAATGATTCTTGGATTTCCCCCAATGAATACAACAGTGAATTTACAGACTTGCGTCCTGGGTTTAATAACTTGTACTGTACACTTATGACTTTTACTGGCTTTTAGTTACCTCTGTACACAAACATAACATAAAACAAAGGATATGATCGAATAAAATTGTACACACTGTTAAAAAAAAGAATGTAAACCACAAGTCTTCTTAATGAATAACAGCCATAAATTACCATTTGATGGAGAAGAAGCTAAATTGTTCATAATAACTGAACCCTAACAGGCATGAATTGATATTTTGTAGCGCCAACCTTCGTTTCTCAGTTAAGTGACAATAGGCTTTGCTGGCTATGTCAGGTTTTTTTTTTTTTTTTGGTTAGACTATTCCCATAATTCTTCTATTCCACTAGCTCAAAGGTATTTAGGATAGATATCTGAGCCAGATGTGTAATATTAGATTTGAAATTCACTGTACAGCACTGCCAGGCATTGACCGTCCAGAATCCAGGCAAACTCTGTCATCCTCACTGCATTTTTTTTTTGTTATTGTTATTAAAAGTGGATAGTTTTTCATAGAGATTGCATAAAAAGCACTGGAATCATGTGACTTTAGTAGAAAAAAAAGAGCCCTGAATATCTTTTCTGTGATACTAGATTCCCCACTACTGGATGATTCAAATCCAAACATGTTATGGATTGCATCACAATATGCTATGAGAAGTTGATGAACTCTTGCATGTTAATGATTCATCCATTAAAAATTAGTGTTATGTATCAATATAGCCTTGCATTGAAAGTGACTAGCTGAACTGGCATTGTTTTAAACTGCTAAGAAAAGAAACAAAATGAAAAGAAAAGAAAGTAGCAGTCTGAAAACAAAATCTAAACTGAGTGAGAATTTAAGGTTGTAAAAAAAAAAATGCAGCAGAAATGGTCACTCTGCATGACAGCTGTAATTATAACCTCTCAGCACCCGCAAGCATCAATTCATCATGGTCTTGTGTTCAGTGTATGGATAGAGAAGCCTGAAACCCAAAAGATAACATGCCTGAGAAAAGCCACGGTGGATGTGATTGATGCTCTAATTTGTTTTCTGTGAAAAGTTGCAAGCTGGTCTTGTCTGAAAAATCTATCGCTGTGTACAGCATCGCAAAACAACTCCATTTGTTGCAAAGAGACACAGCAGGACTAACAGCTCTTACTGGCAAGCCTTGCTTATCTGAAGCACATGCTTAATGCATCTAAAGCGTAATGGGAGACAACTGGGAGTCTCTTAACTCATCATTTATAAGTTGGGCCGAGTCAATGATATTGACTGGGCTGCATTCTACAGGCCGATCCATTAGTGTGTGTGTGTGTGTGTGTGTGTGTGTGTGTGTGTGTGTAGTCCCAAAAGATCGGAGCAAAAGGGCAGCACAGATGTGCTGTCCTATCTCACTTCACAACAAGCCTCTAAACCAACAGTGTAATGTCTTACACATCAGACAGAGAAGAGAAGAGAAGAGAAGAGAAGAGAAGAGAAGAGAAGAGAAAAGAGAATGAGGAAGGCATGAAGAAGAAGAAAATAGTGGAGAAGACAGAAACAGTGAAAAAAAGAGAAGAGAGGAAGAGATAACAGAAAATAAGAAAATAGAAGAAGAGAACAGAAGACAAAACACAAAACAAAAGAGATGAGAAGACAGAAAAAGAGAAAGAAGTAAAGCGAAAGAAAAAAAGAAAACAAAAAGAGAAGAGAACAGAAGAAAACAGAACAAAAGAGAAAAGAAGAGAAGGAAAGAAGAGAGTGAGGAAGAAGAAGAGTGTGTGTGTGTGAAAGAGAGAGAGAGAGAGACAGACAGACAGAGCGAGAGACAGAGAGAGGAGGATGCATGTCTCTTTAAGACAACGTCCTGTTTCTAATTTACACTTCAGTACACCACACAGAATGAGGTCACCACGAATCAAAAAGAACAAAACAAGATGAGAAGAGAGAGACATGAGAGTGAGAAGACAGAGAGAATGAGATAGAGAAAGTGAGACAGACAGAGAGAGAGACAGAGAGAGTGAGACAGACAGAGAGAGAGAGACAGAGAGAGTGAGACAGACAGACAGAGACAGTGAGAGTGAGGCAGACAGACAGAGAGAGTGAGGCAGACAGTGAGACAGAGAGGGTGAGACAGAGAGAGTGGGGCAGACAGTGAGACAGAGAGGGTGAGACAGGGAGAGAGGGTGAGACAGGGAGAGAGAGTGAGACAGACAGAGAGTGACAGAGTGAGACAGAGGGTGAGAGAGAGAGTGAGACAGAGAGGGTGAGACAGGCAGACAGAGAGAATGAGACAGACAGAGAGAGAGAGTGAGACAGGCAGAGAGAGAGAGTGAGACAGACAGAGAGAGAGAGTGAGACAGAGAGGGTGAGAAAGACAGAAAGAGAGTGAGACAGATGATAAGACAGATAGGGAGAATGAGACAGAGAGAGTGAGACAGACAGAGAGTGAGACAGAAAGGGTGAGACAGAGAGGGTGAGAAAGACAGAAAGAGAGTGAGACAGATGGTAAGACAGATAGGGAGAATGAGACAAAGAAACTGTAAACTGGGCCGCAACTCACCATCACATCATACACACACACACACACACACACACAGTTTTAAAAACTGTTTTCAAAAGACAAAAAAACTGTTTTTAAAAATTGTATAAATTTAAAATATTTGAAAGCATTTGAATATTTATGAGTCTTTAACAGAGAGTGTGAACATCACCTGCCGTGACATGCGGCACTGGAAAGTGTCTCACTTCCTTATGCAAAGAAATTGTTCAAATCATGAGCAAGCTTTATCAGCTTTAGCACAGGAATGTTTTATTGGCTCTATTTTGCATTTCTTAGTTAACCCGGGACGCAAACACAACACCCTGAGAGGTCGAGTCCCAAGTGACTTCCTGTTCACCCCAACATTATCACCGAAAAACAAGCATTTATGACATGCATCAGTGCTCTTCTAATATATCAAGCGACACAAGGGTCAATTAGCAAAAAAAAAAGGGGGGGGGGGGGGAATTTGTTGTATTACATCGAGTAAAACATAACAGTTGGCGATGTGGACCCTACGTTCTGCCCAAAGAAAAAGAGAGACTCCGAGAAGTGTGAATAATGTGCAAGTTTACCATTTTATTTCTTTACTTACATCAAACTAGAAAATTGAGCCAAAACATTTCGGGAAACTTGGAAACTTTATATGTAAATATTACAAATATGTTAGACAGTGCAATGCATTCTGACAGCTCTAACAAACACACACGCTTAACAAATCAACACTATCCTAACAAACTTTCAACACACACACACACACAGAGTGTAAACTCCGTCTAGCATCACCACAGAAACCACCAGTTCCACTCAGCGTAAACAGTTCAGAGCGCCACACACACGCCACACACACGTCAGCCAGCCACCCGGACCACAGAGGCGGAGCTGCAGCTCAGGAACCGGCGGAGGACATGACCACAGTTAACACTCAACCAAGTGACCCACACACACACACACACAACCTGTGATTATACAAGACCACACAACTAGAGCAGGACTTTGCCTTGGCCAACGAGAGCTGTATTTTAGACTAGTGTGTGTGTGTGTGTGTGTGTGTGTGGGGACAGTAATGATAGGGCTGGATGATATAACAATACTGATATAACGATACATTAACATCATGATGCACAGGTTTTCTGTAAAGAGATGTTTATTTAACATTTATGGAAGGAGTCTCCAGTGTCAGCACTTCAGCAGTCAGAGGTCAAGCTTTTCCGACTAACTTTTCCGACATCTTCAGGACAGAGGAGTTTACACATTCTCAGTAAAATGACTAGGTACTATTTTTTTGTCTTATTAACTTCAGGAGAGAGAAAAAAGAGGCTGGTGAGGAAACGACTGTTTATAGCTGCTATAACATAAGCAAGAATCAAGAACGAACTTGTTTCACGGACGTTCCACAACATTAAATGTAACTATATATGAATGAAATGTATGATATGCCATTAACAAATTATCGTTAATAAATATAAATTGCAATTGCTGTGGCATAAGAGAAATAAAACACTTTGGAACATGGACTGTTATAGGAAAATAATCGGCTCCGAGGTGGTGACAGTAACTCTGCTTCATTACACCACCCCATCGCTGATTATTTTCATTTAACAGCGTGACACAGAGTGTTTTATTCCTTACACCATGAGCTTTATGTACTGTGTCAGGCTTCTGAAAAAATATTTGCTTTTTCTGTCAACCATGTATTTGTTCAATTGAATATTTACCGGTCGTCCACCTTGTTTGGTGTCTCACTGCTACCATTACACAAACTCATCACTGTACTGTACAGAGACTTGCAGAGAGTTGCTCAGTGCTCATCACATCGATCACATTTCCTTTCTTCAGGAAATGGAATATCATTAACGGACTAATGGATAGTTTCGTTGTGTTAGACTGTTTCAAAAATATATGTGGTTCCCTTTCATTAAACTGTCTTCTGTGAGGAACTGGGTGATCTCAGAAGTTTCGCTGATAATGCCATTTCATTTTTTGTTGACGTTATTGAGGAAAATTCTGAAATATTGTCTATAAATACATTGCACGTACATGGATGAATGTTCAGTGCAGATCATCAGAAGGCATCCACTCAATCACCTTCTTATTTTGGAGGATACATCACATGGATCCTTCTCTCAGTATGCACAATCAGATAATTCTGTTCGCCATAAAATGTGAAGAAAACTAGGACCGAACTGTTACTCCAATTTAGTGAACTGCTGGTCTTGTAGCTAACAGACACATTTGTGTTCATAGTTGTGTTCTTGGTTTGCTAGCTTTCTGAAATCACTCCCCCTGGCGCAATGGGCCCAACGCTGTTTTTAGAGAGTCGCTGCACTGTTTGTAAAAGAAACTTTTTTTCTGTGAAACTAGCGATGGGCTAACAAGGGATAGTCTGTCCTGCTGCCTGCAGGCCTGGTGGTGCACTGCTCACGCTGCTGGTTGATATATACAGTATAACCAATTTGGTCTGCCATCTCTGTTATTATGTAAAGAATGGAGATTTAGTTATGTTTCTGAGCATTTTAGTTATTGTAGTTCATACCACAACCATTCAGAGGGTCTAATTTACTAATAAGCAAAAACAGTAGTGTTTTATGACTGATATGAGAAACTTTTGATTACTTAAGGGGCTGGAACGCCTTCTAACGGTTACAGTTAACAAGCTTGTGAAATCATATGTAGCTAATTTATGCAACGTGTAATAGTGAATAAACATGCGTCATACTTATTGCACTTTGAGACTTAGGTTGGTATGCCATGACTGAACGGCATCAAATAAAATCTCTGCTGCCTCTCAGCCAATCAAAAGACAGGAGGTGGGACTAACACACTACGATCTTCCCTCCAAAAATGACACCCCACAAAACCATATAACCATAATAACCATTACAGCTTGAAAAAGAAATGTTATAATTATGTTATTATACTGTGACAATATTTTAGAAATAATGATATATGATGATATGATACAGTAATGAGTGACACCTTGGGGTGATACAATAATGACTGACATCAGGTGTTAGATTTTTTGCCACGTTGTTCAACTCTATGTCGTAGCAATCTATCATTTTTAAATAAATAATAGCTAATTGGGATAATATCATAAGCTGTGATAAAAAACTTTATGTTGACACATGCTTACAGTGTGTGTTACCATGGTTACCCTGACTTATCAGTTATTGGTCACTGTTTCTCTGTCTGCTTGGAATGTTTCAACCAGACGTTTAAACGGCAGCCTTTCTGGAAAAGTCGTGAAGCTAGAAGAGATTGAATATTAGCTGTTGGTGTTTTGGATCAGTAAGCCACCCCTCACAGCACTGCGTGAGAGGGGGTGATGGGAGATCTCTTGTCACTGGGTGTTCTGTTTAGTCTGCCCCGATCCGCTTGGAAAAGACAAATCACACCAAGAACAAAGACACGACAGAGAGACGGGGGGGGGGGGGGGGGGGGATAAGGGCAAGAATGGAATAAAAATACCAACCTTCACATCCCTAGTAACCCTATCTCTAATAAGCTGAGGCTACAGAAGCAACACACACCCACCCACATC
>CM075025.1:2835264-2872001 GCA_037576675.1 Pangasius sanitwongsei
TTGTGGGTGGTATGATTGGGAGTATGAGTACAGGGTATTGTGGGTGGTGTATGATTGGGAGTATGAGTACAGGGTATGGGGGTGTGTGGTGTATGATTGGGGGTATGAGTACAGGGTACGTGAGTGTGTGGTGTATGATTAGTGGTATGAGTACAGGGTATGAGGGTTGTGTGGTGTATGATAGAGGAGTATGGGTACAGGGTATTGTGGGTGGTGTATGATTGGGAGTATGAGTACAGGGTATGTGGGGTGTGTGTTGTGGGCAGGGGTATATATATGTGGCTCATTTGTGGCATATGTATGTGGGGTGAGATATGTGGCATGATTGAGGGGTGCCTGTGGTATGGGTGGTGTATGATTGGGGGTATGAGTACAGGGTATGAGGGTTGTGTGGTGTATGATACAGGAGTATGGGTACAGGGTATTGGGGTGGTGTATGATTGGGAATTATGAGTACAGGGTATTGGGGTGGTGGTGAATGATTGGCGAGTATCAATGCAGGGTATTGGGGGTATGGAGAGTATGAGTACAGGGTATTGGGGGTGGTGTATGATTGAGGAGTATGAGTACAGGGTATTGGGGGGTATGGAGAGTATGAGTACAGGGTATTGGGGGGTATGGAGAGTATGAGTACAGGGTATTGGGGGGTATGGGGAATATGAGTACAGGGTATTGGGGGGTATGGGGAGTATGAGTACAGGGTATTGGGGGGTATGGGGAGTATGAGTACAGGGTAAAAAAAAAAGCTCTTTCTAGTGAGTTGAGTCAAGTGTTGGTTCACTGAAATTCCCATCACTTGGTTTTGACCCCCTTCCTGACCACCATCTCTATAAAATACCCACCAGTCACAAGCATTCCTAATAGCATTGTTATTATTTTACACAATTATTTTTACATGTATTACTCATGCATTATTTCTTAGGTTCGAACACCTCTTACCTTGGGCTGTCAGATATAACTGTAGTAAAGTAATGCACACAAATGTCTGTGTGTGGTTTGTTATAATGCTTGTTATTATGTGTTATAGTATGTGCTGTATTGGGGAGGTAAGAGTTATGAGGAAAAATGGACAGGAATACATTTCAGGAGTAAATGATTCCCTTTACTTCATTACATTCAGCCATGTTTTTCCAGCTACATTTTATTTTTTTTTATTTTTATTAGTTCAACTGGTATTCTGCTTGTTTTGTTCACTAGAGTTTTTAGTTTATTCAGTCCTCCATAGTTTGAAGGCAGATTACAGACTACAGAACCCTGTCCTTGAGAAAACCAAAACGTTCCTCATTACAAGACCTCACATTGATGTAGTGGTCAGCGGTTTGATTTGGGATTCTGACTCATGGTTTGGACATTGTGTTTGGTTTAATAATTTGCACAGCGCCCTCTGCAGGTCAGGTGTGCTAGTTTCTTACATCTTGTGGAGCTTGTAATATCAGGTTTGGTAATGTTAAACATAAATAATACTTTTCAGTGAACAGGAATTGAACATTATTATAAAATATGTAAAATGAAAACCATCAAATCTGCACATATACATGAAGCATTAAGATGCTTTCATATAAAATAATAGGGTTCAGTGGCTGCAGAACCTTTTTTTTTTTCCTTGTCATTTCTATAGTTCTGTATAGCTTTTTTATTGTCCATACAGTTGCATATTACTCTTAAGTCTATAGTTGTCTAGATATTATAATGTTAATGATGTTATTATGACAATAAATTGTGTTTGAATGGCATTATATAGCTAGTTAGCATTAACCTTATGTCATAGTCGTTGGGGTTTTTTGTCTTTTAGCAGATTAATTTAGCTAGGTAATAACCACAAAGCCACTGATTTCATGCCATTCAGGAATGTGATGGTACCAGTGTCCCACTGATCCATGGACTGAGCCATGGACTACTAAGAAACCCACCAATAAATTTTGTATCTACAGTATTTCAGGACATATACAGTGGATATAAAAAGTCTACACACCCCTGTTAAAATTTCAGGTTTTTGTGCTGTAAAAAGTTAAACCAACACAAATCATGTCAGATCAACAAAATTCAAGTGAAACAAACTCTGAAATGTTTTAGGAGAAAACAAACTTACAATAGCCTGGTTGCATAAGTGTACACACTCCTTAACTAATACTTTGTTAAAGCTCCTTTTGCATATAATGCAGCATTCAGTCTTTTTGGGTAAGAGTCTACCGACTTAGCACGTCTTTACTTGGCACTCTTGATGCAAAAATGCTTCAGATCTATCAAATTGTGAGGAAATCTCCTGTGCACAGCCCTCCTCAAGTCATTCCACAGATTTTTGATAGGATTTAGATCTGGGCTGTGACTGGGCACCAAAAAATTTTTTGCACCAAAAATATCTGTTGGAATTACGCCCAAAAGGTTCTACTTTGGTCTCCTCAGACCATAAAACATTTTGCCATATGCTTTTGGCAAAATGTAGGCAGACTTGGATGTTTTGTTCTTGTTGTTTTTGTGAGAAAGGGCTTCTGTCTAGCCACCCTACCCCAAATCCCTGACATGTGAAGAATATGACAGCTTGTTGTCAAATGCATGGAGTCACCAGTACTTACCAGATATTCCTGTTGCTCTTTAAATACTGTCACAGGTCTCTTGGAAGCCTCCCTAACAGGCTTTTTGTCTTGTTGTCTTGTTCTTTTGCCAGTTTTAGAGGGATTTCCTATTTGCTATAATGATACCTTTAAACAATGTTCCTTTGGATCCCATACAAATGGCTTCAACAGTCGGATGAAACCAAGATGACGTCAAGAAATTCCCACACAGACAACTGATCTTTATTTGGGATTAATCACTTCACTGATGACAGATGTATGATAATTACCTTTGTACATGACTTTGAATGTGATTGGTTAATTCTATTATTACGCTCATTATAAAAGGGTGTGCACACTTATGCAACCATAAGTTTTTTTTTCTTTACTAAAACTAAAAGTATTCATTTTTAGTTTGAATTTTTTTGGTTGTTTTATCACATTTTGTACATCACAAAAACCTGTAATTTTAACAGGGGTGTGTAGACTTTTATATCCCCTGTATGTGTCACAGGCACACACACACACACACACATGCTTTTCTTTAACAGGATAAGTGGAAACAGCACAGAGCCACCATTTGTTCCTTTGTTAATTTGTCACCAGTCTGTATATATACCAGTACACCCCAGCTCCACACAAGCACTTATAAATAAAGCATTAGTTAGATGTATTTTACAATAATATTTATAGTGCAGAGGTCCAAGTTCAAGATTCGATTCGGAGCTAGGGTTAGTGTGTGTAAAGAGTTTTGCTGTTTCTCCACGTGTCTTGTGGGTGATTTCCGGGTTCTCTGCTTTCCTTCCATCTTCTAAAGCATTTTTTTTTTTCAAATGATGTTCCTCACATTACAATCATTACTCTGTTCAAAAGTCATGTTCAAAAGTGCACACTGATTCTTTGTGCAAAATAGGGATCCTTGTTCCTGCATTAAAAAAAATGTAATTTAAAATTTCAAAATACAGTACCCTATATTTAACTTACATTAAAATATCATCTGTAGTAGAGTTTAACCTGTAATGAGGAGTTCAAAGGAATAGTTTTGTGAAATATTTAATTCATATAATATAATTTCCCACATACCCCAAGCCAGGACATGTTTTGTTCCTTACTTCTTTAGCTTCTTTTATGTAAATACATGCCTTAATACTATCCTCATACTTATACACTTGCTTCAAGTGACATCATTAAGGTACATAACCTTATTTTCAAATAAATGATTTTGTACAATAGCAGCGATGGTCTTTAAGGTTACTTTTTTTTTTTTTTTTTAGCTTAAACTCATTCATGGAAAAAAAAAATCAAGTTTTCAAATATATTTCTGTGTCTAAGTCTGAAAGAGTTAAAGATTTCCTGGATATAAAAAAACATTTGTTTATTTACTCCCATGGTTCTCAAGAGGTCCATAAAACATAGCCAGTGGGTCTGTCATTTTCTCATTTTCTAACAGTTGTAGAAATCACAACAATTAAAATTATTGCCAGTAATGGAAAAAAAAGTCAAACAAACAAACAAACAAAAAAAACTTACTGACATCAGTAAATGTACTAGAGTAAAACTAAAAATAGTGATCAAGAAAATTACTCAAGAAAGATTAAACTAGATAAACTAAATAAACCAACTACTTGAGTAATTACTTTACAAGGTACTTTTTTTTTTTTTTTTTTATATACATGTCTACAACTGACACAACTAACCTGAAAATGTTCTATTTTTTATACTGTTCTTATGCTAAATAACCAGGTTTGCTATGCTGAAGTGAACCTCCATCATCAACAGTAGACAGTACACATTGTCTTTTAATTGCCTCACAGTCTTCCAGGTTTAAAATTGATTCATCTTTTTATTGTGAAACGGTGATCAAAAAGATCAAAAACATTTTATTTTTAAAAACAACAAGTAAAATTAAAATGACCATGATTTAATTATATTCAAAAAAAGGACTGTTACAGTGAATCATGTACTCAAGTACTATAGCAAATGTAATGTAGTTTGTCACCCCTGGTTGTTACAACTATAAAAAAAAAAAAGTCAACTGGAATAATAACAATTTTAATTTAAAAAAAAAAGGGTTGTATGTTGTATATTAGAAAAGCTTAGAAACATTAGAAATCCATCCGTCCATTCTCTGTACCGCTTATCTCTGCAACCCGGAGCCTATCCCAGGGGACACGGGGCACGAGGCGGGGGAAAACCCCGATGAGTGTAAACCCATCGCAGGGCACAATTTGGAAATGCCGGTCAGCCTACAACACACGTCTTTGGACTGGGGGAGGAAACTGGAGTACCCAGAAGAAACCCCCAAAGCACAGGGAGAACATGCAAACTCCACACACTCCAACCCCGGAGGTGCGAGGCAACCACTAAGCCACGTTAGTAATAAAAAGGTTTTATTTCTTGTTTTTAAATAACTAAACTATTATTATATACATTTAAAATAATGTTCTTTATTTTTAATAGTTTGTTAAATAAGTCTGTGTACTGAGGAAGTTCATGTTTTTTTTTGTTTGTTTGTTTTTTTTTGTATAGTTAAAGGGATCCCTCACTGTAAAAAGTTTGAGACCCTCTGATTTACACAACTGTTTATCGATTGTTTTTTTTTTTTTTTTTTTTTAGTGTTCATCTTGCTTTACATTCATTAATGAGTAAGGGGTATTTACATTATTAGCCGGTTTCAGTGTTGAAATCAGTAGTGTTCCATGTGGTTTACTTGGGTTTGTTGTTATTGGGGCGGTTTGTGCGAATAACAGCTGGCGACTGCCTGTGAAGTTTATTTTCATATGTGATATTTCCTGTCACACGCACCAGCTTACATTATGGCCTGTAGATGGAGACAAACACTGTTTATGTCTGCGACACAGGGTCACAGGGTTTGGGCTCCAGCGCTAAAAGCTGAAGGGGAGTAAGTAAAAGTGAAAATGAGTTTAACTCAAACAGGACCATTTTTTTTTACCAACCTTGCATTTCTCTGGGTGTATTGAGGGAGTGTGTAATATGTTCAGTAAAACTACAATCACAGCACATGTTAGGGCATGCCCCAATGTTAAAATAAATATGGGCATGCCCCAATGTTAAAAAAAAAAATATGGGAATGCCCTAATGTTAAAAAAAAATATGGGAATGCCCCAGTGTTAAAAATAGTGACCAAGAAAATTACTCAAGAAAGATTAAACTAGATAAACTAAATAAACCAACTACTTGAGTAATTACTTTACAAGGTACTTTTTTTTTTTTTTTTTTATATACATGTCTACAACTGACACAACTAACCTGAAAATGTTCTATTTTTTATACTGTTCTTATGCTAAATAACCAGGTTTGCTATGCTGAAGTGAACCTCCATCATCAACAGTAGACAGTACACATTGTCTTTTAATTGCGTTACAGTCTTCCAGGTTTAAAATTGATTCATCTTTTTATTGTGAAACAGTGATCAAAAAGATCAAAAATATTTTATTTTTAAAAACTCAAGTAAAATTAAAATGACCATGATTTAATTATATATGTGTGCCTAAAAGCCACCAGTAGGAGGATGGCCCAGAATTGCGCCAAACTCATGGGAGAGCCACAAAAAAAAAGGGGCAGTGATGAAACCTAAATGAAACATGAAATGGGAAAAAAAGTATCCTTATTACCGCAAACTCACACGCGTGCCAAATTGATTATGTAAACAGTAACGTAGTAATGTTCTTTAATCGCAAGTCTATTGCTAAAGGATCTTCATCATATAATCAGACGTGGAAAACATTTCTGCAGTCTGGTATAGAATTCAGTCAAGACTTCGGGATCATTTCGTCTAAGTGTGACAAGTAAAACCAGCTTAAGGGAAGTTACGTGAATATCATTTCATTATCATCATATCATCAAAAAATATCATTTACGAAACGATCCAGTACAATCTATACTAACACAACATGTGTTTTGTGTGCAGCCAGTTTTAATGCTAGGAAAATATTTACAAAGTTTACAAATGTTGAGTGAAAATGTTTGCATCCCCACAGGTTTCTTCAATAGTGAAAAGTTTATCTCTATTTTACAGTTTATCCATAAAGAATTCCATGTTTGCTTAATGTTTTCCTATTAAAAACGATTACAAGCCTAAATATTACAGCAGCATTCTGTTAACTTCAGCTCAGAAGTTTGCATCCCTGTTCACATACTCCACTTAATATTTATATACAATTTGTTGATTAATGCTATATTTACTTTTTTCAATTTTTTCATTTGGTCATCTTCAGTAAGTGCTCTATCCTTGTCAGGATCATGGTGGATTAGGAGCCTATTTCAGGCACACTGGGCGTGAGGCAGGAATACACCCTGGATGGCACGTTAGTCCATCGCGGCACACCATGCACATACACAATCACACACAGATTCACACTTATGAGGAGATTAGCATAGCCAATCCACCTACTGGCATGTTTATGAAAGGTGGGAGGAAACCAGAGCACCCAAAGGAAACCCACAAGGACACTGGAGAAAGACGCAAAGTTCTGCACACAGTAACCCGAGCTCAGGATCAAACCAGGGACCCTGGAGCTGGGAAGTGACAATGCTAGCCGCCCCATATTTACTTTTTAACTCATATTTATAAAAACAGGCCCATACACTTAATCAGATATAATTAGTTATAGTAATAGTATAATAATAATGGTGACACTCACTCTGAACATGCTCAGTAGCATCCTCTGCATCCGCCCGCAAAAGAACAGCGACTTAGTCATGGCTCTGAAAATGTAATGTCAAAAGACAGATTTTGAGGTATGAAAGTAATTTTCCTCAACTGGAGAACATTTTGAATTAGGTGTGCATTTTTATTTTATTATTATTATTATTTTTTTTTTTGCAGAAGAACCCAAAACAGGCTAGTTGACTCTCTGTTAGCATGATGGATAGTTGCCAGTGCTAAGCTAATTAGCAAGCCTATCATATTTTGAGATCATTGACAGTGTGGTGTTATTTGTAACTGTTTATATAGCAGTGTTTAGTTTATTTAACAAAGCACTAAACTGATTCCACTTATTTGAAAAATAGTTTAATTCCTGAAAAACATCATAGCAAAAGATGAAGGCCTAAATAACAATTGTGTGGTCCAACTTCTATATACAAACAAATACTCAGGTAACCAAAAAAAAAAAAAACAGATTTCAATATGTAGTCATTTTTTCCGATAAAGTAAACCAAAATTCAGAAACCAGGTGGGAAAAATAACTACACCCTTCCTACTTCCACAATCATTAGGTGTTACTAATGAAATACAGAAGATTCGTTCATCAAGAAGTGTGATTATAAAAGCAGTTTGGTATTCTGGAGCACTCAATTATGTGTATACATCATGCCAAGAAGAAAGGACATCAGCCATGACCTCAGTGAAGCAATTGTTGCTGGAAGGGTTATAAGGCCATCTCCAAACAATTTGTTTACAAATGGAAAGCCATCAAGACAGCTGCCGGTCATCTCAGGAGTGGGCATCCCAGAAAATTCAGTCAAGGTCAGACTGTTTAATGCTCGGAGATATAACGAAAAACCCAAGAGCTACATCATGTGACCTACAGGCCTCTGTAAGCACATTAAATATTTATGTTTATGACAGCACAATCGGAAAAAGTCTGAACAAGTATGGCTTTCATGGTAGGCTAGGAAAAAGCCTCTTCTCTCCAAAAATAATATGGCAGCATAACTTAGGTTTACAAAATTGCATCTGAACAAACCACAAAAGTTATGGAACAATATCCTTTGGACTGATAGGACCAAGGTAGAGATGTTTGGGTATCATGCAGAGCACCATGTTTGGCAAAAAACAAACAACTGTACCAACTGTCAAGGCTGTTTTTGAAGGATGATTTGGGCTTGTTTTGCAGCCACAGGGCATGAGAAGCATGCAGCTATTGAGACCACGATGAACTCCACTTTATACCTGAAGACATTCTTGAGACAAATGTGAGGCTTAAGCTGGGCCGAAATTGGATCATGCAACAGGACATGATCCCAAAGACACCAGCAATTTGACATCTGAATGGCTAAAGAAGAAAAAAATCAAGGTGTTGGAATGGTCAATTCAATGTCCAGACCACAACCCCATTGAGATGCTGTGGCGGGATCTTAAGAGAGCTGTGCATAAATGAATGCCCTCAAACATTAATGAACTGAAGTTTATGTTATAAAGAAGAGTGGGCCAAAATTTCTCTAAAACGATGTGAGAGACTGATAAACTCCTACAGAAAAATTTTACTTCAAGTTATTGTAACTAAAGGTGGTTCTACAAGATACTGAATTATAGGGTGTACTTTTTTTTTTCCCACCTGGTTTCTGAATGTTGATTTACTTTTTTGGGAAAAATGACTACATAATGAAATCTGTTGTGGTTTTTTTTTGTTGTCACCAGAGATTATTTCTGCTCATTTATAAAAGTTGATGAGGACCACACAATTGTTATTTAGGCCCTGATAAATAAAACATAGAACGTAAAGAGGGTGTACTTTCTTGTCCCATGACTGTATATAGCTACTACTAATAAAAAAATGTGCTGGACAGTGCATGCCCACAAGTGACAACACTACACACTAAACAGAGCTAATGTGTCACTTTACGGTATTACGCTATCATTTTATTATTACATTTGTGAATGCATCATTTCTAAGCATTAATACTGACAGAGTGTATCATAGGTAACACACCTCAGTCATCAAGTACTAAAAAAATATAAGCCTTGTTAGAACAACCTGTCCCACAGTGTATATGACAGTAGAGTCTTGGCACAGAGCACATAATCCTCTGCGAGTCCTCAACTCGGTCCTCAGTGACTTGATCTTATCTACACACCACGTCAGATTCCACTGGTTTGGTTCTTCAGTGAAATGAGGTCGAGGTGTGTGGGCCTGAAACACAACACCTGTAACCACCACAAGAGGGGGAAAAAAACAAACTGGGCAGGACATTAGTCCTCACCCACATGTACTAACAAGACAACTTTTACCCCAGGAAATCCCCAGTGGACTTGTTACGTATATAAAACCACAGACAGGTGCTAGAATTATTTATCTGGAAAATGGTGATGTTTACGTCTTATGGTCATATCAAATACATCACAACTTTGTGGTTAGTGGTGCCTGGCAGAACAGCCTCCGATCTAATTTTTGTAATTTGTATTTCATAGTCTATTCTGTATTTTTGCATTTTCGAGATACAGACAATACTTTATGTGGTGATATCATCAAGTAAACTGACACTCCAGGAAGTCTGACTGACTCATCAGAGAGGAAATAGAGCATGTTACAAAAAAAAAAAAAAAATACTGGATATTACTGGATGTTTAATAAGTGTTTAAGACATTTCACACAGTACTTCATGTCTTTTATTTTTCACTATATAGCGAGCCTGATGCTAGCTAAGGAGTAGGCTGCTAGCCAGCAAACGAAGCTGCTATGATCCTGTAGCTATGTTGAGCCCTCACCAACACATGGGGAGGGGGGAGGGGGGGAACAAAAAAAAAAAAACAGGTAATATTTGTAACATTTCCCAATTCTTTATAACATGGCAAACTGCAGGGTTTTTTTTGTCTTCTTTTGTTCCACAGCATTAAATGTAACCTATAAACGGTTAAAAGTATGATGTACTGTTCATTAATAAGTGAATAAGTAGTAAATGAGTAGGTCATTTGCTGTAGTATAAGAGGAATAAACCATTTTGGGATGTGCTGTTCTAGGAAACTAATCATTTTGAAGGGGTAACAGTAACTCATGTCTCGAAAGAGTTTTATTCTTACTTAATATATTTGTAAGCTTCAGTATTTGTTGGTTACTGTGATGCACTGAGTATTTCCTATTAAAATATATTTTGATGTATTTTTGCCCATCCCTGCCTGAACACTTTTGGATACTACAGTGGTTAGATGTGAAACAGTGGAAAGTGTGTAGGCTAGAGAAGAAATACCTGCCGCTGCCCTTTCCAGCCTACAGCACTAACTTTCCCCTGACCGCTCTCGATGTGCAATACCCATTCCTGTTTTCTTAAGTTGGTGGTATCTTTAATCCTTTAATTTCCACATTCCTGAAGACCTCTTCCCATAAAAAAAAAGGCAGATCTGCACATTTATTTATAGATTATGTTATGGATGTTTGCTTATTTCACACGACAGTGGTAGCTTAACCATTAAGCTTATATTCTAGCAACCAGAAGATTGACCCAAACCACACTTTAAAGCATGGCATATTACTTCTGCTTAGTTTTACAGAGACATGATGAAGTTTGTAAAGCAGCTGCTTTTCATATTGTTGTTGTGAAACTTTCCCAGGCAGACCACAGCAAGCCACAATGCCACAAAGATATGACATGTTCTGGCATGTTATTACAATAAATACAGAAAGAAGTATGCAGCATTTGTGAATCAGAAAAATTAGTATACAAAATATTGAGACGTTAGCGGGTTTCTCGGGTGGAATGCGAAAAATAATTTTTCATTAATGACTCAAGATCTGATCTGTCACATGTCGAGTGTATTATGAGAAGCTTTATCAGTACAGGATGGAAAATCAGAGCAAGGAAATGATTACTAAGGAAGGTGATGATTATGTTTCTTCCACCTTCGCTATCGGGATTATTGTAAAAATCAGTTCCTGACCTACAAGTGACTCAAGTGCATCAATGTCCCTTCAAGTCATAATTTGGAAGCCTAAGAAATCCTTTTAATAGCCAGGTATCTGACTTCATACTCACCTTTATACTTTTACCATGGTGGATGACAGAATGGTTTCTGTGGTCAACTGTAGGCAATTCTCTACAACTTATTTGTAGTCGTCACTGACTGGGTCACAGACGTGAGTAGGTATACATCTCTGACGTATTTCTAACTATTTAGGAAAGTTAGGAAGTTATCACAATAGATCAGACACTTTAAAAAGCTAATGATGGCAGTGCTCTTGAAAGTAAGGGCTTCATAAATATGACTTTGCATCTAATGAGCACATGAAAGCAGCATAAGTTTAAACACATTGGAAACACTATTGACAGTTATTACTTTGATATATCTATTTCATTCTTTATTTGTCTACTACATTTTTGATGACTCACTCTAACGGCACACTGAGCCTCCAATATGCTACCAAAAAAAAAAAGTAAAGAAAACAGATGTGCCTTGGTCATCAGTTAGGTCTGGCCATCATGAGTCAGTGACCAGCCAACAACCAAAACCAACTAAACAAAAACATTGTATTGTCCTGATCTCAAGGGGAATCCTTGCACCTAAGGGAAAGGGAAAACAGAAATGATCAAAAAAAAAAAAAAAAAAAAAGGAAGTTTGTTTCAGATTATTTTGATCTTTATCACTTCTAGAAAAGCAATTTGTCTGTAGGCTGCCGAACTTTTGATAGTTAATGTACGACACGCCTACAACACTGTTCTGTGAAATTGTTGTAATGCAGCATGTTTCCACCGTGTTATGTCTGCATCGTTCTTCCTCTGTGTTGAGGGGGCCTGTCCCTCTATTGTGGGAAGGCATTTCTCTTTTTTTTTTCTCTGTGCTCCCCTTCACTTTCATTACCTTTGCTCAGGAGGGAAAGTACATTAGAGCTCACCTCTTGGACACCAAAAAAAAAGAGGAACTTGCAGCACTCAAACACTTTTCATTTTACCCTCACACACAAAAACCTAGCAGCAGCACAGGAAACAAAACTCAGCCCAGAGTTTCTCTGCAAAACAGAGCTGAAGTCTGACTCACACTTCTCTTCATTCCTGACATCACTCAACTGCGTGTCGTTAGCTTCTCGCTGCCTGGGCTATGTGTGAATCTGGAAAGAAGTGTTATGAAGGGGAAAGCTGCGGAGCACGTGTGGATCAGCTGAAGAGACTCATCTGGGTGCTGATGATCTGGGTCTCTATCCTTTCCCTGGGCCTGGGAGCCTCCATCACTCTCCACATCATCCTCCGTCAGGAATCCAACACAGTGGTACAGTTATATTCTTCTACCCCTACTGATTACAGTATTATCAGTATGAAAAGTTGAAAATGATGAATTCAGGCAAGTGGAATCAGTGGTTCTAGCAGCATTTAATGGATCAGTATTATCGGTATTAATTAACAACAGAAACTGACAAGTCAGTTACCAAATGTTAATGAAAACTTAATACATATATTTGTTCTTTAGTGATGGTCACTGGCGTGTTTTTTTTATAACAAAAAGGCAAACTGAAATAATTGGTATTTGATTCTTGATAGGCTGTACAAGTTGCCAGTAATGAAGTGGCACGAGAGCAACGATACAGCACAAAGAGAAACTGTGTGACAGAGGAAACACATGTATTAACGTAAGATTGCGCAACATGTTATGTGCAAGCAGGAAGCATAGATCAGCACATTTTTCCACCGGTGCATTTTTAAAGGTTTGGACCAAATGAACTGCAGAACTGAACCGATTCTTTACAAGTGTTTGTAAAAAAAATAAATAAATAAAATGCATGTGATTGATTGCTGAACTGATTTCAAGGTCATTCCTAAAGAAACATGTCTAGGCCTGGCTTTGGATTAGTGTAAATATCCAAACGATAAACAGTCAACCCCTTTTTACATAATTATATGAATTATTGCACTGTTTGTAACCGAACTGAACAGTGTCCTGCAGCTCCATACCTTATTGATTTATTTAAACTTAAGTTATGAAGAAATGTTTCATAAACTCCTGACAGCTTCTTTGGAGGTTAAACTCAGTAGTAACACCGAGTTGAAATACAAAGCTTTTTCCTGGAGCCTGAAAAGAAGTGTACTTGAAGTGTACTTTGAAACCATGCCTTTCACATTTGTGGGGGGAAAAAAGAAAAAAAAAAAAAAAAGAGACAGACAACTTGTGAAAGGACAGACACTATAAATTCATAGTGAGTTTCATATGTTCATACATTTTGGATAGCTGGTGCCTAGTTGTGCTTAGGTTCAGATTGAAACGTGATGAACTATGGCTATTATAATTTATTTATGTAGAGATCTGTAAATCATGTTGAATTACCTTTGTCTTACAGCTTATACTACATCAGCATGTCTCTAAGTATAAACCCAGCACAGCACCATCTGATCCACCAACATGTTACATTCAGTGTTAAATAAAGCTGTTATTTCTGCATCATTACGACTACAGCCAGTACAGGCATGTGAGGTGCAAAAGAACCAACCGTCCAGCAGCGTAACCGGGAAAGATAGAGCATGATTCATGTGTAATGTAGTCATTTTCAGCCAGCAGTGCAAATAACCACAGAGATAAGACATGGTATGTTATTCTGCTATGACACAGGGATTCTTTTTAATCTACTGTGCATCGGTCACGCAACTTTATTCCACAGTTTATTTTGCTCATTCCAAACTCCACCCTGAAGTACATGAATTTTTTAGCTTTTAATGTTATGGCTGATCATACATGTCTAAATCAAAGGTCATGTCTGAAAGACAAGTTCCTGTTATTGCTTATGTCATTGCAGTAAAAAAAAAAACAAACAAAACAAAACAAAAAAAAAAAACAACAGAGATTGCCATGTGACTGAGAAACCAGAAAGCACAAACTCCTCTGTCCTAAAGACTCCAGTGTTGGCCTTCACCACAACAACGTTTTTTTTTTTAAAACCCTTAGAATGTGTGGCGCATCTGCCATACAGGTCCAAGCATGAGCTGTTACTATAGAAACAATAATTTTACAATGAGCACATAATATAAACCTATCATTTATGTCATAGTCAGAGCTGTGCGGTATTGTATGTTATTTTGTTGTTGTGAAAGTTTCCCAGGCAGACCACAGGACTGGGCCACAAGCCCACAAGAAGCAATGGGGATGTCAGGTACTGGAGAAGAGCCATAATGGAAATAGGAACAGAATAAGGGCAAGAAAACTGGTGTATTGAACCAGGGTCTGATCAAAATGATAAACTGATAGCATGGTAACTGTAAATTCCAAAAATCACAGTTTCAGTACATCATGTATTTGTTCACATCTTCAGATTTTCATAGACAACATAAAATACGATATACTACTAAAGCAGAAACTGCTAGAAGATCTTCAATGCAGACTTGGTAAAAATGTATCTAAACAATGTAGAAATGCTGTTTTTCTTGATTTTTGACCTGACCGGTTTGTTCTTTACAAAGTAGGCAATGATGTTTAGAAACTAAAGCCTATTTTAAAGAGCATAGAGATATTTTTTTTTTTCTGTTTGACATCCTTATGAACAATCGTGTGAAAACACTGACAGAATAACAATTTCAGCTTTATTATTATATTATATTATGGAAACTCAATAATGCTAGCCTATGATCACAGGCATCATTGGAGATATGAAGACTTCTAATGTTCTCAACTTTCAAAACATACACACACACACACACAGATGCTGTTTAACGCCAGTATATCAACACAGTGCATCACTAAAATGCAGTTACGCTGCAAGTTTTGGGATACACCAGAGCACTGTGAACTATCTGTTTTAAACAAACTACTGGAAATTGTTTTACAGTCTGATGAACTAAAAATTAAAAAGAACAGACACTCAGTTCAATATCTACAGACTTAGACATTCTTATACACTCTGTCAAAATCATAGTGTCACAGTCACCTGTGGGATAGTTATCAGTAGTTAAAAGTAAACAATCCACTGCCCACACTTCTAACCATAATTTTAAAAAAGCAAGCCGTTTTTTAGCTAAAGGCCAAACAAATTTTTAAAAAATGTATAATAGACAATTAGATGACCTTTATGGAAGGAGTCCCAGAGTCACCGCTTTGTCATGATTTGTCAGTTTTCTGCCACAGGAAAGTCTTCAGGACAGAGTTTTTGGTTTCTTATGGCTGTTATAACAGACCTGAGAAAAAGAACTAACTTTTCGAAGTATGTGAAAAGTATTATGTGTCATTCATTAATAAATAATACATTACAAATTGTAATCATTGGCAAATCTCCGCGTTAAATAAAACACTTAGGGACATGCTGTTATAGGAAAATAAATGATTTTGAGATATTAACAGTAACACCACTTAACACATCACCCTATCGATTATTTCCATATAACAGGGGGACAGTGTTTTATTCCTTACATATTTCATTATAAGTTTATCTGTATATAAGCTCGGATTTTTGGAGGCAATTTTGTATGTGTCTGTGTCTTTGAGGGAGAAAATTACTGCAATTGGTGACTACTATTTCCTTTTCCAGGTTCCCTCTAACAGCATTGAAACCACGGCCAGCACACGCTCTCAGCTCACTTCATACTACATTGGTAAGCCTGAGTTTTTGGCTACTATTATTTATTCACTGTACGTCCACTTCCATATTCACCAAATGACACCAGATACTAATTTTTGCTGCTACGTTTAACATTTCTCCGAAATTTTATCAAATAATTTCTTTAAGCGCATGTTAGTATCAAATCATAATAATCAATCTCTTTGCTTTTAGAAAAGACTAAAAACGACGAACATGAACAGAGACTGCACTGGCGGAAAAAAAATGAAGATCAAAGAGATACTGCAGTAAAAATAGAGGAGGACGGGAATTATTTCCTCTTCCTCAGAGTAACCCTGGAGTCCCGGAGCCAAGGTGTGAATTACATGGTCACGGTTATAAAGACGCCAGAGGGGAACAGCCCCCGCAATATCACTGTGGGACATATCAATGGAACAGAAATCTCGACTGGATTTATGGGTATAGGATTGCAACTAAGTAAAAATACGTTGATAACTGTTACCTGCAGCCCCTATGCACGATTTGATGTCCATAACACTTACTTGGGCTTGATCAAATTCTGATTCATTGTGCTGCCTTCCTGGATGTAACTTCATGGGAGTAGTCTACACTTTCAAAGGCCATGTTAATCACTGTTTTACCATGGCAGTCAATTATGGAGATTGAGATAACCATTTTGCCTTAAATGAGTTAAAGCTTGTTGCAATTTACTGGATTCGACATAATTTGAATACGAGACATTTCCAACACAGCCATATTTTCACAAAAAAAAACATATTACTTCATAACATTTAATGAAGGCACAACAAAAGATCTTTTAAGGCCCAGTTAAACCAGTATTGTTCGATACCATCTCACACACTTCATTAAGCCTAGAGTCCTATTTGGACAGCCTTCGGTTTTCATGGGGAGCTCAAGTAAATCCATCCCTTAGAGATGCCACTCCGTGATTTTACATGGTCTTATAATTGTATTCTCATCCCGACAGACATGTCTGTGAGTTTTACAAGCAGATTTTGACTGCTGCTATGTGCTGTAGATGTCTTTGCGTGTATAGAACACTTTTGGCAGCCACAAAATAATGGATGCTTTGACAGGGTCTCTCTTATTTACATTTTACTTCATCTCCGTATTGTGTTCACAAATAAAATGAAGTCAGTCAAATGAGCTAAAGGTTTAAAGCCTTGTCTGTGTAGGCTAATAACCTACTGGATGCTTTTATTTTATAGAATTTATCTTTTGTCTTTCTACTGGTTTTATTATATTTCCCATCCATATCAGTGTGTATTTAGGAGTGCAAAATACACAGAATTCAGCACTACCCACTTTTTGCCTGTAACCAGGTAGTCCATAATCCATTGGAATAAATTGTGTCTAAGTTACCAGTTTAAAAAAAGTTTTTTTTTTTTTTTTAATTCCCTCTGCATGTGCAATGTTTTTCAAAATTTTGCAAAAGGAACATATTTTATCTTCAGTGTTATTGTGTAATTAGCGCTAGTGTTATTGTCCACACTTTCTGTTTGTTTTTTTTTTACATTTCTTTTGTTATATGCACTGATTTGTACTGATGGTGAAAACAATGCTGTTCCAGTTTATTACATACATCAAAGCAATGGCAGAGCTAATGTGTTTAGGTTCACTAAAACCGTAAGTGCTAATATGTGTGTGTATATAAATATATATATATCTGAATTCTTTTTTTATACTGTTATGTTTTGCTTAATTTATTTTTTAGTTCATTAATGCTGATAATTCAAATGTACATAATAGGTTTTTTAAACAATTTCAACATGTTGATATGAATGTATTACTGTTAAGACCTGACTACAAGTTAATCATCTTGTTGCACATTACGAATGTACAGTCTTTTTTTTCAATGAATGAAAAAATTGATTAAAACAATAATACAACACGTGGCATGTTGGCGCCTTATCGTTCAGAGTGCTTTTTTTTTTTTTACCATCTAAAAGTTCTTTTATGCTTAGATATATAATTTACATTATGTTGTAAATATGTTGTTTATATATTTGCATTGTTTATGTATTTGCATATTTTCAGTTTAAATAGTGTCTGTTTTTCATGTTAACTAATTTTAATCCTTAGACGATAATAATAATAATAATAATAATAATAATAATAAAGCAAAATTCTAATTATTTTTGGATTTTTTTTTTAAATTACTATTTAAAAACTTTTTTAAATAATACTTTTTCTTTTCAGTAGAAAGCTAAATTCCTGTGGGACCATTCGTCCACGTGGTCCTACTCTTTACTTTCTTGTAGCCAAAAATAGTGATTAGATAAAAAATGACTTTCCTGCTTAAAGAAAATATTATTTGATAGATTTTAATATAATTGTATCGGTAGAGTGCTCATATTGTTTAATTAAAAGTTGTTTTCCTTGTGACATTTATAAAATAATGAAAATCCCCTAAATGGTTAATATTGCTCTATATGTAAAGTGAAATGAAAGCTGTTGTTACCAGTGTCAGACGAGCTGATTCTTGGTGTAGGAGTGGGATCACAAGACTTGACTGTTTCGACATGGCTGTGAGTCATCCCCACAAACCCCCAATAGAATATCTGAGTCAAGTGGAGGCTCCCGCAAGACATGAAAGAGTAAACGGTGGATAATTTAAACATTAATAATGCAGTTAACACTAATTTGTTTGTGCACATTTATAATGTGCGATGTTGTTCATGGGCCCACTGTCATGTCTCCCCCTTCACATACGCTCCCATTAACTTGTCACCAAAGTGTGAACTCTGCGAGACTGCATGTGACGGGGTAAAATACTGTTTCACAACAATGACTCAACCGTGAGACCCCTGCTACAAAGAGAAACCAAAATAACCTGAGAGGCTGAGATTTGCCACATAACACGCTGTCAGCTGAGCAACGGCTTTCGAAGAACGATGAGCTGTATGAGGCCCCTCTGCCATACACATGTTGAGATGGTACTCTCCAATTAGCATGTTGGTGGTATTATAATTACATTTATCAAATCAAAAAATGTTCTGCTGGGTTACTGTTTGACAAATTTGATAGTTGAAATATGTTGTGGGTCTGCCTCCCAATGTCCTGAAAAAACAGATTTCAATTCTCAAATTTGTCCAAATGATGCCAAGCAGTAAACCACAAACCTGTCCCATTAACTTATAATTGACATAAGAATACTGAGTGACCACAAGTCTAAGTAGTACACCATACTTCTCTATAAGAAGCACTTTAAGCAATAATGACATCAGGGACAGCTACAGCAGCCAGAAGAAAAAGTGATCCGTACTCGCTTGCGTAAATTAGACTTGCTGCTTCCTCCCGTCGTAGCCCACAGTTCTGCTATGGCAAAACCACCAGTTTGATGAAATGTAGCAACATTATGATTTTTTTTAATAGTTCTTGGAATCTGGGACTAAAAATAACCTAAACACAATCAGCCCTATCTTTTGCTTCTTCATTCATTCATCTTCAGTGACGGGTTTAAGGCCTCAGCATACTTAATGTGGAGATGGGATCAGTGAGATTTGAGTGAAAACAAAACCACCTTTGAGAGCTTAAAAGCTTGCGAACTTACTCCAGTATTATAATGGCCATTGCAAATGAGTGCTCCAGTACTGCGGGTGGCGCTATATACATTTCATGACAATTTCTTTGACCACAGGAAGACTGCAGCTCCTTAGATTTATTCATCTTTGAATGAGTTGACACAGGAACCTCTTGTTTTAACAACTAATCACAGGCTTGTTGGCGTAGCATGTTTATCTGCAGAGTTCTCCCAGCTGCAATACACATAACACGCTTAGCCTTTGCACATCATCTGTTTACTCTGCAATTAGGTCAAAATTTGAGTGGAAGCCAGTTGAACATCGCCTCCACATGAGTAAGCTGAGGCCTTTTTCATGGTCAGCGTTGCACTGGATCTGGCGCCCATCTCAGGAACAATGGGCGTGAGAACCGGACACAATACAAATGGGACAGTATGCGGTATTGAAATTTTCGACTAAACATCTTTAATCTGTGCTTCCAGAAGGAAAGTAATGGACATTTCAGGGTTCAGGTGCTTTTCACTGGGGCTGGTACCCTCTGGGGCCATCTTTTCTACCTTTAGTTACCTGAGAAAGTGAATGTAGTGTAGCTTTAAAACTCATTTAAGGTACACTGGCCCTTAAGCACAAATGGGGGTATATTTACATGGTTTGTATGTTGAGGAAAATGTAACTGTACAATGCAGTTGCTACGGTCATAACCCATTAGAGTGAAACTTCCACAATCTCCCACTATTATAGTTGTTTATAAAAACAGGCTACTGGTCTACTGTTTTGTTTCATTTTTATAAAACTGACTCTAGCATGACCTGCCGCTAAGGAAATGAGGGACAGAGAAAACTATTTATAAATGCTGATCAGGGATTTTCATGTAATGATTACAGTTACCTCATGATGCTTCGTCAATGGAACGAAATCCCCTACGCAGTCAACAGTGAGCTAATAATTACTCCACTGTGTGTCAAATAAGCAAAACCTATAAAGGTCATCCAGCTCCTACACCACACTCACCCACCACATCAATTGACGTGATATCTTCTGTACTGTCGTTTCAATCTAGGTGGCATGTTTGTATTTTTGGGCTGCAGAATGATATTATCTAAATTATTGAAAATAGAAGCATGAACACATGAAATATTGCCCGCTGTCATATTTCAGTTTGTGTAGAGCTCAGGTTTCAGTCAATGACACATATGCACAGTGAGGCAATCACACATAGGGAGCTTTGTGTAGTAGTTGAGATTCCTGTATTTTACCTGTGTGGGCGTTGAGAGCAATCGAATCAATCATCAGCGTCACATTAAATCAGCAGAGCATTCAACATGATTGTCACTTTTGCCCACTCTTCTGCACTACAGCCTAGCCTCAGCTGTGTTCCATACCAGATGAAGCAAACATGAGAGAAAAAAAAGGGGGGATAGAGATAAAGTGCAATCTGAAACCTGATTGAAACAGAAACAAAAGAGAGAGAGAGAGAGAGAGAGAGAGAGCGTGTGATAGGGAAATAATACCGCTATGAAAGGAGATTAAATAATGGGAAATAATTCTGCATTAATTGAATACATGTACTTACTTTAGTAATTTGCCTCTGTTACTGTAATGGCTTGATAAGGCTGAGGTGTGTTTTCGTCATTGTTATTCATAGCAGAATCTTGTTTTCACTCAAACTCTGTGTTATGACAATGCATTTCCCCTACCACTTTAGTTCTGGACTTGGTCTCTCTTGTGTGTTTTCTCTTTCCCACAGTTGAACAAGAAACTGAAAAATGTACATGACGTGCTGGATCAGAAAAGGGGAAAGAGTGGACAAACTGTAAGCAACTGCCCTGTGCAGTTCTCCTGGATTCTTAGTTTACCCTTTAGTTTAAGAAGCTTAGTTTGATGAAATATGAGTAAAGACATTGTGCCACAAACATGAGATGGATGTATGTCAGCAGATAGGGAGGTAGCGCAGTTGTGAAGACACACTGTATAAAAATAAATAAATAAATAAATAAAAATGCAGATGGTAGACAGCCTTAACATTTAGTCTACAAACGCAAGACCACATTTTCATGCACCTTCCAGGACATATTTCCTCCCTACATTAAAGAGCTGTATCTCGAATTGTATGCGTGTCCTAATATGCAACACTTGTATGGATTAGCGTTGGAATTACTGTTACCACCCTTGGCCACCACTATAACAACAGGCCTTGAAGTACTTTATTCCTCTTATACCACAGCAATTTGCCAACGATTATTTTTAATTATTAAAGAGCGTGCAGACTTACTTTTTATCTGTTTATAGTTACATGTTAAATGGGAAACAAGTTAGTTCCTGAGATCACATACATTATAATAGCAATAAACAGCTTGTACAGCTTGTAGCTTGTAGAGTTCAGCTTAGTACTAATGAAAGATGAATAAATATGAAATAATATTTAGCTAACTGCCAGGTGCCACAGCTTCCAATGTCCAGTTGTGTACATTAGCAAACTTCTGACTCCATGTTGATAGACGGCTCCGTTTTCAATCTCTTCTCAAAGTCTTCAAATATTTTCTAACACTGACATGAGGTGAATGTGCTAGGCCTGTTGGAGACATTAGTACCTTCTTAGTCACATGCTTCTCAGGTACAGAGCTGCGTACTACAAGGTGTCCCAAAAGTCTCCATACATAGGGGAAAATTAACACTTTCAGCAAAATGTCTTCCAAAATTTTTCATACTTAGTTTATATATGCATATATATATATATTTTCAGATAGCCTTTACAAATGCCTTCGATAAATGAAAAACCTACTGAAATCATTCTCATGGCTGGATTGGGAAGCTGTCGCACGGTTGCAATGGACTTTAACGGGAAACATGGTGAGCACATCACACACGACACTACTGCCAAACTTATTACCAAATTCAAAAAGACTGGAGGTGTTGCGCACCACCTGAGAAGTGGACGTCCACTTCGTCCACTGACGAAGGCACAACCGATGTGGCGCTGGCAAACAAAAACGTCCCGTGTGTGGAGAATTTTGGGGCGCCCTGTATAATAGGGCCAGACTAACCGCAAAGCGTTATAGCTCTACGCCCTTACTGCAAGTCCACAATTGGCTACATGCTCATAATCTTCTAAAAATATTTTCATTTAAAGTTTATACAGTCACACTGGTGTTTATCATTTAACAGTTCACACCTTTACTGTTTCTTTGTCCACTCACAGTGCTCTTGCTCTTGCACATTATGACATTAGTTCCATACATTGTAAACTTTACATTTATTAGTTTTATTTAATATCCTACACTCAAAAAACAAAAAAGTTTGCTCAATGGATCTTTGAATAGATCTTTGCTTCTTAAAGGGACCCTACCAGAAACATCTTCTGATAAAGAAACCCTCTATCGTAGTCAACAGTCAAAAAAAAAAATATATAAAAAAAAAAACAGAAGGCCCATATTAAAATGCTAGCAAACAGGGTTGTAAAAGGAAAACCCTCATATGAGTTGTTAGGTTTTAGTAAGGATGAACCAATCAGTTTTTCCATTTGAAATACAACACACAGAGCCCAGAGCTCTCAGTACCAGATCCCCGATACTGATCTACATTTACAGCATTTAAATACACTGCAGGTAGCAGACACCCAGTCATAGTAAAAGATTTTCCTATCTACTTAAATTCTCCCACACAGCCTGCATTAGCTCATTTGCAGGCCAAATACATCACTGCTACTCATTCGACACCAAAACCTACAGCTTTAACACACAGCAGCTGAAAAATTTCTGGTGGCCCATTTATAGGACCACATTCATGTTGGCAGCAGGTGAAATGTCAGCATGCCAGACATGACTAGCAATCCATTTTTAAAATGGCCTAAAAAAAAAAAAACAAAGGTTAATGTATAGGACATTATATGAGTCCCATCCAGGATGTATTGCAGCTTCGTGCCCAGTGCTCCAGATCTAACGCAACCCTGACCAGGATAAAGAGATCTGTAGAACACAAATTTTTTTTATTTTTATTTTTTTACATTCTCAGAAAAGAAGCTTGTGTGACAAAAGGAAGGCCGTGTTTATTAAGATGAGAGTTTATATAGCAGCAGGTCTTCATTTTCAATCCTGTAGCCAGGTCTTAATTTTATTTACAGTCAAGTGATCTGTACAATTAAATTGGTAAATATTATGCGCTCCGGCATTTTAGGTGAATGCAGTTGTAGGAGTGATGAAGGCACAAATTATTTAATTATTTTAAGGCAGTAGTTCTCAAAGTGGGGTCCGAGAAGCATAGCCAGGGGGGTCTGCAATTTTTTTTATGTAGTCATAGTAGCAGAAATCACAACCCACTATTAAATACGTTATTGTATTTAGTTGTATTTAGTTATTAGATAATTTGACGTTACTTGAATAGAATCGGATTAATCCAAACCTCAAGAACTCAAAAAACAAGTAAGCCAATAGATAATGTAACTTAAATCTAATGTGTTCAAATAGAACAAATTATTATTGCACACATTTAAATAATGGTCATATAAACAAACAAACAAACAAACAAACCTGTGAGGTTAGGGGTCCCTGGCTACAAATAGTTTAGGAAATCCTGATTCACTGCACAAGTCAACCAATCCTGCCATATTAATAACGCTGCCATTAAATACCTTCATGCTATGTCCACTGAAAATGATTAACATAGCACGCTAGCAACAGGGAAGAATGGCATTTTAATTTATAAAAACAAATCTGCCACTTTTTCTCTTCCTGCACTTCTTTCAGTACTGTTGCTGCATTCGACTTACCTTGGAAGTGGGGCTTGGAATCACATAATTGTTTTGGCCTCCTTGTGTTTGAGCTACTAATTGGGGGTTAAGAAAAAAAACATTATTAGCAACAAGCTAGCGAGCCAGCTGTGCTGAGTGGCGCACTGTATATTCAGGTCCTCAAAAGAGTGAACTGTATAGTCAGTGTTGTAGATTTAACAAGGTAATATGTCTGTAGGTTGACTGATCCAAAGCAAATACTCGTATATACAACATTACCCATTTAAACGTAAGAAGTGCTGCTGTGTTTAATGTTCATGCTGATGGCAGCCATGTTGATTTCATGTCACTTGCTGAACTCTGATGCTACGTCTCAATTTGCCTACTATCAGTCCTAAATAGTATCCGAGATTAGAGTCAGTGTGTCCCAAATCGTATTATATTGAAACGAGTATCCAAAAGGTATCCGGATGGTCGACTATTCTACTATTTCTGGTAGATTTTTTCGAAGTGTGGATCCATGGACACTTTTTCAGCTAATATTGGCCACAACTGCTTGCACGAAGGAGGGAGGAGGAGTTTTGTTACGGTTTGCTTCGCCGATTTCGAGGAGGTGTAAATGAAATGTGGAGAAATAAATCAAGCGATTGGTAAATTAAATTGCATACTATAAATTATATAAGGAATAATGAATGAAGAATGTCCCATTCCGTTACATGACGTGTTAGTTAGTAAGTATGACCCAGTACTCACATATTCTTTTGCTACACACTCAAAAGTACGTACTTTTTTCTTCACAAAAGAGTACATACGTTTAGTGCATAGTATAAGTAGGCAAACTGAGACGCAGCATGAGTTCCTGAGTAGGAATTCCAAGTTGAGGGGGCGTTTTCTTTTGCTTTTCATAGTAGACAATAAAATCTGATTAACAGAAACCATTTGATGGGTGGTTTGACATTTGGTGTGGTTAAATAGAGAGGAATCGGGATATAATTTGAGAAACAGAACCAACTAAGTTCATCAGAGTGTCACAGGAAATTTTCTGAGAAGTTCTGTGGGAGTGAGTGGAATTGGGATTTAAAAATTTTGTCCCATATTTTAAAAACCTCACAACTTTGACAGATATAAAGAATTTAAATATTTAATGGTGGTGAATACTGACACTGTGCAGCGCGAGACACCTGTTAGCTAAACTAGCTCTGAGAGAGAAGCGCTAATAGCTAGGACCTTCTCATTTTAGCGGTGGCTAACAGCAGACAGCTAACCTGACAGGATATTTGAGAAAATGTTTAAGCCATTAAATGTGCACAAAACCTGAACACAGAAAGAAATAATAACTTATTCCCCAACGATCCTGACTCTAGCTTTGCTAAATTTCTGGTATCAGATAGCTAGCTAGCTAGCTCGAGCGCTAATTTGGGCTAAAACCGACGTTTTTAGCCAACTGTGTGCTAAACCAGCTAAGCTAAAGAATATGACTGTTTCATCATTTAGGTATTAATATTAATATCAGTTGGAGAAATATTTATTAGAAAGAAAAATATCAACAATCTCACCACAGCTTTCTCTGACGAGAAAAAAAACCCGTCGTTCGCCAATGAATCCTGAGTCGGTTCTTTGAATCAGCTCGTTAAATCTGCTCTTTGAATAGGAGTCGACACTCAGATCTGAAGAATCGTTTGATGAACGGACCATTGAGAAATAACGGTCGAGAGTCATCTGTTTATTTTCAAAATTAGACTGACCCGACAAGGAGGCTGCTAATATAGCAATAAGTAATCAGGATAGGTTTATCCGAATAAAAAAAGCAGTTAGCTTTTCATCGTGAATGTTGTTGTTGTGTGTAAAAGTTGACAGACCCGTTTATACTCGAGAAAAGTAGGAATAATCCCAAAATATTTCTGCTTCATTATTATACACCACTGCAGGTAAGCAACTGGTTTTCAAAATGGCTGCCAGCATGAAGCTCCGCCCATAACAGGTAATACCAAAGTAACTAAACCTTGATTTTTAGCCTACATTTTAGTTTAAAATTAATTGCAACTTAATTCAGATGATAAATTTCCAATAACTGCATGTCCAGAAGTGTCACTCTTATACCACAGCAATTTGCCATGATTACTATGATTCATTTAATTAAAGAACAACACATCATACTTTTTAGCTGTTTATAGTTATATTTAATGTTGTGGAATGCCCAGAAAAGACAGATGGTTCCTGCTTTCGTTTATATTAGAGCAGCTATGAAGTCGTTTCCTCATAAACTTCTTCTTTTCTCTCTCTCGAATAAAAAAAAAAAAAACTTGAGAAAGTGGAAAGCACAGAGTCCTCTGCCCTGAAGACTTTCCAGTGATGCAGAAGTTACTGATGTCGGGTGAAATGCTGTCATGCATCATTACTACACAACTTTAAATGGAATAAAACTCAGCTGTCATATTACATGAGATGCTTATCCTACCTTGTCATCAAGCAGTCCCAGTACCAACATTAATGCCTTCACCAAATTTGGTTCACCTATATACTGTAATAATAATAATAATAATAATAATAATGATAATAATAATAATAATAATAATAATAATAATAATATTCTTGCATGATAGAACTTTTTGATTTCACTTCTCTCTGTTACTATATTGTTTACAAGCACCAATGCTAATTTCTAAAAATACTACTACTACTACTACTACTACTACTACTACTAATAATAATAATAATAATAAGTTTACAGTCCTGAAGGCACTCTGGTGGAGACGCTGTTTTGTCCTGCCAGTCTGCCCAGGCCCGCAGACAGGTGTTTTTTGGAGTAAAAGGAGAACTTCTGCAAAACCTTTTGTATGTTTGTTTGTTTTTGTCAGTCAGAATTTGGTAAAATGGCAGAACACACCAGGTTTTGCTGTTATTAGTAATAAATTTGTAAAATTAGAAATATATTTTTTCTTAAAGGTGAACGCTTCTGTAATATGGAACCAAAATTAGCAATTACAAATGACATTAAAACAGTTTATGACATTGTATGTCCTATTCTCCCCTTTTTCATAAGCTCACAGTTTGTACTTGTGAGCACCCGAGGGCGCTGTTTGCTTTGTCTGAACAAGTTCCTTTCTCAAAGATGAGATGTCACTAACTTACCTACTGACACTGCGAAACACTTGCTTTGGATGAAACCAAAGCAACCATTAACAATGTTAAGCATTAACGAAACAAAGTGCTACTAAATTTTACTGCCACTACATACATGAGCCAACACTCAACAACAGCAAAAGTTATGTTTCTTCTTCTTCATTTCGTTTTTTTTTACAATTTGAATCAGCAGAGGCCTTTGAAGTTTTTTTTTTTCTTTTTAAAGGCAAACGATTTTCCTCTGCAATATCAGTTCAGACAGAAAGACTTTGTGTGGTTCAGAAAGCACAGACAGGGAAAATCCAGCTAAATACACAGCAAAGTAAGAATGTGTCACTGCTCTTAGTTTCACTCCATACCACAGCAGAGCAATGAGAAGGAAGCACAAGTCCTGTGTACAGTATACAGGCACATATATGACTAATACCACAGCACTGTGCATTCTCTCTGTGCTTACATGAAGCAGTTATGTTTTCTTACTTCAGTTTTCACTTTTCATTCTGTGTCTTGGTGTGTATTTAAAAAAAAAAAAAAAATGCTGAAATTTTATATTTTCATACTAGGTGTTAAGATCATCTGCTGGTGGTCTTCTCCATAATCCGTGTATGAAACATAAAGAGTGGTGAAGCAGAGTTTTTTTGTTTGTTTGTTTAGTTTTGTTTTGTTTTGTTTTACCTTAGCACTATAGCTTTTAACTAGTTTTTATTATTATTATTATTATTATTATTATTATTATTATTATTCACTTTACTTTTACTTGCATGTTACTTTTACATTACTTTTGATCCGTCTATTTTTGCCACCCTGGGCCTTTCGTATTCCAACAAAAAAAAATCTACCACATAATCATGACCCATGGCACTTTTTTCTTCATATCTTTTTGTGAAATTCTCTCCATTAGTTGTAGACATATATTCATTCCCCCGTGTCGTATCCCATTCCCCGTTCTCTAAATGGTCTGTATGTGGTGTATCGGCTGGAACCTTCCAAAGGGGCGTCTGAGATAAGTTTTCCTGTGAGATCTGAGTCAGCGAAAGAGTCATTCTAATGTACCTGTTGCAGACCTCTTCCCCCACCCCCCCATTTCCTCTTCACATTACCCAAGAGCCCCACAACGCAGCTAAGAGCAGGTTGGGCCTGCAGCGTGGGCGAGCTCAAAGCTACCACTTCTTATAACAAGACACAGATGAAAAGAAACCCAAGCCAGACCAAAATGTTTACTCTGTAAACCTGAGATAAAAGCTTGGGGGGAAAACAATCTGATATGTTTGACTGAGATGCATGATGGACTGTTTCAAACGCATGCCACCAAAAACTGCAGGTCAAGAATGGTGGGAAACAGACTTAACAACATGTACACATGTTCAAAGGAAGTAAAAGTTAAGACTTACACATCCGGAGTGTCAGACAGTGAGTGAGTCACTTGCGCTTGTGGGCCGAATGGAAGTGGCCAACCACAGCTTTGTATCTCGTATACAGAAACAATGCTTGAATAATGTATGGACGGTTTCAGGTATGTCATGTCCTTTAAACTAAAAAAAAATTATACATGCTATAAAGCCAGACACAGTTTTAAATTGTTTGAAATATTTATTTTTAACAAGAAAAGATTACAAAAAAAAATTAAACATTAAATTCAAAGTCAGCATCGCAGATTTGTTTCAGAGGCATTATATTATTCATTCAAATACATTCAAATTATTATCAGAAAAAAAATTATATCTTCAATATAAAAGCCTTTCACTACATATAAACTATAAAAAAGACTGATAGCAAAGATAAAATAAGAATAAATTATAAAAATAACTAATATTGTGCAAAAAAAAAACCCTCTTTGACCTTTAATCATGTCCAGTAGCCAAAGAATCAATTGGGTTTAAAAAGATTTATGCTAATTTTACAATGAACCAATGTTGAAATGTTTTTGTGAAAAGCTGTGATTGTAATAATTGTATTTCATTAGAATCTTTATAGTCCTCAGTATGAGTCTCTCTGTATTTCTGCCTTTGCCTTGATGCAAATGCTAAAAATATAAACCTTTATATTAATTAATAAACTTTACATTACTGTATTAAAAGTTTTTAAATAGTTTTCCACTGAGACATGGTATGTTATTGTAATAATTACATAATGCACTGATGAGAAATAAATAAAATAATGAAGTTAGTCCAAACGCCTGAGTTGTGAAAGGGCTGTGCAGAATGTTGTATGCTCAAAACTGTATACATTCGAACCACAATATTTCAGGTAAACATTGGCAAAATATTAATTACATTTTTTGCTATCTGGTGTTTAAAAAACGGTACAAAGCAACTATGTATAACTGTCAGCTTTTGGTGGTAATATTACCATTGATGTTATCATGTGATTATCAGCTTGACTACAAACAAGCCAGTTGTGTAGCAGTTTCTAGCTAAGTATTATAATTTCATTTATTGCACCTCTGATTTAAAAAAGAAAAAATTACCATAAACTGTGTTGGTTGGTTGATTGAAGTTCAATACTTCAAGAGAGTATTGAAGAAGAGTCAGAATGCGGTTATAATCATAGACGCCAATGTATGATTTCATTGTGGGTGCTCATAACTGCCTACAAGTGCGTGACATCATACAGTTCATGACAGTGATATTCCAGCCAGTGTTGCTAATTTGGCAAATTTGTCTTAACATTTGGTGGCTTTTTTTAATATAGTTTTGCAATATGGAGGGTTTTTTTTAGCTATTTTTTGAAAAAGCACAATTTGATGATTTTTAACTATTTTCAAAACTGGCACACTACCTACATGTGTCAAGAGGGTTAAACATCCAGGCCATACTGTACACATACTACTGTACCATATTTTCAGCCAATCAGTCTAACTGTATTCCACCAATCACTGAGCACTTGCTGAATGGTGGGTTTGCGCTCTTAATCATCCTCTGTGTAGGCCGTACATGCAGTTAAAATGCCAGAGAACATAATACAAGCAACATTTTAGAGATTGTTGGATGAACTCAAGACCTTTTTGCAAGGTGTGTATGGATTGTTTGTACTGCTGAGGAATAATCTGATGCAGAAACTGAGTGTCCTACAGGTCTGGTATGCTTTCATCTTTGGCAACTTGTAGTAAATTTAAAAAAAAATTAAAAGTGTAGAATTTTGTAGGTTTTATTGGCGCTTTTCAGTTGGAGAAGTTTTTGCAATGTTGATTAACGTTGTGTAAAATTATATTGCTCAAGGTTTGCCCTTCTACTTTGACAGAAAAATATTTTTCTAATGACAGAACTTATCTACACCGTTCTGTTTGGGTAATCAACAGCTCTAGCAGTACAGCGAGTCTCACTCATTGATTCACGAGCCGGAAATAAGAAAAATCTGGCACCAAAAAACATGGAAAATGTTTCCCCCTTCTGTTGCTGTCTGCATCCCAAGCCACATACCAGAGTAATAAATACAATGTCAAAATTGTACACTGCCATAAATTACCTGTTACCTTAGGACACGGGTTCTCAAAAGTTTTGGAGCCAGAGACCCAGTGCTGATTTATTTTCCAAACCTAATCCAACTATTCAAATACATACATAGTATTCTGGCTATTTATTAGAGCCAGAGTGCTTTTTATTCCCGAACAGACCACATTATGCCCAAATAGATTATTTATAGTCTTACTTGCTTTTAACTGATTGAGGTACTGGTTAAACCAATTCAATTTAAGTGACCAGTCAAACAATACATTTTTAAAACAGTCACGGACCCTCTGGCTATACTTCATGGGCCCTGGGGGTCCCCGGACCCACTTTAAAAACAGATACCATGTGGGCGGTTTTACCACACTATATAGTGCGGTAGTGTGCAGTTTGGGAATGAGCCTTTAAATGGCCACCTGTCACTAAAAATAAATGTTGTGTCGCATCATTGATGGTGTGAATAGGCAATGTTGAAGACTGAAATTTTGTCTAAAATGGACACTACAACAGATAATATCACTACAATATCACTATTATTTTTATACTCCAACAGGTGTTTTCTTTACCAAAGTGTGGTGTATATTTTTAACTGAAATGTCTAAATGTGGGATATTTAAATCCTAAACACTGGGGGATCTCGAGCTCCAGAGCACCCACGAAGCTGGCGCCTATGGTTATAAATACAGAGCTAAATTCTGTCTACAGCATAAACATGCCAAAAAAGTTATCGGCTGAATTATGCAGACGAACCAAAGTGCCGTTATTCACATGAACAAAAACAGCATCTTCCTTGTACAGATGGAAGACCCCGCCCAGGAAGCTGCTCCTCATGCTGCCTTTGTGGACTGAGTTTGAATTGTGTCTGTAGTATGTAAGGAGCGTGATAGAATTACCCAGATAGCGCGTTGTGTTCTTTTTCACCATCTGAATGAAAGGAGGGCCTTCTGCACTGTAGCTAAGCTTAGAGTACACGTAGTAGTAGCCCTCCTTCTGAACGATCAGCTTTCCATCTCTGTGAATGAGCCCATAAAGGATGGAGTCTCCATTTTCCTTCCATTCCATGATTCCATCCTTTTTAGGTTTCTTATCACCAGCTTCAATACAACAAAAAATATATTTAAAAACATTCTATAAGACAAAACGCACAGTGAGAATTATGGACAAAGTGACGTGATGTAGAGAAGCTCATCCTCACCTGTCAGATGTGCAAGAGGCTTTGATGGGTGCAGGATTGTAGGCAGCTTTGGTTTCTTGGTGATGGGGTTCTCTTCATTTGGACCTGAAACACAGTTACACCAATGGCCATTAAAATCTACTCACTGTAATACAAAATACTCACAGCCTTTTCGGTAAAATAAATAAATAAATAAGCCAGAATTTGGTTTGTTAAATCATCAATTCCTAGTCACATCATTATTTTTGTAGTCTTTATGGGCCATATTCAGAGTTGAGTTAAGCTTGCACAGTGAGGATTTAGTACTGAAACTACACACATTACCTCAGACATAACTCTGGACTTAAATGCTTCAGAAGTTGAGGCATTACATTTAAAAAATCTTAATCTAGGAAACTGCTTATCTCAAGGAGCGAATTATTTATAGATAAATTTATGAACAGTTACACTTAATGAGCATTAAGCGCAGCAGATGAATGCTCAGTTAGCGTATACTTTAAACCACATGAATTCCTTACGTGAGAGCACATCAAATTAACATTATATTATTTAATTTGACAAGTGAAAATAGCCAATTAAAATGGAGTACCTGCTCTCTGAATAAGAAAGTTCTGAATATGAAAATTTCCCTGCGGAAATATTGATATTAGCAACTCTGAATACGACCCTATATTTACCTTTTTAATTAAAGCTCTTCATTTTTGATACAAACACAAAATAAATTTTTATTTATTATAATTTTAATTTAAAATCGATATAGTAAAATGACACACCCTGACCAGCGCATGTCTGTTCGACAATCACACAGAATGTGTGCAACGACCTTTACACTGCATGCAAGGTCAGCATTTATGGGCAGCGCTTGGACCTGCAGGCTGCAGTTTGTTTCCACTCTAAGTAACGAGTAATGTTTTTTCTTTTTTGTTTTTTAAGATGATTCTGGTCAACTTAAGTTTGTCTACTCAGTGTCTTCTTCTGTGTTTAACTGTGTTTGTTTAGATTCTGCCCTTGAAAATTCCTGCTATTATTACTGCAGTTGTAGGCTGTATTCCATGTGGTCATTGGATTCCTGTTTAAGCAGTCCTTTATGTATGTGGTGTTTTTTTTAACCACCATTTTTAACACCATCTTTAAATAGTATTAAAAAAAAAAAAAAGCAAAAACTCTGACAGTGGCAAGATGCGTTCTCTACCTCGTCGTGCTTCAGTCTGTGGGTTATCAGATTTCTGAAAAAGAGAGAAATATCATGGTTTAGATCATATCTGATATGGTTTCTGCGTATTTAGACAGACTGTTACACAAATGTTATGCAAAAGCTGGCAGTAAGTGTGCAAATTTGTGGAATGTTGTGCAGACCCACTTTAAATAATGTCAAATGTGTAATCATCAAACAGAAGAAAACAATATTCATTACTGGAAGATGCACATGCATAAAATGAACGCGGCTGCAGAATAACCACAGCAGGTGGACCAGCCCACCGACAAGTCATCAGCAAGCAGATCTTAACGAGGAAAGGAAAGAAAGCAAACATGCGATGTGGTCTGTATAAAATATACACATTTGTTTGCATAGTGATGCTTGATGATGGTCATGCAAAAGATCTTGTATACAGGGTTATAATGGATTACAAGTAACCATGGTATGTAATTCAGAATACAAAAACGAATTATCTGTGTCAGTTTGAGTAGCACAGTCTTCCTCACATTTATAGTCTATTCTATTTTAAGGCAGAACATAAAGTAAACCAGTAACACAGAGGAACAGTTTTTATAATAATATTATAAAATGATAATACAGCATAGTTACTTCCGGAGGTGTGAAATAACTGTACTTACCTGGGAACACATTAAAAACATGTGTACTGAAAACATTTTTGGTGGTAATTTGTGGGTTGGGGGGGTTTAGGGGGGTTGTGTTATTGCTAGCGCCACTATAATGGCATTTAATAGGCGTATAATAAAAATCTCAAACTTAAGTGATAACACTCAGGTTTTGCTGTTAGAGCCCCAAAAAAACGAGCGCGAGCTTCTTTTCTAACTCCCCATTTTGCCATTGACATTCAACATTATATTATTGTGAAATCCAGCATAGAAGAAGTGATGTTTGTGCACGTGCTGGACTTAAAGTCCCAGAGTGCAGTGTAGCTATACAACATCTATAAGTATTCAGAGCAATGGAGTACAGCACTGAATACTTTTGGGAAATGGGTATTTTTTTCAGAGCATTCCGATCAATCTTGCTTACATACTGTGTATATGCAGCAATGGTGTGTAACTCTTACTGCATCTACAAACGTGTCTATATGTGCAGAAATTTTCAGGTTTTCTGACCCCTGTTTCAAACCTCAAAAAAAAAAAAAAGAAAAAGAAAAAAAGCCCACAGCACAGATGAGTTTCAGCTGCTCTAGGTCAGTCCTGCAATGTGTTTTACAGGAAGCTACATCTCGCATGTGTGGGGGCTTCAAGGAAGAGGAGGAGTCAGATTGAACTTGAACTTTTTTTAACCATCCATCGTGGTAGGTTAATGGTATAGATATGTGATTCTGATTAATAATATGATATGATTACTCTGAAAATCAGAGACCCACTGTGTTAGGGGAGTGATGTAGTTTTAGTCAGCCAAAAAAGTTAACCCTTAAAATATTTGAACCCTTAATAAAATGAACATAATGCAAGCTCAAGAATATTTAAAAGTTGAATTATACATCTTGAACAGCTTTTTAATATGCTAGCTAATTTTTCTGTCGTCTTTCTTTTCACAAATAGTGTTGCATAAACATGGGAATCCTGACTATATAAGTACTATTAATGAAATAATCAAACGCTTTATGCTCATGTACAATTAAAATGCAATTAGATTCACTTCCCTCAGTAACCGACACTCATGTATAAACAAAAATACAGAAAATAAAATATAAAATAACAGCACAGGAGTTGGGTTAGCAGTCAGAATGGCACAGGAAGAGGAATACATTAAGTTAGGAATAAATATCACATATGCCAGCTTCAGATGCTCACTCATTACACAAGTAAAACCTACAGTTATTTAATCCAACTATCATGAGTAATATGTTTCAGGCCTGTGTGTAATAAGGAAAGTGCTTCACAATTCAAAACCACACCATAGATTAAAAAAAAAACTGTGCTGCAAAGCAGAAAGCCAAGATTAAAAAAAGAGTTCTGTTTAAGGTGAGAGGAAGTTTAGCAGAAATGATTTCCTGAAAGTTAGACACAAGAAAGAAAGAACAGAAGTGATGGACAGCACGCCAGCATTTCACTTACAGCCTCAGAGGTTTTGTTATTCCTGTGGAGGTTAAAGATGAAACAGCCCTCCACTAATAAGCCAATCAAAGCCAGACACACCAGCACCAAAAGTATGTTCTGGATCTGACGGTTCCTCCGGTTCTGGATTCGTGTTTGTCCTGGTTTGGGGGGCAGCGGTGGTAACTTGGTACCGCTGTCCACCACAAACACTGAGGGGTACGAAACATAACCATCAGCCATGTTCTTGCAGTCCTAAAGGCCCAAACTCTGAAGCACAGGTGACAGAAGATCCTCTAGACAAGATAAGATGCTGAGCAATGGCTGAGGAGGCAGCGTTGCAGATAACTCCCACTGTGGTACGCACTAAAACACACACACACACACACTGACACACATACATATACGCTGAGAGAGACACACAGTATATGCGTGCTATCACATTAAGGTGGGTGGACGGGTGCAACAAAATAGGTGTAAATACAAAAAAGGCCCAAGTCAGGTAATAAAAAAGTAATATACAGTTTTGAAAAAAATAAAAGTTTTGGTTTCTATTTTCATTTTGCAATACGTACAATCTCAGTATGAGGAAATTGTTTCAAAGGTGTGATGAAGGAAACATAAGTGCATGCACTTACACACACGCAAACACACACACACACAAGGCCTGGATGAAAACTGACCTCAATTCACCTCAGCGTTGGTGCTAAACTGAGAAAAGGTCACCAGCACAACTTAGCCAACATATACTGTACATCTCTAAAAGAACACCTACAAGGTGGACCAACAAGGTAGGCATCTCTAGTAACGTTGTCAGTAATTCTACAGCAGTACGTTCACAGTAAACACTGCTGTACTGAAAACACATCTGCTCAGTGGTGGTTTCATGGTGGTTCTTTTCCACTGATGGATGGACAGGGTTGAGGGGGGCCAATACTTTGTGCAGAGCAACAGATGTGCTACAGTCAATACCTGGAGCTTATAAAAATGTGCACGTAATAATGAAAACATATAATAATGTAATCACTTCAGCAAGTCTCAAAACCAAGCGCATACATGGGTCTGTCTAATCAAATTCTACACCACAAGGCCATAAGATCCTTAAAATGTTCATTAAATAAGCTTCCACACTAAGCTTGCACAAGTCCTGTCTCCCAAAATATCCAGTCATCTTTTCTTTAAAGTTACCAAGTGCAAGAGAAATGCAGCAACATACACACATAACAACTAATTCAGGCACATTTCAGAGAAACATTAACATAATTGTGTTAAAATGAAACGAAACAGTGTCCCTATACGTTGTTTATTTTCATGAGGGGTGCCAATAATTATGGAGTTAACTGTCTAACTGTGGTTACATTTTAAAACAAAAGTAACACAGTGATGTCTATAAAATATACAGTAGACTTTATATACTACATATTACGGGTGCAATCAAATAACATGTTCTAAACTGATACAAATATACAGTGGATATAAAAAGTCTACACACCCCTGTTAAAATGCCAGGTTTCTGGTGATGTAAAAAAAGAGACCAAGATAAATCATTTCAGAACTTTTTCCACCTTTACTGTGACCTTTAACCTGTACAATTCATCTGAAAAACAAACTGAAATCTTTTAGGGGGTGAGTAAAAATAAAAAAACAAAATAATGTGGTTGCATAAGTGTGCACACCCTCTTATAACTGGGGATGTGGC
>CM075025.1:2876296-2889246 GCA_037576675.1 Pangasius sanitwongsei
TATACACAAAAACACACAAACACTCTGACTTTCTAAATATAGCCCGTGATCTGTCTATATATATATATATATATATATATATATATATATATATATATATATATATATATATATATACACTAATGCCAGCAGTGCTGTATAAATGCTGCCATTCATACAGGTTCAGAAATTAATCTTTATACATTTATTAGTTGTCATTTCAAAAATGTGATTTCTTGGAAATGTATTTCATTTCATTTCACATATAACACGATGAATATAGTTTTAAAGAAGAGAATTCACACATACAAAACATGAAAAATTTATCTGAAAATATTTTATGGTGCATATATTATTGGCTTATGACAGTAATAAATGCATAAAAACACGATTTCCTGTTATTTCCTTCATTGTTATAGCAAAACTAAAGCTCGTCTCTGAACTAAAGTTCTGTGTTAAAGCACCGGTATAATCACGAAAGAAATCTAATGACTTGATAATTACTGTCTTGTAGCATCACACAGAAGAACATGGTGACTCATTATTTTTCTAACAATTTCAGTTTCTTATCCCACTCTGATCAGCTATAAGATATGCATTAATGTCATAGTGTGCCTTTCTGTAATCTATAAAAATGAACAAAACTTTGTAGCTACTTGGAAGTAGAGATGTATAGCGGTCTAATTTTTTAAACCCAATCCAACCTGCGCCCAAAGCAATTCTGATCAACCCAGCTCGCTCCCGGACGTAACTTTAAAACTTGAAAAGGATATCATGGGGAAATCTGGGGGGGTAAAAAGACTAAGACTTTTATTATTGACTACACTTAGTCGAAGTTTTTCATCAAGCCAAGTCTACACTAAAACTAACCAAATGACTAAAATGTTACTAAAACTATGATGTATTTTTGACAAAAGACTAAAAGTAAATCCAAATTAATTGTCAAAATTAACACTGATTAACTGGAAAGATTTTGAGTGAGATAGACTTCCATCAACCGTTAGCTACATTAGCCTCATAGAAAAGAAAAAAAAAAAAGCAAGCTTCAGGCACCAATATATCTACACACATACTACACATATACATTGTGTACATTTGGTTTACTTTATGTGTAATATTTTAGTATTTAGCTAAAAATCAACCACCACACAAGCTGCAATAAATTTATTACTGTCTCGTGATACCCCAGTGTCTTGAATTTTCATGGTTCATGTTTTAGTTTAAAAAAATACAAGCAAATACATTCATGTTCAATGTAATAAGCCTTACAGAAGTTGAAGGACATTCAGTCAACTCAAAAATGTGTTCAATAAATTAACCTATGCAGTAACATTTCAGCAATGAAGTTGATAATTAATACCATCAGCAACTCATTTCGTCTTTTTCATTACAATCGTTTGAGACTCGAGTGACTCGAGACTATTTGTTTGTTTTCAAGGTAACTGAAGATCAATTTTGTAACTATAGACTCAAATGCATTGGACAGGTCCTGAAGTACGCACTTGTAGGTTGCACACTTTGCAGTTAAACTCAGGTGTGTAGAGGTGAGGTGAGAGAGGGGTATAAACACTACATGACGTTACTTTTCAGACCATAAAAATAAACAAAAATAAGGTAAAATGTGAGTATTGTTAAACAGCACTGTAGAAACTCTTCCGCAGTATTCGCCTCCCACAATGCACTGCAGCGCAGGTGTTCTGGATGTTCAGGGTCACCACTGGTTCCGTCGTGGAGCTGGACGTCTGTTTGAGAACAACCGTAATGAGAGCGATAAGAAAAGAGAGATGAGAACTAGGCAGACATGTTACACCTGTGTGTAACATACAACAGCCTGAGAAACTTGTTTTCTTTGACACACGTGTGACCTTCCAGTGGGTTTGTTTCGGAAAGTCAATGTTTACTAACGTGAAGTGACACGAGCCTCTCGCAGTGACCTACTTTCGGGTTTGACCACGTGTTGCAAAAGCAAGTCAGTCTTTTTGCTGTCTTTCAGGAAGTGTAAATGTACTGACCCCCTTGCCAGCTTTTTATTCAGATATGCATCTTAAATGGGTATTATTCTCTAACTAATATGAATTATTCAGTAATTACAGTAAAGCCAATTCAGGTGTGTAGTTACAAGAATGAGAAATGTAAAGGGGTTAGCTACGATTTCGGTGCTTAGAACCACAGAAGTGGAAAATACTTCGCTAACTACACTGTATTACTTTACTGGAGTATTATTGAAATTGAATACTTGTAGTCTTAATTATGTTTCCAAGAAAAACTTCCTAACTACACAATATAGTTAGCACTATAGCTGTCCCTGTGTGCCTGAATATGGCTAAGCCACCAGACTGCAGTGTTGAACTTGAGGATGAGCGTCCCTGGGCCTATCTCAGTAAAATGTTTCAGTATGCTGAAGTAAACGGTATAAAATGGTGCGCCTCCTTTACCTCTCTAATTTGGAAACACATGCTGACGTAAGTTTTGCTAATTTACTAACATTAACTGGCTATATTTATCTAAGTTAGCCTGTTTTCTTAGCTAATGCTTGGTTAGACTAGCATCCATTCCAGTAGCTAACACAATTGGCTATGTAGCATGTTGAATTCTAGCTGAATGTTGAAACTTATCTTGAATGTCTTCAGATAAAACAGTGGAGTTGCTTCAAGACAAAACATATTTAAGTTTAGATAAGTAGTAAAAACTATCTAACTTAACTTCATAAGTTACAAACATTTACTTTTTAATATTTATTTAAATTTTTTTTTTTTTTTTTTTAACTTTCACTTGCACCCATTTCTGGCTAGATACTTATCTATTGTGATTGAGTAAGAGTTTGACACATTATCTTTCTCTTAAGTATAATTTCTTAGTAATTTGTCCACCCCTGGTTATATGCCAATCACAGTGACACTGACAAATCACGGGCATCTGTGAGCTCAGGAACGTCAAAGAAAACAGCGTATTCTCCCCAGTATTTATCTGCACTGTGATGCTGCACAATAGTTATTATTGTTTAGTGTTATTATTAGTCTTATTCTTGATATTATTGATATTTTCTGATTATTGATATATCAGAGGTTCAGCTAGACACCCCTTTAACTGTTTAAAAAAAAAAAAAAAAAAATGCATACCCACTCAGTACAAATGGATTTTATGAACATAATACAACTATTCAAATATTCAGGTTAATAGTAAAATGGATTTATTAGATCCACAAAGCTTTTTATTATTATTATTATTATTATTATTCTGGAGCTTTCCATCTACAGAACACACCAGGTCCAAGCTGACATTACTTCTAGGTGACTTGTCTAGGTGAGTTATTAAGGTTTGGATTAAACCAGTGACCAGTCAAATATACTTACTGTAAGAACACAGTAATAATTATATTTATTATATTTATAGCAATAATTATATTTAGATATTTATGCTGTGATTTTCACCACTCCAAAATCCAGTGGACTGGATTTTTGTTTTTGTCCATGATTTGGTGCACATTACTGATGTTTCAGCTCACCACCTCTGTTTTAGAATGACAGGAACACCACTATCTATACTACCTTTAGAGAATAAAAAGTTCTTAGACTAAGATGAGAGGAAGCTACTGCTTTAAAGAGCTCAGAAGTAGCACATGGTGAGTGCAGGGTGTCTGCAGATATCCTAGCCGTATCTTCTTCAATGTAATTTATCTCTGAATATGAAAAGAAGTACACAGTGAGAGTATTCGCAGTTCTTTAGTTACTTCTGGTTGACACTACATTTCCTCATGTCGATATTTCTCTGCGTATGCTAACTCAACAGCAGCTAGCTAACATTAAAATAGTACAGTGCAAAAGTTTGCATCCCCCACAAGGTCACAGGTAAAGTTTTCTACATTTTCAGGACAGAAGAATTTATGTTTTACTTTTTTTTCATAACGTGACAAGCGGCGATAGTGATGAGGGACCGCTTATAACTATAGCATCAGTGATAACGTGTCTCGTAGGCATTCCACAAGATTAAATGTGACCAGAAATGGACAAAAATACATAAACATAAGTAAACTATAATTGTTGGCAAGTTAAGTAATAAACTAAGAGGAATATTAATGTTAGCGGAAAATAATCAACTCTGGGGTGTCAACTGTAACTCTGCTTCATTACAGCACTCTGTCATTGATTATTTTCCTACAACAGCATGGCAAGGAATGTACTGAGAAAATGCAAACTTTTGCACTATAGAATACATATAAATGGAACATAATTTATAATATAATGTGTTAAATGCAAGTTCAAACAAACAAACTGAGGTCCCTAGACCTGCAGAAACCCTGTACGTCTAATATCTGATGATGTTCATGTTCTTTACAACAACGCTAACAGTGTGAAGCAGCGACATGCAGATGGAGAGATATAGCAAGGAGACAGAAAGGAAATAAAGGACACAAGGAAACACCAATCACCACAAGAAGTCCCTTTTATTGTACACAATACCTCTTTATTAGCTCATTTTTCCAATTTTCCACCATTTATCATTTGCTCAGAGTGCATTAATTGCTACAGAGGCACTTGACAAGGATTTATGATTTCAAAAGAAACAAAAAAGTAAAGGAATACAAATAGGAGAACTAAGCAGGGTGGGTCATCTGTTTCTCCCCCCGGAAACTGAAGAGATGAGACGTGTGGAGTTTCGGAGGAGAGATTACGCACTACGAGATGTTACTAAGGCATGGCTACAATTAGTCATATATATTGTGTTTTATTATATATGACATTTATACTGTATATATAATATATGACATTTTATAGTCATCGTAGCCACACCATGCATACATGAAGGAAATCTGGATTACACCTAGAGAGAATTTACCTTACTGTAAATTAGAACTTATTTTATCAGTTAAAGTGTGTACTTCATTTTGAGGTACTGGAATTCTCCGGACATGTCCGTTCCCCTCCTCCATCTCCACATCAGAGTTCAAATCGCAACGAATCCAAAAGCAAAACCCAGAAATCGTTTTCATCATCCTTATCAACGTTATCACCTCATACGATCCCGTTAAATAAAATCAAACCCAAAACACCATCATTCTATGATCTGATCAGAGGAAACCCACAGGGATCAATGCTAGGTCCAATCATAATTCCCCACCCCCTCCCTCCTGCAGATCTTGTTTATTTATAGATTTAATGTTCAAGACGAGACGTGGCATCTTCAGACCACCTCCCTGCACTATCCTACACGCTATTTCTCTGAAAGCATAGTGACGAACCAAAAAAAAGAAATCAAAAACATCAATGACAAATGCCCGGGTTATAAATAATACACTCAAAAAAAAATATTTAAAAAAAAATCCAAACTGCATGTGTATATTTCCCCAAAACCATCCCTCATCCCATAGCCCTGTTAATGCATTTATTAGTAACCGACTTTAAAAGCACTGATGTTTGGTTATGACAGCTTGTAACATCAGCGTTTTGTATTTCTATTCGCCGACACACAAATCAACAAGACTTATTATTATTATTATTAATTCTTTTTTTTCTTTTTTCTTTTTTTTTTTTAAAAGGAAGCATATTACAGACCATGTACATACATGTATGCATGTGCTCCATTTTGAGACCCTGTTCATACAGTCTGGGTTAAAATCTCCAACCTGAGGGGTAGTGTGGACCAAATTATGCTAACGATAGTATTAATTCATGCAAAAGCGGTACTAGGACTGGGCAAGGCGTCTAATATGTATATGCATACGCTTTTCTGAGAGTGTCGTAGGTTTCTCCAGAGCTTCTATAAAACCAATGTACCAGCTGTTTCATATTTGTTCTTTTAACTTAATAAATAAGGAAAATTGAGTTACTGTTTTGCTTGCACAAGAAATGTATCGTAAAATTTGAGTATTGTGGCTCATCCGCTAACTATAATTCTTTGTTAGCTACTGTGTGGTTAAACTACCCCTTTACGTCTTTCGTACACTCCCTCTGTTCGCCTTTAACGATGCTCGTTCAGTCCCTGAACGTGAAATAAAGCCAATCTAGGCCTCGAGAGATGAATTTAAATTATATAAACATGACTAGAGGTCTAAATTAGGTTAACCAATCAGGACCGTGAAAACCTGAGATGCTATACTAGCCGAGACAAGCGTAACTCCCATCACACGAGTGGTTACGGCGCTTCAGGATTATTTTCATATACACAGATTACTGTTACGTATACACACAAAATCGTTACAGAAGAGTGGAGTCTATTTTACACACCATTTACGTCGGAGAATTCAGACCTCCTGCTAACAAGCTAAGCGCTCTTTAATCAAAGTGATTCGAGATTTAAACTACGGATTGCTAACTGGATTTTAAAGCCTGGGAGGATGAGGGAAGAATAACGAGAGTGACAGCATCTTCTTTTCTTTTCGGTTAGTCAAGATGGGTAAAAAAAAAAACAATATTATATATACTATAAACGGGAAAAAATGGTCTCGGGTAGTTCCTAGTGAACAGACATTGTTTTACATTCAGAAAAAAAAAAAAAACAAAAAAAACATCACCATAAGTGAATCTCATCGACGCACTGGTTAAAGCCGCGCCCCCTGGAGGCCAACCGAACAAATAATGAAGGAGAAAAAAAAAAAGGTAGAGAAGTGGTTTGACTAATTGTACTAATAGTACAGCCTGCATATGGAATTTCACTCTTGTGCCTAAAGGAGGAAATTAGCAGCGTTTTGTATCAGAGAACAGTCTGAATGAACTAAACAGGTGGATATTTATTGGTCAGGCTGGATGTACAGACACAAATCCCCAAATCCGCAGTGTTCTAACCCTGCAGCCTCCTCCCCGCTCTCTGTTTCACTCTATATCTCTTTGTTGGCCCATATTCGCAGATGTGTGTGTGTGTGTGTGTGTGTGTGTGTGTGTAGTGAAGGCCTAGTCTAGAAGGGAGGGCTCAGCAGGGCGGATTATGGTGGGCCGGGTGGGAGCACCAGGAGGTCTTCGGCTGCAGGGAGAGAAGAGTGAGAGAGGATGAGAAGAGACATTCCACCAACAGAGAGAGAATGAGAGAGAGAGAGAGAGAGAGAGAAAGCGGGTGGAAGAGAAAGAGGACATGAAAGAACAAGAAGGAAAGTGAGACTGTTCCATTCTGACGGCAGCTGATTTAGCCCTCGCTTCATCTCTACCTAAAGACAGCGATGGCTTACTAGCCGAACTGAGCCTCTGCCGCTACTCAGCGCTGTATAGCTGCATTGCATTCTGGGACTCTGAGTCCAGCGTTTGCACCAACGTCCTCACTGAATTTCTCATTGCTGGCATATGGTGAGAAAACAAGCTCTTGCTCTTTTGTTTTTAGGGGCTAACAGCTAAACCTGAGTGTGATCCCTTTATGTCTGAGATCGCTGTTTGAGATCGATTTTCTTTCCCCCTGTGACATCAGCACGGCACACAACCGCTAACTTCTCACAGGAATAACAAAGTGCCGCGCCATCCAACAAATTAACACCAGAATTGTTAACACATCACAAATATTTCAATATAAGCACGTTAAATGTGTTTCAGGGTGGAGGTATTATTCAAGTATCTATACTCCTACTTTTTCCTTTCTCTATACTCTCACGTTGTCAAGGTTACCTGCAATGCTGCATGTTTTAGTCTGACCACAATAAAGAGCCGCTTGTAGAACAGGACAGCTTTTATCTCTCACAAATACCACGCAGTGTTTGAGCTGCCCTCTGACCGGAACGTGAGTCAGAGAGAATGAAAAGGCAGAGGTAAAAAGTGAAAGTAAAGAACAAGAGAAAGAAAGAGACTGAAAGGCGAGCCATGATGTTACAGAGAGTATATCCTGAGAGTAATCTGCGGAGTGTCAGATTATGACAGAGACACAAGTAAATCCCACAGTGATGTCAGAGTACATCAGTGAACATGGGAAAAAAAAAACATCAATAGTGTTAAAAAACAAACAAACAAACAAACAAAAAAAAAACTCACACACACACACACACACACGTTTACCTGGGCACCCCGGGGGGCACGCGTGCCGGGCGAGAGGGCACCTGAGGCGGTGCACTGAACGGGTCCTGGCTGCTGTTGCCGAAGGCATTGATGGGCTGTCCCGGTCTGGATGGGATGGGCGGAGCACCAAAAGCAGGGGAGGGGTTTAGAGGAGGTGGTCCTGGGGTGGGGCCTCTCACCGCTGGAGGCCTGCTAGGGGGCGGGGCCACGGAGGCTGGTCTTCGCTGAGGAGTGGGGCTGTGAATGACAGGGAGTGGTGTGTCAAATGGATAGCTGTGTAAACTGAGCAAGCGGCAGTAAAAATGGATGTCAAACAAGACAGCACTGACCTGGCCTCCTGGATCCAGGTATCATTAACGGGCGGAGGCACGGGCACGGAGATGGTGGAGGTGCTGATGTCACCGATGATGCTGAGTGCCTCCTTGAGGGCATGGTACATCCGCAGCATCTCGTCCCTCCTCTGAGCCTGATCGGCCGACTCCTCCATCAGACTGTTCTGATCACCTGAAGAGTACAGGTAGGCCAGCAGCTCCGAGTGGATGAAGTCCTTCGCCTGAGGAGAAAGAGAGAAGCTCTACGAACTCAATTCTGAAAAAGATTTATGGTAAGGCAGCAGGTTGGCCACAAAATGGTGTCACTTTCAAAAAAGTGAAGGGAGTGTATTAATTTATTGTCAGCTTTCTCAGAGAAAACTACTAAACCAGACGCACGTCCTACTGAAGCAGAGTAGAAAGCGCTGGACCTTGAGTGTAAATAGGAAAAGGCCTATATCTTAGTTAAAGTACCTTTCATAACACCCAAGGACATTGTCCAAAAAAATTTAAATTGTGCTACAAACCATTACATAAAAATGTACTTACTTACCAGGAACTTACTTTGGACCGGGAACTTTAGATGAGGAACTTATTTCATATTGAGACCTTTGACCTAGGAAGGTACGTTGGACCAGGAACTTACTTTGGATCGGGAATTTTAGAACAGGAACATTGACCCAGGAACTTACTAAGGATCAGGAACTTTAGACCAACATCCATATTTAAGACCAGGAAATTACTCTGGACCAGGAACTTTAGCCCAAGAACCATTTTTAAGAGCAAGACCTTACTTTAGCCCAGGTACTTACTTAAGACCAGGAACTTTTGTGCAAGAACTTACTAAAACTTGCTTTAGATCAGGAATTTTTAAAAAAAATTTTTATACCCTTTATCTCAGGAACTTCCTTAGGACCAGGAACTTATTTAAGACCATAGACCAACTGCCTAGCAACCAGCTGGGATACCATAGCTGCCTAGCAACACCCTAGCAACCACCTGAGATACCATAGTATGACCCTAGCAACATTCTAGCAACCACCTGGGATACCATAGCCACTGTCTAGCAACACCCTAGCAATCTCTGACACTGCATATTTACTTCAGGAAATGTGAATCTAGTTTTAATACTTTTTTTTAATAACCCTTTCCTTTTGGCCGCTCAAGGCTGTAACCTGTTTGTTCAAAACCTGTTTAGTTTATTGCTACAACATCAGACAGATTAAACACATTAAGTAGGATGTTTCTTTAAAATGAGAATAAACTAAAAATGTACTAATAAACTAAACTAAAAACTACATGTACCTACAGTATCCAGAAATCCTCTAGTTTTTCTCTAAAGGTATTAAAGGCCCTAATGTTGCTGTGAAGTATCTATATATAGTAACTGATCAACACATATTTGTTTAAATATTTCAATACAGTTGTGCAGTTGTAGATCAGTCATGCGTGTGGATGCATTGTTCTACTGAGTGTTTGTTTCCATCCAAAATGACTAAACTCATTTACATTGCATCCAATTTCACCAAGTCACACTGACTATAAATTAAAATGACTGTACTGATATGTGCAGAATGATGATGCCTACGTTAGTTTCGGTTTCTCCATCTCTTTGTTTCTCTTACAGTCGAAGATAAGATGTTGAAGGACTTTTGGGAAACAAACTCCTTGATGTCTCTCACACAAACACACCACAATAAAACCAGAAGAATCAGATGAAGGTTAATGTTAAGTGTTCACTGAGAGGGCAGGGATTTAGAAATGAGCAAGCTCACATTTTTCCACGTGAGTGTCATTCTGAAAGCCCACTCACTCAAACCGAAACCGAACCACGGCATGATCTGGCTTCTCACGCTCACACACACATACACACACAGGCAGGGTGAGTGCTGACATACGTTGTTGATCATGAGGTGCATGATGGTCTTAGGCATCAGGTCTCTGATGGTCTTGTTGACGATGCCGATGTAGGAGTCCACCAGGTTACGGATTGTTTCCACCTGCCTCTCCAGCTGAGGGTCCATGGAGAAGGTGTCTACCGGAGCTCCATCATCTGCCTCTGCCTATACACAAACACACACACACACAGCCTCATTTATCAAGCTGGCTACAAATAGATTTATTTGTAAATCGTTGGAGCATTTACACAAGAAATGTGTCATGAGTTCACGAAAATCCAGTCAGTGGGAAAAACCTTAGCTTCCTACAATTCGCTTCTAAGTTTGTGACAATTTACATATAAGGAGACTCACTAACGTAAACCTCGAATGATTGACTTCAAATTGCGTGTTCACGTATGAATCACTTATTAATTCAACTACATACACATCTCATCAACACTTTGTGAAACTCAGTCATTTAATATGTATGACTTTAAGGAAATCAAATCAAATTAGCGTAGGCATTCATTAAGGACAAAAGTAATGGTGCCCTGTAAAAGGAGGAAGAGTCGGTGTTGTGGCGTTTAGTGGGCATCATTAAATGTAAATTAACGCAATCTACGGATGATTGGGCCTCTTCGTACATGAGTATGAAGAAAATCAACATTGATGGATTTTTTTCGTTTGTTTTGGCCTACAAAAATATTGACAAGCAACTTCATACTAAATGATTGACAATTGAGGCCTGATAAATATATATTTTAGGACAGAACCGTGCTGGTCAGAAGGTCTTTCCATTAGTTTTTCATATTTTATATATATATATATATATATACACACACACACACACACACATTTCCATCAGAAATAAATGTACTTATGAAATCCTTTATTATTTTCCAACAGGGCTGGGAAAGGTGACGATATATTTTTATCATGATAAATTGTCACAATATTATAGAGATATGTTTTTAGAACTTTTTTAATAACAATTACCAACTGATTAGATGCAGCTGATTTGATGTTATCAACTGTACTGAATTTTAGAACAAATTTTAAGCTTTTTATAATATTCCCCTTATTGTTCAGTGTTAAATTATTTAATTTTCTAGATGTATAATAAATATATATATAAAAATGTCGTATTACTGTTTAGCTGGCAGTTTGTTAGCAAACTTGTATATCATACATACATACTGTATGTAATAGAAATGTCTTCAAACACAGTTATATTACTATCATTATTATTTGTAATATTTCCCAACTCTATTTTCCAAGTATTTTTTTTTTTTTATTTGTGTTCATGCTGTTTGGCTGTCTACACAAACCTTAGCTCTGTTTTTTGAGCAATGAGAAAGCCTAACAGCTATGAATTAAAACTGCAGTGCAGAAAATGAAGTGCTGCAGCGTTCTTGCTTCAAGCGGCTCACAAGCAGGAGTCTGATGAGATCAAATGAACGTTCAAGGGATGTTGCATTAGTCCTCCAACAACACGTCCTACTTGAGAAGATGGCATTCAGCGGTCAGCGTGTGGGAAAAGAGTCACTTCCTGTGTGACGTACCTGATCTTTCTCAGGGTACACGCCCGCTCGGAGGAACGAGGCTTTCCAGCTGTCCACGTCCTCCTGGGAATCGCACGCCAGCTCGATCTGCCGCAGGTCTTTATAAACGTTCCTGTGTGAGCGCATAAACACACAGACAACATAAACACACAGTAACACACACACACACAGGGCCAAACAGAGGCACGATGGGCTGAGCCACATCAGACCTTTGCTCCGTGTTAAAGATGGCGAAGGTGTGTTTGGTGGACATGAAGCCTTTCTCCACATCTCTGATCTTCAGGTTGTCCAGAGGAAGCATGTACTTCTTCTCCTTTTCCTGTGACACACACAGACACAAAGAGAAAAAAGAGAAAGAGAGAGAGAGAGAGAGGTTATAAAATGTAAACCATTCGCATGATCACAGTGCTGTATCTGCTCAGCATGACATTGCAACATACAGCCAAAGTGCAGCAGTGCAAACACACTCCGCTGCTCTGTTTACACACACGTATACACTTTCATCAATCTTAACTAATTCTCCAGAGAACTTCGGGAACGCTCTACAGCCCCATAGGTGGCTCTCAAGCCAAATAAACTTGTTTAACATATTCATGATTATTGGAATTACTAGGAATTAGCTCTGTGGTAAAACCAAGATAATGTTTTAAATGCTTTTTGCTCTAACAGCCACAAAATATGTGCGAGTTTAACACCAAAATTATGGCTTTAAAGTATTTTAAGAACAGTTTTTTCCTTGGGGGGGGGGAACGCAAATGTTTTATTTCGATGGCTTTATCAATCAATTTAATCGATTATTTAAGTGTACGCATCCTTAACCTTAGCTCACTGTGATGTAGGTGAATAAAGAGGGGAAAGAATCTGTTGCCCCAAAACAGGGTTAATAACAAACCACCACAGTGGCAGAAAGATAGCCGAGAGGGTTGGGGCCGAGTGACACTGAGCTAGAGAGAGAGAGAGAAAGTGTGTGTGTGTGAGTGTGTGTGTACTAGAGAAGTTTTGGGGGGAGGCGGAGGGGGTGGGGGTGCCAGCTTTCTGGTGAGCAGAAGCATCTGGAAACATTTATACATGGACTAACAGAGAGAGAGAGAGAGAGAGAGAGAGAGAGAGAGAGAAGGGAACAAAGCTATCCCAGCAGTTACATCACTCCAAAAGAACACAGTTGGGGGGGGGGGGGGCCCGGCGGCGGGGGCGGGCCCGGGGGGGGGCGGCGCCGGGGCCGGGGGGGGGGCGCCGGGGGGGGCGGCG
>CM075025.1:2895276-2914111 GCA_037576675.1 Pangasius sanitwongsei
TTAGCATGTGAGCTAATTGAATATATTAGCATGTGAGCTAATTGAATATATTAGCATGTGAGCTAGTTTATACTGTCGAATATATTAGCATGTGAGCTAATTGAATATATTAGCATGTGAGCTAATTGAATATATTAGCATGTGAGCTAGTTTATACTGTCAAAGGAGAATAAATCTATGAATTTTCTACTTTAGCAGACTACTTTTTATTTTATTTTTTTTAGTAAGTATTGACTGAGGAATTTTCACACACACGCACGCACACACACACACACACACACACGCACACACCTGAACATGTATGTTACAGGAGTCTAAACTTGTAAACAAACAATTTTGATGACAGCGAAACAATCACGTGTATTAAATCAGATTTTTGTTTAATCTGTCTAGTTAATAAATTAAAAGCGAGTCCAGAGACCATCGATTCATCTATATTAATTAAGAAAAAGAGTGATCTTTAGTGAGCTGGATTTAGTTTTGATTATATATTGATCATTGTTAATTCATTCATATGATACTGACACCAAAAATAACGATTGTTTTAAAAAAAAAAAAAATCAAATAATTAAAAGAATTAAATCTAAATAAAATAAAGCAGTTAGGAATAGAGAAGGGCTGCACAATGAAATGCTCTCAGTGAGTTAAACACTATCGACTGGGACACCGACGAGCTTAAAATAAGTTAGCTTAATAGCCAAAATGAAATATTAGTGTTTAATAATCACAAAGTCACAATTCCGAGAGAGAGATAAAGAGATTTCTCCAAATAAAACGGAGTTCATTCAGCTACAGCTTGCCAGATTGTTATCACTGGCAGCACGCAATGAGGATTTTAAAATCAGGATCAAGTCAGTAAATAAATAACATTCAGACTCAGCTAGTCTAATTTATTCATGTTTGTGTTTAGCACTTAATTAGATTAACACTCGTTTAATTTCTTAATCTGATTCAGATGCTTGTACATACGAAGAGAAACAGGCTTATAATGTACGAGCTGAATGAAAAGCCTGGTTTCTCTTGACTTAAAATGATAAACTGCGATGCAACAAATCCATTTATACCACAGCGCTGTTGAATTCTGGATTCTGATTGGTCAGAAGGTGCCGATTAATTTTCTAGAACAGCAGCTCTGACAGTATTGCAGCTGCAAAGCACGGGTTTATATCAATGCACTCGTTTATATAACGTGTTATCGTTTCTGGTGTACGGTCCACACTGATTAAAAACAACAAGCATATCATCGTTGAACTTTCCATTTAACATTCACGGAAGGAGTCTCCAGGGTCAGTACTGTGTAACAGTCAGAGGTTAAAGCTGTATCTTTATGTTTGCCGACATCTTCAGGACAGAGTTTACTCTTTGTGGTTTCTCGGTAACATGACAAGCTGCGTTTTTTCCCCCCTCTTATTAACTTCTAGTGAGAGAGAGAGAGGGAGGGAGAGAAAAAAAAAAGAGAGGCTGGTGAGGGAACGGCTGTTTATAGCTGCCATGACGTAATTGAGAACTTGTTTCATGGATGTGCCACAACATTAAATGTAACTATAAAAGGATAAAAAGTATGATGATAAATCAAATTTAATCAACTGCAAATTGCTGTGGTATAAGAGGAATAAAACACTTTGGGACGTGCTGTGATTGGAAAATAATCAACTCCGTGTTATCACATCGCCCTGATGTTAAGTATTTTCCTAAAATAGCACATGGTTTGTTCTTTACCTAGCTGCTTTCTGTACTGAGCAAAATATTTGTGATAATTGTGTGATTTTAGTTATCAGAGGTGCAGCCCTAATAGAGACAGGAAACATCAGAGACACACACGCGCACACACACACATACTCACTCACACACACACAGGTGAATGGCGCACACATGATTTGCGAGTGAGGTTCAGCCCAGGCTCCTTATTGGTTGTTTTTGTCCCTCTGACCCCGCCCCTTCCCTCCCACAGCCCATTCCTCCACAAGGCAAACTCGGCGCCCCCTGGAGGAGATGCCAGCACTCAGCCAGACTGCAGGACAACCGAGGCATCACTTTTATTACCACGAATTAATGCAGGCTACCACTAAAGGAGTACTTCAGCAGTTTTCAACCACCGTATCTGTAGTGCATGTGTGATTTTACTACCACAGACAAGAATTTCAAATTGTTCCTCTGTACTGAGAAAAAAAAACAACAACAACAAAATCCTCTTTACACTAAACTCACTCACAGTGGAAGTCTGAGGGCAGATGATGGGGTATCACTGAAATTGCAGATTTTTGTAGAAAACTTTCACCATCTCTTCAGTCAGAGGTGTGTAGAAGTCGTCCTTCCATACCTTTTCAGGGGGAAGGATCTGCTGTACTTGTAGTGCGGCTCTGGTGGCGCATGAATACCATAAAACCTTTAGAAAAGTGTCAGGTAACCAGCACTACTTTTTTTTGGAAAGTTGGATAAAATGCCACAAATACAGCTTTGGTCAGACTTTCAATCATCGGAACACTTTTATTGTTTGTTTGTAACAGCTGTGGTTTTGAATTTGTGTTATACTGTATAATCATGTACTTTAGACATGTATTCATGTATTGACAGAATTCAGCAAGTGCCCTTGAACTTGATTTATGCTTCAGTATGAACAGACTGCCGACAGCACTGGATTGGACAAAGGGTGGCATTTTGGAAAAGTCTTCTCTCTGAAGCCGAAATGTCCGAAATGCTAGTCCACCTTTGCAGCAACTGGCTGGCAGAGATGTATCAGAATTAATCAATTTCATCAACAATTTATTTTAGATAAACGCTACATTTGTTTTAATTTTACTAACAAATCTAACGTGTGCGTTTTAACTGATGGATGAACGTAGGAAATAGAACGTTATTCTGTCAGCAAAGTAGTTTCACGACCTTTTTCTCTTTCAAATCAGTGCAGTGGAGTTGTTTTCACTTTTAAAGGTAAACTTCACCTTGAACGACTTCCATAATCATCTTTATAATCAATGGCATCCAAGATTCATTACAACGAAATTTCGAGTTGACTTCTTTAGTTTTTTAACGTCTCGTCAATGTTACTTTGGTCGCCGGTTTCCTACATTACCCACAATGCTGTTCAACTACCTGCTGATAGTGGGGCACTAGGATTTAGCCCTTGTTTCATCGTTATGTAAAGAGAGTGATGCAGCGGCGCTTTAGTTTTTTTAGTCTTTCCAGCTCTCTCATTTCTTCATCTGTGCTCAAACAGTTCGGCTTCCAAAGCTTCAACTTTCTTATTAATACCAAAGGCAAGATCACTGTGCTCGTCATGTTGTAGATCGCTGACTAGCCGAGCCGAATCTCTGCCTTAACTTAACAACCGTTAAGATCAGATTTCGATTATTGAAAAGCCTTGAAACTTGCTTTCAAATAAACGCTTCTTTTTAGATAATGAGATTCCGTTCTATCTTCCTCAATCTGACGTTATCCTCATCTCATTTTATTTGAGCATACATCGATAAACAATTTTAGATCTCAAGTCTTGTTGTTTATCATCTGCCCTCCTGTTGATGGAAATCTAAGCTTCTCCTCCTTTTCTGAAAGACCATAAATGCTCTGGGCTTTCTGAGGTTCATGTCCAGCGGCTCGGAGGTGATGTTCTGATGAGGCATAAACCACAGTTTTGGAGTAGACAGGTTCTCTGTTCGTTTCCTCACTGCAGAGAAACGTTGAAATTCATGTTTGTGGTAATCACACATTCACTATACACGCTGTGAATATGGATTAGGATAAAAAGTGCTGGAGTGCTCCTTTAAGTTGTAACAAACATATCAATATATGACATTGTTAGTAGCATTTGCATTAACGTGTTTAATTACGTGTTCAAATTACTTGTGTGTTAGAGAAATGGCGCTTAATTGTAGCGTAACGAGACTTGGAGCAGAATTAGGGCCGTTACCGATTACTGGTAACAGCGATGAAAATAAAAACTAGCAGCCAGTGCGATTCCTCCCGGGTTCCACCATTTAAAGTGTGAGAACTGGAATACCTTTTCTGGTGTTCCCTCTATGAGTCTGTTTAGCTGCGGGGTAGAACAAAACAATTTCTTCGGTTAAAACCAGATTCTAAATGATACACCGAGCGGCTTGTTCCAAACAAATAAAACCAAACGAAAAGACATACATGGACGCCATTGGTTGGACAACAGTCGTAGCCTCAGTTCTCCTGATTGGCTGAGCCCTGGTGACCCCCCTGACTGGGCAAAGTTGGTTTGTGTGGGGTACTTACCAGTATTTCACCCTGCAGTGATGGGGGTGAGGTTAGGACAAGGGGGAAAATCAAGTCAGAGGACAAGCAAAAAGCGAGGGAAAGACATGTACAACATCCCAGGACAATAGGAAGAGACACAGTGAGGAAAAAAGGAATAGAAGGAAACAGATAAAGAGACAGCAAGAGACCAAGATATATATAAACAGAGAGAGACAGAGAGACAGAGAGAGAGAGAGAGAAAGAGCAAGAGAACACAAGTACATGCAATTAGATTCACTTGCAATATGAAAAATCTTGCATGTATCATAAATGCTGCTTCATTGTCACAGTTGCAATCCATGCGCAATTTAAATTACTCTACAAAAAGGAAAAAGAAGAAAAAGCTTGAGTTAATTGAGGCATAACAGGTTGTAAATGAGAATAATGAGAATAATACTGATCACTTCTTGGTGTGTTGGGTTTGATAGCTGTGCAAATGCATGCCTGATGAGCATCGCATGCTAAATTAGTGTCTCGAAGGGGAAGTCGGGGGGGCGGGGGTGCCAGCGGTGAAGGGAGTGCTCGCATGATTCAATCACTCTCCGATTGCTCCTTGCTGTAATATTGTGGCTGAAACTTTAAAAGTTTAATCGTGGGAACATTTGGTGTAGCATAAACACGATACAACCCGCGAGTGGGCACTGCTGGGGAGACGTTGCACACTGGGGCCTGGCTGGAACTTCATGAGTATAGGGAAAGGAAAACAGGGGAAGGGTTTGGGTACTCTACAGTCTGAGAAATAAAGGGTTCTTCAAAGGTTCTTTGGATAGTTAAAAGGGATGAGATTCCTAGAGAGGCTCAACACAGACTTATAGACTGTCTATATAGTCTAAGGGTTTCCTCCCTAAAGAGATGGAAGTCAAAAAAGCACTTAGGGTACTAGGTGAAACCTTTTTTCCTTAATACTGTATGGGTTTTATTCCATGGCTCAAATTGGCACCTGAAAACAGGAACTATGCTTTTCCATTATTGGTCACCAGCCCAATACCAAAGATTCCAGTTGATTTCTAGTACCTGCTTAAGACTAGTACCAACAGGAATCAGTGGTGCTCTGGGGCAGAGCTAGTAGCGTTGTTCATATGTCCCACCAAAGCAAGGAATAATCTTTAATTTTTTATTTATGTTTTTAATTCTCAACTTGCACAAATTCCTTATAAACTGCACAAAGGGTCTCTCAAGGGTCCATTGGACACTTAAAGCTTGGTTCATAGCTTTCTAATGTATTTCCACTTAGAACCCCTTCTGAAAAGAACCTTTAGAGGATCCCCCAAAAGGACAAACTGAGTAACCTTTCAGGTGCTAGATAGATTCAATCCCTGTGAGTGTTTGGGCTTTATTCCACTGCACAACAAACCAAAAACTTGTTTGTTTTTCCACTACTGGTCGCCAGTCCAGTACCAAAGGTTCCAGTTGGTCTTTTGTGTCTGCTCAAGTCTAGTACCAACAGGAACCAATGGAACCAACAGAGCACTGTTCGTTGCTGCTGTATTTGTGATGCCAACACAACACTGTAACATTTTAATTATCATTTAATTCCTCAAAAAAAAAACACACTCTTACAAAAAGGGTTTCTTGATGGTTCTTTGGACAGGTTCTTGGATTTCTAAAGTGGTTCTCTGAAAGGGAAACCCTTGTTTAAGCAGCTCTACATGGAACTTTTAGAAGTTCCCCAAAAGAACAACCTGAGAACATCTTAAGCGTGTATGAGCTTTCTCCACTGGCCACCAATCCAGTACCAAAAATTCCAGTTGGCTCTTAGTATCTGCTCAAGGTTGGTACTAAGAGGAACCAGTGGTACCAATGGTGCGGGACTAGTAGCACTGTTCACTGCCGTTGTATTTGTGAAGGCAACCCAACACTGTTATATTCTAATTATCATTTCATTTCTCAAAAAATGCACAAAAAGGTTCTCTCAACGGTTCTTTGGATAGTTAATGGCTCTTTTTGCTTAGTGGAACCTTCTCTGAAAGTTTAAGGTGCTAGACGTAAAGCATTTTAACCTGTACTTAGAGTGGATGGGCTTTATTCAATATGTTTGGTACCAGAAAACAGGAACTTTGCTTTTGCCATTGGCCACTAGTTCAGTACCACTGTACCAAAACTTTTGGCACTAGAAAACAGAAAGATTGTAGTAGCAAAGATTCCATTTGGTTTTTAGTACCTGCTCAAGACCAAGTACCAGCAGGATCTAATGGTACTAGGGGCAGGGATAATACCATAGTTCTTTGTTCCACCAAAGCAACATCAAGTTGCATAAATGTTTCATTTCACAAATGTCTTTAATAGCTAAGGGTTCTTTGTTTCCTACCGTGGTTCTACTTGGAACCCTTTCTGAAACTCTCTGTTGTTTTTTTTCTCACAAAGAATGTAATAAAACAAGCAAAAAACATAGCCCACACACTCCACTACTTATTATTATTATTGTTGTTGTTGTTGTTGTAACTGATGGCTTTGTTGTTGTTCACTTTCACTTATATTCTATACTTTATTCCCTGAATAAACGCTGATGTAAAATTAAATTTAAAAATGAAATCATTATGGGGTGCAACTTCATGGCACTATATTTTCAGTGTGTCGATCAGATCATTATAATACCATTTTCATCAAAATGTCCAGGAAAATGTATAATAGACAATTATTTCTCTGACAAAATGTAAAAACGATACTACATTTTTTTTCATGGTCATTAATTTTGTTGCAGGTGATATGAGCTGGTCCACCAAACGACCAATAAGAGAGGAAAAACATTAAGCTGGACTTGACAACTGCCACGTCATGCAAATGATGATGCAAACGCTTTGGTGTTAAATGAAAATTAACCTGAACTCCAAGTTCCATTAGTTCCTGTTTGTGCACGCTTTGTGTGTGTGTGTGTGTGTGTGTGCAGTGGAAATCACCCAAAGTAAGAGGAGTCTTATATGTAGCAATCAGTGTTGCAGGAAGATATGCAGGTGAGAGTACACTTTATTTGTGAAAGGCAGAGGTGATAAGTGGATGAAAAATAAAAAAATAAATAAAAAGAAACCCGTGGGTGAACGTTGTGTAGCAGGACGTACCTGGTTTGGAATGGGCCTTTTCTTGTTCGCATGTGTTCTCTGTTGTGCACTGGATGGACAAAAATAAAGAGAGCCAAAGATAGAAAAGAAGGAAAGAGCAAAACGATTAATCTGACACACACACATTACTACTCTAGACTCAGTGTTGCACTAATAAAACCAATCTCATTTACAGTGTGAGCTAAACCTGCACTGCTGGACTTTTAGTCTGTGAAAAAGCCGAACCTGTTGCTGTCGTACCTGGGAAGGGTACCGTCATCCAGCCTCCGGTGGTCTAGACTGAAATGTGACGTCACGAGAACCGTTAACAGGGCTGGCATGAGTGCTAACGCTAGCACACGCACTCGGGGCATGCGCGCAATGGAACACATCACACGCCAAACTAAACCAGGAAGCCTTTTTCCACTGTACATGCTATGAGCACACGTTTTAATGACGTTGTGAGTAGCAACTAAAAAACCATGCAACGCTGGGACAAACCGCGTTCGCCAACATGTTAGCTGACATTCGACAACTTACTCAACAAATTATTTCTTGCTTTGTCCTAGCAACATCATGCTAAAATTTGACTACATACAAAATCACAGATAACATTTTTTTGGCATTTTCTACTAGTATAAATCTAAAATGGAGTAAAAGAAAACTTAACCCAGAAACGGCTAGTTGCTAATCCTAAATAAAACCACAGCAAGCGCCACGACCCAGTTTGCTAATGAGGTCATGCTAGCAGTTCCTTTCAATCCACCATCAGTCATGATAGATCACCTACAGACCACTGATACATCGTGCATTTATTCAGACATATCAACAACAGCCATCTTGCAGAGGGCTTCCCAGAACTTTCCAGGCCAAACTCATGGATTTGAACGGACTTTAAATTGTCACATTTGTCTCAGTGCTTTGCTGGATGTTTCCAACAATTAGGCTTAACAAAAGTATTGACAGTGCACTCATCTATGGTTACATCATCTACGATATACAGAAATGAAAGACTGAAGTGGCTTTCTAAAAATAAAGCAAGAAATCTACTGTTTTCCTTTGTCTATGGCCAGGGTCTGGAGCGTTACAGTCTCATTGGTCCTTCATGCTGCCGTGTGGAAGTATATTTTCAAGCAGTGTTTTTGTTATTTTTAAATTATTGTTTCTGTGGGGATATAAACTTTTGAAAAAGTTCAAGGAGGAGCTTCTTGGAGTAAAATATAATCACTGCATTGAACAAAAACTCTGTGCGTTTCCCGGCATCCCGGCTTTACGTTATGCAGGAGAGTTTGCTTGAAATAGTTATACCACCATTTTTACGTTCGTCTCAGTTGGTATACACACTGCAGTGAGCAGTTTAGTTCAGGTTTAAGGTGAAGTCAAGACTACGAGGATTAGTACCAACCTCCAGCACACGCACATGACCGAAAAAGACCAAGGCCTGTAGAGCACATGCTAATAAACATACAGGCGAGGGGGTACACATACTTGGCAAATCCAATGAAGTCCTCGTGGTTGGTGTTGATGTAAGACAACTCGATGTCGATCAGCAACAGCACCTGAAGACAGAGATCCATATTGACTCGAGACAGCAAACAGATATTCAAATGAACAAGAGCTGAGGCCTGTTTTGTACAGGAGTAGGGGTGGGCATGGGGATCCTTTGGGGATAGTGACTCTTTGGGGACAGTTCTTTGGGGCACGGTTCTTTGAGAGACAGTTCTTTGGAAGATGATGCTTTGGGGGAGCATGCTTTGAGAAACAGTCCTTTGGGGGACAGTCCTTTGGGGGACAATTCTTTAGGGGATGGTCCTTTGGGGGACAGTCATTTAAGGGATGGTCCTTTGGGGGACAGTCATTTAAGGGATGGTCCTTTGGGGGACAGTCATTTAAGGGATGGTCCTTTGGGGGACAGTCATTTAAGAGACGTTCCTTTGGGGGACAGTCATTTAAGGGATGGTCATTTGGGGAACAGTCCTTTAAGGGGATGGTAGTTTGGGGGACAGTCTTTTAAGGGATGGTCTTTTGGGGGACAGTCTTTTAAGAGACGTTCCTTTGGGGTACAGTCCTTTAAAGGATGGTCATTTGGGGGACAGTCTTTTAAGAGACAGTCCATTTTAAATATCAGTTTAAAATCTGTGTTACGTGTTTTTTTAAATGTCCTTATTTAAGAGAAAGCCACTGCCAAACCTGGTGTAAAATGTGTGTGAAACAGTTGTGCGTGTGTGTAAGTAGGGTGTGTGTGTGTGTGCGTGTGTCACCTGGTCCTTTGTCTTGCCCTCTCGCTCACGGACATATGTAGTGACAATTCTCTCCGTCTCCTCTCTCAGGCGAGGGTAAGAGTTCAGCTGCAGACAAAAACACCAAAGCACTGCAGAATACAGTGTTTACTGTATACACACAAATACACTCCTCTCTCTCTCTCACACACACACACACATTCAAACACACACTCATATACAAATGAAGTGATCGAGCGTGGAAGCTGCCCACACCCAAAACCAAGCACCAGCATGATCTAGTTCACAGAAAGGTCAGACCAAAGAGGACGCACTTGCAATCAGCATGTGCGCGCACACACACACACACACACACACACACACACACACACACAGAGAGACACACACGGAACAAATCAGCGAGCAAAGCTTTCACCATCAGCTAGGTACGATCGGCTTGAGCAAATCGTGTTTTTAATTCATAAGTCTGTATTAGAGCTGCACAATTCATCACACTTAAATCATGATTGCGATATTTGGCTTGCAATTTTTTTTTTTTTTTTTACCGCGATTTTAGTGAACTTCACTGAAGTTAGCCCACTTGTCAATGTTTTTTAAATATTTTTTTTCCTTTTTTAATTGGTAGCTCAAAATGCTGTACAAATAAATAATGAAAATACAATGCAATAAAATGCACAGAGATAAAATAAAATATGAAGCGAATATATAAATACACAAAACGAGCACAGGGAGATAAAAACAAATATCGAATAAAATGAAAAGTGAATTGAAAAAAATCTAAGTCTAAAATCTATTTTAAAATATTTAAAAATAGCTTCATTAAAATGATGACAAAGATAAAATAACTGCATACTTTTGCATACTGTGCTGGTTTATTAATAAATAAATAAATAAATAAATACATTTCTTTATTTATGGTGAGTCTCATCCTGATTCGTTTTTTTTTAATGAACGCAAAACACTACAAGATTAATGTATGATGTAAAACGATAAAGTGCAATAATATTTGTTTTGCTCCTACGTTGATTAACTGTTCATGATTTTGTAAATGAGCAAAAGTTTAAAAAAAAAAAAAAAAAAAAAAAAAAAACCGAAAAAAGGACATGATTTTAAGTTATTTGTGCAGCCCTAATATAAACTACCACTAATTAAACTACACTACAACTACAGAATTGTGTCCAAAATCTTTAATCTTAACAAAAAGAGTTATGTTTAAAAAAATAAAAATAAAAAAAATTTAAAAAAAAACTGTGACATGAGCAAACGTAGGTCTATATCTGAGATGCTGAACATCACAAATATAGTTCTCCAAAGCTGAGAGTGATGGCTGTGGTTAAGTGGTGTTAGTCTCGAGAGAGAGAGAGAGAGAGAGAGAGAGAGAGAGAGAGAGAAATGGATGTTCTTGCTACTTTAATGCATGTATGTGCGCGAGTTCATGACGCAGTTCCTTCCACTTCCACAAGGGGGCAGATGGCCCTCATTCCTCCACCACCGCAGCTAAACCAGAGGCATGCTGGGATTATTATTGACACTGTTTACACCCAGTGTTTTTATGAATCTAGATTGTGCCTGGTATCATTTTAACCCTCTCTAACCATCAAGTTCGCGTGTTGTTCGTTGTTTTAGGTTAAAGAATGTAGGCGCATCGAGAACAGAGATAATCCGAGATGTCTGTCATTTCCCTCAGGACCATGAGGGATGCCTCGTTTTGGTGTTTGTGCATGCTCTTCTCTTTACAGGTCACTGAAGTAGAAGCCATGCTGGTACTATTATTATTATTATTATTATTATAATTATTATTATTATTAGCCATGTTATTATATAGTTCTCCACACCTCTATATAAAAAAAAAAAAAAAAAAAAAGTGTCTAATGAAGCTCTCGTCTATTTTTCCTTCCTCTTGCTTGTTTCTATTTATTTGCTTTTACTCTTTTTCTAATTGTTTATTTGGTATAATTTATAATACATGCTGCTGCTTTCTCGTCTTCATTGTGTGGCTTTGTTGTTTTTAATCACTGTTTTGGTTAAAGCAGGTAACTTGGGCCTAAAAATAAATGACCAAAAAAATAAATAAATTAAAAAAAAATCTTTGTGAAGCGTATCTCACTTATTTGTTGCTTGCTTTGAATCAGAGCTCTAACACCAGGTACGTTTTGGTGGTCAGATGTGACTCGGGGAAAGAATTCTGGATTCTGATTGGTCAGAAGTTGGACAGCGACTTGTACCGTGGACGCTCCACCTAAACGGATTTAAATGCGCGTGGGATCATTGAGGAGATGGCGCTTTAACACTTTATGGAAGGAGTCTCCAGTGTCAGCTGTACAGCTGTAACTTTAAGTTTTCTTCAGGACAGAGGAATTTACGCTTAAAGAGAGAGGGAAAAAAAAAGAGAGAGGCGGTGAGGGAACAACTGTTTACAGCTGCTATAGCTTAACTGAGAACAGGAACTTGTTTTGAAGATGTTTCCCAACATTAAATGTAACTATAAAGGGATAAAAAGAATGACGTTTCATTTATTAATTGATAAAAACGTTTTGAGCAAACTGCTGTGGTACGAGAGGAATAAAACACTTTGTGCTGTTATTGGAAAATAATCAACTTCAGGGTGGCAACAGTAACGCTGCTTCATCACACCTCCCTGACGTTTATTGTTTTCCGATAACAGCATGACCCCAAAGGTTTTATTTCTGAACATAATATATCTGATTAAAATGAATCGATGAAATGCTGAAAAGGAGTGAAAACGGAGTAGTGCTGGAGCTAATTGCAGCTTCATATGCATGAGGCTAACGAGAGGTTTGGAAAAAGCATGAACAAATGGAAGTCTATCAGACTGCTGAAGCAGGAACAGGAAGCACAAATGGTGCTTTTCCAGAGCAATAACTTCTGGAAATCAGGGCTGAGAATGCGACTGAGCAGGGTTCATGGACCTTGATGGACAGACATGACATGGACAGTGCGAACATGGAGGAGTGGACAAGCGAGGTTGTGTGGAAGTGTGGAAGAAGGGCTGATCTCAGACAAACAGGTGCTGATCGGCTGATAGGGTGGAGGAACCAAGCGTAGAGGAATGTGAACACAACCAGGAGGAAGGGGACGAGGGACGAGGGACGAGATCCTGTTTCATTGTTGCGCTCCCCTCCTGGTTTACCTTGTCGGCACACTTCCTGACGAGCGTGGTGAGCTCGTTCACCACCATGTCCACGCACTTCAGACTGGGCGCTTTCAGTTTGAGGATCTGCTTTTTCACGATGGCCTCGAAGGCCAGGTCAGGGGTGAACAGCCCCGTTCTGAGAGCGCGTTCGGGAAAGAGAGAAGGGGTTGCGACGTAGGGGAGAGAGAAAAGGCGAGAGCACAAGGTAGGGAGGAAAAAAAAAACAGAAGGAGAAGAAGAAGAAGAAGAAAAAGAAAATTTAGTTAGTTATTAATCACTAATCTACAGACAGACACTTATACCAGTCCAAAAAGAGGCAGGCCGCGGTTTCCACATCCTCACTCCTAGCTGAATTACCCATAAATCCCTCTGTAATCCACCACACCCTCCCGGCAGGGTCGAGCCAAACACACGCCCTGCGTTCCAACACTGCTTTTAACGAGCCCTCATCAACCATTTCACCATCTTAACAGCTGCTTTATAGTTCAACACTTAAGATCAAGTGAAGGTAGTTAGATCGCCCTCAGAATGCGATGAAGTCAACACACGCGACGACTACACGCAGAGACCGCACAGGACACACTGTGATCAAAAACTAACCAAAAAAAAAAAAAAGTGGCTTATTAGAAGGAGTCTTAAAATATGTGAAAGAAAACACCTTGTTTTATCTTGTGAACTCTTCATGAACTCTTCAAAACCAAATTCCCTTTTTTTCCCCCCAAAAAATGAAACATTTTAATCATCCTCTGATTTCTCACTACGGCTCCACTTCAGTCTCTTCCCCATCTATCATCAAGCATGTTTCACTTTGCAACAGTCTGTATCTAGGTTTATGGCCATCTTCAGGACAGACGGGTTTACGTTTAACATTTACAACATTTAACGTTTCTCGTTAACTTGACAAGCTGCGTCTTTTGTCTTATTAACATCATGCGAGAGATAATAAAAGAGCGGCTGGTGAGGGAACGACTGTTTATAGCTGCTATAACGTAAGTGACAACAGGAACCAACGTGTTTTGTGGACGTTCCTTAACATGTAACTTAATGTAACTATTAACAGATAAAAACTAAGACTTATATAATACATGTAATCACTGGAAAATTGTTGTGGTGTAAGAGGAATAAAACACTTGTTCCGAGATGTTCTGTTATAGATAAACAATTAAGTTTGGGGTTGTAACATTAACTCCGCATCATCACCCCACTCCTTGATTATTTTCCAATGACAAAAGATCTCCAATTTTTATTTCTTACTGATTACACATTTGATTTCTACTACACTACTATACTTGTACCTCCGACTATGCGTGTTCTACTATCTATACATGTAGCTAACCACCGCTCACTAGACTACCTGTATTATGCTAGATAGTGACTCAGCCGGCTACATAGCATGCTAGCTAGTTTGCAAATATTATGTATTTTATCTTTAAAGGCACATTTTTATTCAAAGATCACTATTTGATGGACGTGCAATATTTCAGTGTATTAATACTTCAGTGTATTGTGTGCAACACCACCAATTCCTCTTCTGTTTTTACCCCAAAATGTGCATGACGACAACAACAACAACAACAACATCAACTCTTAAACCTTGACTTCACAGCGCATTGTTCGAAGGAAACTGAACTTCAAGGGATATCCCCTCGTGTGAAGTATAATCGAGGGGAAGTCGACGAGGGCGCATTAAAAACAGTGCTGGAATGTAAACCCTGGCTGCAGTGGCTGCAGTTTCAGCTCAGTGGAAGCTGATCGGCCATGCGGTTTGCTCCTTTTGGACCTGAGACGAGCGGGATCCCGTGTCCGTTCGTCTCCGCTGCACAAGACCAGCACAAAACCTCAACACACGACAGCTGAACCCGCACACAGGGCGGCCGGCAGGCTGACGGGGGTCATTCCGGCACGCGATACACACGCTAATGTTCCACCGGAGTCTTATTACACTAGGCTGTTTAAATATTTAATTACAAACCCAGTGGTGTGAGACTGTTAATGTTTAACTTAAAGTGCCCCTGAACATGTCGACTCAAAAATAACGCAGTGAAACCACACGATTAAACACAAAAAAACTGAAATCCTGGAGTTTATTATCACAAACCTGACCATCCTTTATTATTTTCACTTTTTCAGCCCCCAGCTTCCTGCTTAAATTTATTTATTTACTGCCTCTATTTCCACAATATAACAGTAAAAAAAAAAAAAATCATTATCTAAGCTAGCCAGCTACATAACTCTGCACTGTGCTAGCATTAACTAGCTTACTAGTTAGCATGACTAATCCAGCTGTATATACTTCCTGTTATTAGCTAGCTTATTTCATTTAAAAAACTTTAAAAATTCTCTATTTTAAATAGAAAAATATTGACCTCATACTACTCTGTGAGGAGCGCATTATTTAAACATGATGTTTTTGAGTTCAGGGGGACTTTAAAGTTTTATTTCGTAACATTTCATAGCAAATCTGGACTCCTCTCATTTCACTTTCTGTGATTTAGATGAATGAAAGCGTAATGAGAGCAGTTTTTTGCGGCGTGCTGCGAGGCCGGTGTGACCCCGCCCCCTCTCGCCGACTGAGCGCCCCCCTGTGTAGGGGCCAGGCAGCAGCGCAGTACCTTGTTGGTGCACTGCCTGACCGTGTTGATGAGCTCCTGAATCACCAGATCGATACATTTGAGACAAGGCTCTTTCAGCTTTATGATCTGCTTTTTCACGATGGCTTCAAACGCCAGGTCGGGGGTGAACAGGCCAGTTCTGAGAACATACAGGGGTGTGGGGGAGACAGACAGACAGACAGACAGATGGGGTGACAAAAAACATATAGACAGACAGGTAAAATAACAATAAGAGCATGGAGGAAAAGGGGGGAAAAAAAAGTAGTGACATGCAGACAGTGACAGGGAAGAAGCTCAAAACCAAAGAATTAAAAAGAGAAACAACAGTCAGTCAAAAATGACAAGTGACAACAGAAGACAAAAAGGTGACGAGCAAACCAGGGAGATGAAGTGAGAGTGAGAGGAAAGCGAGAAGTGTGGAAAGTAAAGAGAGAGAGAGAGAGAGAGAGAGAGAAAGAAGGAAAAATGAAACAGGTTGTCAGTACAGTACAAACAAGGCCGAGCAGCAGAGTGTGTGTGTGTCTAAATCTATGGGAAAGAGCTGAGTCGACAGTTTAAATCCTCGTAAACACACACAGGGACAAACAGATTAATAGTGAAACAGTGTGTGTGTGTGTGTGTTAACATGAAACAGAAAAGATATTAAGCTGAGAGAGAGGCCTAGGAGATGTGCGTGTGTGTGCATGATTGTCCGTACATGCGAGTGTCTGTGTGCACGAGTGTCTGTATGTGTGAAAGTCTGGGTCCGATTGTCCATTTTCACAATGTGGACCCCATGTGGACAAATTCGTGTGCATGTTCACAAGTGTCTGTATGTCTGTGTGTGTGTGTGTGTGTGTGTTGCATTATTGAAGTCATGCTTTTTATCTGGCTGAAACTCATGTGGTTCATTGTGTGTTTAGCATAACCACTATGTTATAATCTACATAGTTAGTGTGTGTGTGTGTGTGTGTGTGTGCGCACATGCATGTGTGTGTGTGTGGTGTGTTATAGAGAGAAGACGGTGTTCCAGCTTCAGGAGGTCTCAGTGAAGCTCCACTTGCCTGACACCGTGGACGTTCTTAATGGCGTGACTGATCTCTCGCCGCAGCTCCTTCTCATCAAACACGATCTGATAAACACAGAGGCACGACAGAAATGAAAAGAAGGATTCAGTCAGTCAGTGTGCAGGTGTAGGGATGTGAGGAAGAGTGTGTGTGTGTGTGTGTGTGTGTGTGGGGTTCACCTTGACCAGCTCGAAGGGGAAGCGCTCGTGGAAGATGCGGTTAATCCTGGCGCCTCCGGACAGCTCCACCGTGTCCACCTGATCTCCTGAGCCCTCGATACACTTCTCAAAGTCCACGCCGAACTGCTGCACCATCCTGATGACCACACACACACACACACACACACACACACACACACACACACACACACACGAATATTCATAGAGATGTTTATTCGTTCATTCACTTGATTAGTGCACTATTAACTATGTAAGGAAAATAATCAGTGATACTGGAGATACTGCTAGCATCCCAAAGTTGATTAATTTCCTACAGCATGTTCTGAAGTGTTTTATTCCGCTTACACCACAGGTATTTGGCAACGACTACAATTTTTATTTATTAAAATACGAATTTATAGATACATTTAATGTTGTGGAACATCAGCGAAACAAGTTCCTGTTCTTATTTACGTTATAGCAGCTATAAACAGTCGTTCCTTCACCAGCCTCTCTTCTTCTCTGTCTTGACGTTAATAAGACAAAAAAAACACAGTTTGTCATGTTACCGAGAAACTGTAAAGCGTAAACTCCTCTGTACTGAAGATGTCGGAAAACGTAAAGTTACAGCTTTACCTCTGACTGTTACAAAGCGCTGACACTGGAGACTCCTTCCATAAATGTTACATAAACGTCTCCTTACAGAAAACGCCGCCACATCATCGATTACACAATTTTGAGAATCCGTTTATGTGGAGCGTCCGTCGTACAAGCCGCCTGTGTAAGTCGTCGCTATAGAAACGATAATGTTTCAGAACGAGCGCATTAATATAAACCTGTGATTCGCAGACGCACTACTGTCAGAGCTGCTGTTATAGAAATTTCATCAACACCTTCTGACCAATCAGAATCCAGAATTCAATTCCAAGGCTAATCTGCCTAAAGCACTCACACTGACCACATTTTCACTGGTACACTTACATACGGACACTGAATTTACTAGAGTATTAGACAAGGTATCTTTTTTATAAAAGGTGAAAATCATTTTTTATGAATTTAAAAAAAAAGTCATTTGGTCTTCAGGAACCAGAGCTAATTATTTATTATTTTACTGTAGGGGCATTTCTGAGAAACTGTGTGTCCGTGTGTGATTTAAGGCAGCAACTGTTTTTACTTCCACCTGAATTATTGTTTAAACTCTTTACGCGGAGACTCCGAATTTAAAAATATGACTCGTGTTATAAAATACCAAGAGGATGGTAATAAAAAATGTACAGAAAATGTGATCTTTTTTTTTTACTGATAATTCTGGAGCATGGATACAACGATTGTTTATTGAGAGCCGTTTAGAGAGGAGGTGAAAGGGATCATCACTCACTGCAGCAGAGCCTTGGTCTTGCGTGTGGGGTCGTCAGGACGGAAGTTCTTGTACTCCTCCACCTCTTTCTCCAGAGACAGGAGCTGCGACTGCAACTTACTGCGTAAACCAGGCAACGTGTCCCGGATGTGGTTAGTCAATTGCTGCGAGACAGAACACGAGGAGAGACGGTTTTGTTTTTGGAGGACATGAAACCTATATCGGGCTGAACAAATTAGCTAGCTCACAAAGAAGTAAAAGCTCCAGTGTTGCATGGAAACCTAACTGCTAACATAATGTAATAAGGCATGGTGGACTAGTCAGCTAGTTAAATTAACAAGTTTATGATTATTATTTTCTCACAAAAGTTCCTAATGCAATATATCGTATTTGCATCCTCGATTAAGTCAGCAAGCCGTGGACCACAGTTTCAGCTAGGAGCTGTCTTATTCTGTTCTCGTATCACATTTAAAAGATATTACTTGAGCCTGACTAACATTTATTTTCTTTTAACACGTTTAACTGCAAAGTCTTCTTCGCATACCTGCATGTTCCTGATTCTGAAAAAAAAAACTTCTGCCATTCGTGCACGCTAACTAATCTGTCATTCGACCAAAAGCTAGCTCACATCTTAGCTGACGTGGGAGGGATTCGGAAGAAGTAGCGTGTGCTGTAGTTACATCATCAAGATTTTTTTTTTTTTTTTTTTTGCTGTAGTTACATTGTAGGATTTTGTTTTGCGGAAGTCGATAAGGAGTAAGGTTTATTTTCCTACTTATTCACTTATTTCCTACTTCCCGGATGCCCAGGCTACTTATTCGCCCACCTCTGTATATAACACTCGTGTATTTCCAGATTTCTAAAAATATATTTCTTTGAGGAAGATAACAACCTACAAATCGTGAGGATTTGGGTATTTAAAGCAACGCTGCCAACCCTATGTGGACTTTGAGGAAGACAACAACCTCCAAATCAA
>CM075025.1:2917606-2943467 GCA_037576675.1 Pangasius sanitwongsei
CTTAACAATTTTTACCTTAGGAGCTGTTTTTAGGGCTAAGATGTTTCATGAATCATTTTTATCTTTACTAAGATTTACTCCTAAGTTTAAGGGGAAATTCTAAGAAAACATCATAATTCTAAGAAATTTCTTAGAATTTCGTCACTAGGAGCAACTTTTAGGCTTAGGACGCTTTGTGAATACGGGCCCTGGTCTTTATCACAGCATCACACTGCTGGCCACACCCACATTTCACTGACATCACTCAGCACAAGTAATGTAAAACACACACATCTTGGGCCTCATATACACACAAGAAGCCTGCTAGAAAACAAGGGTGAGTGTGTGTGTGTGTGTGTGTGTGTGTGTCCAGTCTCTCACTGACCCATGTCTCTCCTGTTACACTGCACTGCTGCCCTCTCACTGGACCGGACATCTCATCTCTCTCTCTCACACACACACACACACACACACACACACACACACACACACACACACACACACATGCAAACAGAGAGAGACACCCACAGAAAGAGACAGAGACACACACACACACACACACACAAGGAGAGAGACACTGACACAGACACACAGACGGAGACACACACAAAGAGAGACAGAGAAAGAGAGAGAGAGAGACACACACACACACACATAAAAAGAGACAGACACAGAGAGAAACACTCAGAGACACACAGAAACAGAGACACACACAAAGTGAGACAGAGAAAGAGAGAGAGACACACAGAGAGAAACACATAGAGAGAGGGACACACACACTTATTTCCAGGGAAAAAAGGCAGGGTGGGTTCATGTCCATTATTCATGGTCTGTAAATGATAGACGAGGCTGAGCAGATTGTTTATCATCTCATGTATTATGAATGCACAAGCGAAAAAGTGGAGCAGGATCAGACAGAGAGACAGACTGAAGCGGAAAAGACACAGACAGCTCCGCTCGCTTCCTCTCTCCGCCGTCCTGAGCTGCTCAGCATGGGCTTTTATCCACAAAGGCGGAAAAACCACAAACCTCGACCTCTTTTTCCTCTCAGTATCCAAACATAACAGCACGTTTTTGAGAAACTGCGCTCTAATACACTAATAATCCTGAACAATCACGAGGGCACCAATCAGGCGGGAGATCTCTGGCCACAGTCTCCGCCCACAGAGGATTATACAGTGGCCACGCCAGAACCAGGCTGCAGAGCGAGATATGAAAATAAGAACAACACACTCTGAGGAAAGATGACATCGACCTCGCCATAAACAGCCAACAAGTAGGCCTTGCTTTGTTCAGTGAGTGAGAAGGTCATGACGAAGTGAACACGGTTACTGATTAACAACCTACAGCGAGATCAACGTTAGCTTCAATTCAACACAAAGAGATTGGCTTAAAAATAAACCCCTTATTTGTTTAAAGCTGCTAGGAATTGGGATTGGGAATTTCACCCTCTCTGGCCTTTGTTTGTTCAGCTTAATTAAATTCCACATTACGGGAGTTACAGTGTCATGGTTACAGTTTCCTTGCCACTGACTTTTTCGAAATCCTGATTAAATTCATTTCCGTCTATTACCGTTCACCTGTTTTGGCTAAGCAACACTGCCATGCTAGTTAAATTATTTTTATGTATTTTTTTTTTTTTTTTTGCCTCAGAGTATAGCTTCCATCATAGCCACTGTCTCTATCAGCTTATAACGACAACGTGATAAATACTGACAGTGCAAGAGATTTTATGGAAAAGACATCCTGAAAACCATCTTTCTAAGGAAGAAGAACAATAAGCAGATTTGATCTTTTTGTTTCTGTTATATACTGTATACACAAGGAAGTGCAAAGAGACTTTTGTACAAAAACTCGTAATAGGTTTTGTATATTTTTAAATGGTCGATTAACTTTGCGCTGCCATGATATTTTCAGACTCAGTTATCATACTGTGAAAATTTCTAACTTTAATACCCCTGTTCTATGTGCATTGTATATTTACCACCCACTGATGCATGTTTGAGTACTAAATAAAGTAAAAAGTTTTGATCAGTGTAGTTCTTTTCTGGTATTTTTGAGGTTCTTTTGCAGGTTTCGTGCCTGTCTTTCTGTTGTTGTGCTTCTCTAATCGTGGTTTTTAGAGGATAGTTGCTACAAGTTGCTGTGTCCACGCCACATACCACAAACATGGTTCCCTTCAAACTTGCCGTTTTTTTCCCCCCTTCTTCTCCATCCATCTGTGCATGTTTTGTATATAACATATAGCCGTCGAAGTTAAAAAAAAAACATGCTAGACAGCAGAGGTGCTAGGGCCTCAAAACAATATATTTTGATAGTTGATTATTTATGTGAATTTATCGACAAATAATCAATTAATGGGTTAAAAATATATCATTCAGCATTTTTTTTTTTTCAATAATTTATTGCAGATCAAAACTGTGAGGAAGAAAACGTTTAACATCTTGTTACTTTCTCCTCTAGGACTTTACTTTACTTAATGATTGTTCACTGTTCCCAAAAAACAATTTAAATTGTAATCAAGGAATTTGTTTTAAACCAACACAGAGGAAATTTGAAATGTGTGGATTTAAATGGATCTTTCTCTCTACCTCTGTCTAAAAACCGCACTAAATTACATACATACTATAGACCTTCATCATGACAATTAAACAGGTTAAAATTTAATCTTAAGCAGTCTCAGTAAACTTTGAAATTGCTGCAAATATTTTACAACTACATCAGAAAGTAAGTATATGCAAGAGATTAAGCTTTTTTCCCCCCACATTCGGTCTGACAGCTCTGTTCGTGTTATTTAAGCAAATGTGCTGCGAGTGATATCTGTCGATTTTGTGTTCTTTAAAACAATTCAAACACAGCCGAATTGTTATGGCGCAGTCATGTGTATCCTCTGCGCAGAGAAACGGAGGTTGCTGTCGCATGTCTTTGGGGTTGGGAAGGCGAATTGGTACGGGGAGTTGGGACAGGGAGTTGGGACAGGGAGTTGGGACATTTTTGAGGAGTCACAGCCAGACACAACAGTGATGAGAACCACTGGAGTGAGGAACTTTTGATAAAGGTGAACAGCGAGGTAATTGTCTGATCACACACCGTGACTAACCGTGAAACCATAACACCGTAACAACACTACTACTCGTACTACTTGTATTACACCACCTCATTTTGTCTCCTTCTCTCTCTCTCTCTTTCACTTTCAGTCCATCTCACTCTTTTGTACACACCCCTTTCTGGGAAGACATTATTTTTCCACCGTTGAGTCACAGCAGAGTCTCTCTCACACACACACACACACACACACACACACACACACAGAGCAGCTCTTTATGGACACAGAACGACACATCCAGCACACATGCCAGGAATCAAGTCCAGTTTTACTGCCATCATTTCATCGATCTATACGGATTTACAGCACGATATTCCCCATTTACGATCTTGTCACAATGTTGATTGAACAATCCATGTTTTATGGAGGTTTTACTGAGAAGGCTTCCGTATATTAATTGTTTACCTAGCTGAACAGACCGATTTAGCATGTAGCATTATGAGAATTTATGAATAGGACTCAAAATTTCTCTCAGATATCCCTAACTCATATAAGTTAGCTGACTAGCTTTAGCAAAGGAGACTATAAAAATTTAAAAATGTGACAAAATTCCTCTCAGAAATCCTGATATATTAGCTAATCTTAGCTTGATAGAATTAGCAAGTAAGATTCTGAGTTCTGGACATTTCCTCTCAGAAATCCTGTCAAGTTAGTTCGTGTTAGCCACTTGGTTAGCATTAGCAACAGAGCTTATGAAGATTTAAGAATGTGACAAAACTCTATGAATATGACAGATCCTGTCAGGTTACCTCATTTTAGTTAGGTGACTAGCAGTAGCAATGGAGATGATAAAGACTTAACAATGTAACAAATCCTCTCTGATATCCTGTATATTAGCTCATATTAGCTAGATGGATATATATTAGCAAGTAAGATAATGAAGATTATGCAGTTATGAAATTTTCCTCTCAGAAAACCTGTCAAGTTAGTTCATCTTAGCCAGCTGTTTAGCATTAGCAATGGAAATAATAAGAAATGGTAAATTCTGGTATTTCCTTGGCTAAATAACTTCTGCAGAGAAGATTATAAAGATTTAATAATGTGACAAAAATCCATTCAGAAATCCTGTCATATCAGCTCATGTTATTTAGCTGAATAGAATTAGCATGTAAGATTATGAAGATTATGCAGTTCTCAGAAATCCTGTCAGGTTAGCTCACGTTAGTTAGCTGACTAGCTTTAGCAAAGGAGATTATAAAGATTATTAAAAGTCCTCTCAGAAATCCTGTCAGGTCAGCTCACGTTAGCTAGCAAGATAAAATTGGCCAGTAAGATTATGAACAGTTGCATAAATTTCCTCTTAGAAATCCTGTCAGCTGGTTAGCATTAGCAATGAAAATTATAAACTTTTATGAATGTGATAAAAAAAATTCTCTCAGAAATCCTGTCAGATTTCATGTTAGCTAGTGCACTGTTGCTAGCAGTGAAAAAATATAATTTATTAGAAATGAAAGATACATGTTACAGTAAACAAACAGATTATGGGTAACACAATAACCACGCCCAGGGCTCCAGAAACACTTAAACAAATCCTGAAGAACAATCACACCACCACCAGCTGTGGAAAAAAACAACAACAATATCTGCAATGATTCTCCCTTTAAGGCACTGTACGTTTACTTCCTGGTCCTGCTTTACCACGCTAGTCATGACATGTTGTCTGGTGTAACTAAAAAACAGATTCTATCAGCTAACCGATTTCAAAGCCAGGAAGTAATTGTGTATAAAAGTCGTATGGCTAAAAAGTCATGTCAAAGTTAGCAAAATCTCTACTATGTGCCTTTAAATTTTGCTAGTTGTATATCTTTGTCAAAAAAAAAAAAGAAACAGATGATATTTTTTTAGACCACAGCGCTGCTGAATTCTGGATTCTGCGGGTTGATTAATTTTCTATAACAGCAGCTCTGACAGTAGTTCGGCTCCAAATCACAGGTTTATATTAATAATATTTTAATACAGTATCGTTTCTATAGTAACAGCTCATTTACAGGTGACTTTTACGGGGGACGGTCCTCATAAACTGATTAACATCAGTGTGTGACTGTTGATATGGTGTAAGATGTTTATTTAAAATTGATGGAAGGAGTCTCCAGTGTCAGTGTTTTGTAAGTCAGAGGTAAAACTTGTACAGGAAAATAATTTTTTTTGCTGTAGTAACAGTAACTCTGCTTCATCACACTATTAATGCAACAGGTGCAGTGCTAAGTGTGTGTGTGAGAAAAAATTTTTGATTTCACACTCAGCCTGTCACTCAACCAAGTTCACGATTAGCAAATGGAACATGTCAACCATCACAATTTCGACAGCTCCGCTGTACTGACTGCTGTGGTTAAGTTTTTATCTCGAGGAGAAAGCCTACTGAAAGAGACCAGTGTCATTGTGAGACACACACACACACACACACACACACACACACAGCTCCTCCTCAGGGATGCAATGCTGCCATCACAACCAGCACTCTGTCCCACACACACGTTACTCATGCAGTGTGCGTGCGCCTGTGACCAAAAACACACTGCGTCACACCATGAAATCAAAGTGGGATGACATAACCGTTACTTACAAACACACACACACACACACACACACAATCGGCTATTGAGGAAACCAAACAGCCAGGACTGCGAGCTTATACAACACGAACATTTCACGAATATTTTCTGCTACTGCCACAAAGTTGATTATTTTCCTAAAGCAGCACATCCCAAAGTGTTTGATTCCTATTATACCACAGCAATTTGCCTACAATTACAATGTTTTGTTAATTAAAGAATGACATATCATACTTTTTATCCATTTATAGTTACACTAAATGTTGTGGTACGTCTGTAAAACAACTTAGTTCCTGTTCTCACTTATGTTACAGCAGCTATAAAGTCTTTTCTTCACCAACCTCTCTTTTCTCTCTCTATCTCTTTAAGTTAATAAGACAAAAATAACTTAAAAAAACTTAAAGCTACAGCTTTACCTCCGACTGTTACAAAGCACTGACACTGAAGACTCCTTTCATAAATGTTAAACAAACACATTCCTTATCTGAGTCTGCATTTGCATTGTCATTTTCTTATTGATTTATTTAACAGCAGCTAAACCTATCCATATACCATAACAAGCTCATCAGTTACCACAAAGTGATCCTCTAATAATTTGCATATTGGACGTGATTGGTCCAAAGCCATGAAGCTCATTTTGTGACATCACAACCTGAGCTCATCTTTAGCCCTTCCCCAGATCAGTTATATACACACACACACATATATATATATATATATATATATAAGTACTGAGACTTTCTCTGTGATAAATTAGCCACAAAGCTTTAATATCACAAAAATTCACTCAGGAGGAAGTTTATCATTAAATAATCATGTTTTAGAGTGCAGGGTGACTTCCTGAGAATAGAGCCTTCATATTCCTCTCAGTCCTGATAACGTTTTACTCCTTCAGCTCAAAAATCGAAAGCACTCTCCTTTGACGAGCGTCATGTTGAGTCCAGACCTGCCCTGTGTTTAGTTGTTTAGAGTTAAACATAAGTGATGCTTTGAGAACAATCTACAGTCGTCGCTGAGGTTTCTGAGATTGTGTTCATGCAAGCTGCGGCACTAAGACTCAATTTATTTATTAATTTAAATTTAATCAGATTTGTGTGTGTATGAGTGTGTGTGTGTGCGTGTGTGATTTCACATCTATTGCTCCATTTGCTTAATCCTGATCAGAGTGAAATCGATACCTTTTGTTTATTTACTATTTGCTTCGTCCTCTAAAACTAATTCATTCATGGGTCAGAAACATGTAAAGAAACCTTGAACAACTGTGCATATAAATGCATGCACCCCAGCATGGAGTACACAGGGTCAATGCTGAATAAATGAATAAATAATTATATAAACAACTAGTTTAACATCACATATAGAGTTTATTTTCTCTTCTTCTTCATCCAAATCTCCAGAACACACAGCATTTCTGCAGCGCTACAGCTCTGTCCTTTGATTCACTTCCTGCAGTCGTGTCGATTCAGAGTCATATTTACTCCTGTATCCCCATTGGTTGTCATGATAACAGTGTGGGCAAGCATACGAGTCGTGTGAGGATGCTGAAAGTTAGAGAGTTGGGTGATTAAAGTAGAACACGGGATCTTTTTTTAATGCTCTTGAACATGTATAGCTATTATAAAACAGCTAACAGCTAAGAGACTCATCAGTAGGGGCGTGCAATATGACAAAAATATCATAAGCACGATTCTCAAAGGCATTCTCAAGGCTCACAAACTGCCAGCAATACAGTAGTGTCCCATTTTAAAAAATCTTGTTATAAATAATAATCAATTTGTTTATGAATACACAAATTTATAATAAAATTAAATAAATAACTGTTAAAATAATTTTATTATTCAAAAATTAAATATTTTATATATTTCTGAAAATATATTTTTTAAAATTAATATTTACTAAAAAAGAAAACATTTTAAAAATCAATTCTCAAACATTTTAAGTACAATAAAAACAAATGATAATATCTACAAAAGTTCAGAAAAGCATACTGTGATATAACTTATCACAATATCAATATTATACTGATATTACTTTGTCATATCGCACGGCTTTACCCATCAATCAGGATGTTTTACTTAACAGCAATTTCTGGTCACGTATATCAGTGACTTGTCTATAGCTACAATTGGGAGGGAAATAATTAGATTCATTCTGCTTAAATTAATAACGCAGTGAATACAAATGAAGAAAGTCTATGAAAATCCTGCACGATTAAAAAAAAACAAAAAAAAAAACACAGCACCTACAGTGCCTTGTAGATCATTTACAAGGTCTCTTTCTTCTCTGACAGCTCAGCTGGAAATTTATGGATGCCTGCGGGACAAGTCTGTCTCCACATTCTTCTTAACTGATCACCTGCTGCTCAGAACCTCTTAAAGTCGGTTGGAGGCAACTGTGTACTACACCTGTCAATAATATATCATATCATACATATATAGTACACCATTTGAGCTATGATGTGTATCAGAAGCATGTAATTCATCATTAATTAACAATTAATGACTGATTACCAACTAACGACTACAGCGGTTTCTCAGGACACACGACGAGCTTGTCTTCTTTGCGTGAGGCTGGTGAGAGAATAACTGTTTATAGCTGCTATAACGTAAGTGAACTAACTTATTTTCCTGGATGTACTAAAACATTAATTGTAACTAGAAATGGATAAAAACCATGACTTGTCATTCAGGTCTCTTTTTTCCCCTAATTAAAGTTTGCAAAATGATCTTAGCTGGTGAAAATATCTTAAATATGTCTAAATGTATCTAATGTTTCTTATTATGAGATTATTATAAACCAAATGCAAAATTTAGACACTTTTATTCATTTCAAGGTTTACATTTTTTTATTCTATTGGCAGATTCTTCTTTCAAGAAATAAATGCTTAAAAGTTATCTGCCAATGTGTATATAAGCAGTTTATATTAATTATGCATCTAAAGCAATTGTACTGTTTGAACAAGAGAGGTCCCAATCTGCGCAACCCATACAGTTCAAATATATAGATAGCTCCGGGTCACAACGACTGATATGCATTTTACGTTACGTGGTTACACAACCATGTTATAGCCATTAAAAAGAGCTCTTCATTAGCTTTGTAACGGCACCAGCCCCGCGCTGTTGCAATCTATGGGGCCTGAGAAAGAGACCGTGGAAGTTGGGCATTTTAACAACTTTGGAACTCTATTTACACTGCTACAGAGCTCGTTATCTTTCAATTAACCGGGTCAGAGACTTTGTTTATTCAATCAAATTTTTGGGAGAATTTATAAATGTATTTATTTATTTTTTAGATATGGTGAACCTGCAATATTTGCAATATTAAACCCTGGTAAAAATTTTTGATTTATTTAGTTTTATTCAGACAAAAATGCACATTGTTTTGTATTGTTTATGAATTTTGTTCAAAATATTCTGACAAGTGAAGTAATTCGAATCATGAAGGCAGTATTGTGAATTGAAACGATTCATGACCGGAGTGTATCGTTACACCCCTAAATATAACCGTGGTTTCGTCTTATCCTGTTATATATGACCTCTCAATAGATATAGAGTATAGAGGAAACTAAAGCTTGGAAGGAAGTATCAGAGATCATAGGAGCCTCTGGTGAGTGTATGTAGTATATGTAGCCAGTGCAGTTAGATCGCTTATGAAGACAAGCACGTAACTTAAACCAATTAATCATAAACAAATTGTGCATAGTGTATTTTGGCTACTATAGTTTCTCATTATAATTAATATACTAGACTGTGCATGCCCACAAGACACAAACTACAAGCGACGCGAGTGAGTGCTAGTGTGAACACAGGGTAATGGCACCGACCTGTTCATGAACAACGCTGGTCCGTTCTGGTTACTGTTACTACCATCATCTGTTGTGTGCTATTGCTTTGACGTGTGTTTTCATGCAACTAACCGCTATTCTTTTTATGCTTTGATCTTCTTTCTTCCTTTTTACTTTTTAATCTTAGCGTTTTGGGTCCAGAAAAGCATACTATAAATAGAACACTTTATTATCACTGTTATTTCCACACCAAAAAAAAGACAGAAAATTCAACTGATACAAAGCCGGAAGTCTGTATCTGGCTTAGGGATGCACATGGGTGTAAACCGTTTAAAATACTGAACTACTTCCCCAGAAGGTCAGTGAGAAAAGATGAAAAAGAAAGGTTATATCTGGCAGTATTTTGATTCAGAGAGCAGCAACGAGCCTCAGGAGCAGCAGTTTTTACACTTATTCAGGTAGGTGCATGCTGCTAGATATGAAGCTTACAGGACAAGAGAGAGAGAGAGAGAGAGAGAGAGAGAGAGAGAGAGAGAGAAAGATCATTCTTTTCCAGTAACATTCAATACAACTCCATAGAAAGGTCTAACAACTATGGACAGGTATCACAGGTTAATCTCATGTGGTGCTTTCATTTCTGTGTTTTCATTCACTGGTTTAGAAAATATAGAGAAGACACACAGAAATTTAACATCTAATCTGCTACTTTCGATAAGAGTTTGCAGCTGTTATAAAATACTGATAATAATCAAAATATCTCAGAAAGGTTTATCACAATATCAACAAAATATCATCATAATGCCTAGCCCTAATAGAAACATTTACATTTACATTTACGGCATTTGGCAGACGCCCTTATCCAGAGCGACTTACAATTATCTCATTTTACACAACTGAGCAGTTGAGGGTTAAGGGCCTTGCTCAAGGGCCCAGCAGTGGCAGCTTGGCGGTGCTGGGACTTGAACTCATGACCTTCCGATCAGGAGTCTAATGTCTAATGTCTTAACCACTGAGCTACCACTTCCCATGCCACCCAGCCACCCCTGTGCCATCCCGTGTAAAAGCTTCTAGAGCAATCACTGGTACTCCAGAAACAGCGCCTGGAACCACAGACCTAAAACTTTTCCAATTCGCAGAATCCTGAAGGTCACGAGCAGAATGTTACAACTCTCGCATTAATGCAGAAGGGATTCTCGATACAAGTCTAGCACCTGAGCAACGCGAAGTCCTGCCCACTCTCAGTCAATCCCAATCACACCTCCGTTAATGTGTAAAAGATACGAGTGTGTTAAAGCAGTTCACAGCTTCAGCTTTGTCCATGTGTGTGCGTGTCTGTGGGTGGTTGCTAGCATGCATGGGGCGGGGCTCGACACACACTTGTTACTTAGCTACCAAAAAAAAAAAAAAAAAACCTGCTGAGCAGGCTGCTTTAGAGGCCACTGGCTATACAATGGTTATACAATGTATGTGTAGGACACAGGGACACACAGGAGGTCACGTCGGTCAAAACCTACTGAAACAACAATGATAATGATAATAATACATCTTGTCCATTAACCACAGGAAAAAAAATTATAAATCAATGTGTAAACAAGTTTCGGTTTTGTTCAGAGTTATGAGCAAAAAATTCTGTTTTCATTCTGCACATATTCAGCTGTTCAACTATTCCATCCAAACTTGTTTAACAGCATTAAATGTAACTATAAACAGATAGAAACTATGTTCTTTCTTTGATAAATAAATATTTGCCATCATTGACAAATGACTCTAGTATAGGAGGAATAACACATTCCAGGGCAGGCTGCCACAGGAAAATAATCAACCTTGTTGTGTTAACAGTAACTCTGCTTCGTCACACCACCCCATCACTGTTTACTTTCCTATAACAGCACAACCCTGAGTGTTCTATTCCTTACTTATCAGAAGGTAGTACAGGGTGAAACTGAGATGATGACTAGATGACTGCATAAATGAAACCCTCTGGACACTCAGACCAAAGGCACGTCTCTTCACCCCGGATAAATGACTAAAAGTGGTCTAATCAGTCCAAGATGTGCATATGAATCGTGGCAGATATTCATTACAGCCTGAGTAAGCAGATGACATCACGGCTAGACAGGCAGAAAGAGGAAGAGGAAATGCCAGCAGGGTGCCGATGAGTCTATGAGTACATGGATCGTAGGGTTTTCTCTCCGGTGTCCTTGTTTCCCGAATAAAACATAAAAGAAGCAGTGATTCAGCAGCTCATGTATAGCAGCAGATGACGTGTGTGTGTGTGTGTGTGTGTGTGGGGCACAGGTTGCTGTTTTGCCTGGGTGTGGCTGCACTAAATGGCCTCCAGAGTCCACACTATTTACCTGCTCGAGCCAGAACACTTACCTGATACACCTGCAACACCTGATACACCTGAAAGATTCCAGCTTACAATATACACACTTTTTTTTCGGTGCTAAAAGTCTTCACAAATGTCTAAGCGAGATTGATATCAGAGAGTTATCGCCTATTTTGAGTACTTCCTATTTTGCTGTGCTGCCCTCTCTCAATGTTTTGCATAACACTTTTCATATGTGGTGCTGCTGTCCACATATATATATATATATATAATGTATATGTGTGTGCGTATTATTAATCAATAATAATAAGTGTAGAAGCACTTAAAATAAATTATATTATGTCTGCTCAGAGTAGTCACAAACGGCTCGAGAGCATGATATGATTCCATATGCTGGTGAGTTCCTTTTAAAACAGGAAGTCAGAGTGACAGCGTGTCAAAGTGCTTGACTGATCTATACAACAGCCAATAGCGTTCGAGATACACCATGCCACACCCCTGCTGAATCAAAACAGATTCGAGAGTAGCTTTTCGGACTAGCTAAAGATGGAGAACAGCGAAGAGTTTAACAAGAGCCTTTTTCAACTGTGGAGGATTTTCTTACACGCCCGTCCACATTAACCGGGAAGATATCCTACACCTAGACGAGATGCCATGTGTTTCGGAATTATGTCGTACGTCTTTGATCCAAGGTTAATCAAGAGTCGCAGCGTCGTCACATTGGACTGGTAGACAAAGTGACATCACTGACTCTTACTGATGGATAAGACCTGTCGGTGTGTAAAGACGGAATTGCACTCTCGATCAGTCCAAGGTTGCGGTTTTCCGGCATCGACGATCCTCCGAAAAGTCACATAACCGGCAACTCACACAAACTCCGCCCTCTTCCAAATACACAGACTTTTTTTCCTCCACTAAGGGATAGTTAGGAACGGGAACAGTAAGTGAGAAGATTCACAGCCAAAAACAAACAAACAAACAAAAAACATTGCTGCTAAGGATCCGCTACTGTAGAGCAACATACACCCCAAGGGGCGGGACTTATGCAAAATAGCAAGCATTCAATTGGACGAAAACAAGATTAGTACATGATGAGTCATTGAAAAATTTTAATAATTTTCCAGGAATTAAAAAAGAGAACTATTTTTTTCGTATATACACTATCGTATTGGTGTGTATAAAAACTAAAGGACAGCCCTGAAACACTTTTTATAACTATTATTATTTATTATGTTAGCTGCCTATCTAGCTTAAACTACTAGCTATGGTGCTAACATTTGCAAAACCAGTCGTGCTTCAAGAATAGCGAGTGTGTGTGAGTGTGCGTGACATTATACCACGTTAAATAAAAAGTGAAACTTTTTTCAAACCCCGTTTTCAAGCCGATTGTTATCATATATCTCAAGGCCAGCATGCAAACAGGCCACCTTCAAATTTCCCTTTCTCGCTCGCTGTCGGCTCTCTGCGCAGCTTCCGCATTGTGCGCACTTTGCGTGCGTCCGCGCTTTCCGTTTCAACGGGTGGCGCTTACGAGAACTGCGTAACCGGCGTCTGTGCATCCCATACAAAAAAAAACGAGTCCATGACAATCGACTGCCTGAAACCTAACGACGACGAAATGTACAGAAGGGGAAAACAAAACAAACCAAGCAAAACGAGCAAACACGCCTGAAAGACTGAAATAGGTATCCATAAGCAGGTTTTAGTTTTAGTTTAGCAAGTAAAAAACAAACAAACAGGGAAATAATAACGAAACCAACCTGCCGACGAAATTTTCCAAAACCGAGCTCTTTCCGGCGCTCTGTCCTCCCACCACGGCGATCTGGGGTAAATCCAAATTGCAGCTCTGCCCGATGGAACTGAAAGCATCCTGAAGTTTATTGATCAGGGGGATCAATTCCTCCATCCCCCGGTTCCCCATGGCTTCAGCTGGCCTCGGCTCGGCAGGACTCGGCAAGGCTCGGCTCGGCTCGTCTTAACAAGGTGCTCGGGTTGCTTCCAAGTTCCACCCTTTAATCACTTTCAGTCATCGGTCTGTCACTGAAAACACATAACTTAAATCACTTAAGGGGAATTAAGAATCATTTGCTATTAGCAAACGTTACTGTGTGGGCGTTTATAGAGGTTAATTTAACCGCAGTCAATCGGCGTTTCAAAAAAAAAAAAAAAAAAACACAAAACAAACAAAAAAAACTCACAAAACAAAAAAACTTCCAGCGACCATCCGGTCAGGCGACATCCGACTCTCTGCCGGTGAGTCTAAGCCCCGCCCCCTGTCAGGCCGACAGCCTGAAAATCCACTGGTCCTTTCGAACACTTCCGGGTTTTGTTCTTTCTTTCTATTGGTTCACTCCTCGCTCAAACTCAAGGCGTGCGCAATACGATTGGTCAACTGAACTGCCAATCTCACGTTAGTTACGTTACCGTATTTCAGTTGAAATCTAGCGTGTCTGAATTCTTTAAATAAATAAATAAATAAATAAAACAGTGGTCTTTCTTTCTTCTTTCTTTCATTTCTTTCTTTCTTTTGCTAAAATAAACGAGAATACTGTTGACAGGTGAATTGAAATGATACGCAAAAATACAAACAGAAAACCTAGTCCATGATTGTAGAGAAAAAATAAAGTAATAACATAAAACTGTACTCATCTTTCAAATTTTTTAAAAAAGAAATTAAAATTTTGCCCTGAAAACCTGCTTTTCGAAGGCTGTGTTCCCTGCTAAATTGCTCCTTTACATAAAGGAGCTTTTATTCTAGGAAGCTTTTTTTAAGGTTAGTGACATTTTAAATTAAAACAGAGCAAGTATTAGTTAATATTTAGTTAAAAGTAAAATAATAAAGCCCTCTTTCTTGTAAATTGTTAAACTAAGAATGACATTTTCAAACTTTCAAAAAAGAAATGTTTGAAAGTGTATGAGATATGATGATCATAATCAATTTTCAAATTCATTTTCTATAAAGGCAGTACAAAACCAACACTTTCTTTTTCAGTCGATATTATCTACATTTTTGTTCTAATAAAATTTCTTTTAAAAGACATAACATCAAAAGACCACATATTTCACCAAAATTAGTATCTAAATTACAGAGGAATGGCACAATTCATGGACTCTGGTTATAAAACCCTTATAATAATATATAATTTTAATTTTAATTTTATAATAATAATAATAATAATAATAATAATAATAATAATAATTTATTGTTTATGGAACTACTTCCTGGTATGCGTCACGTGATCTCGTCTCCTGCGCTCTGATTGGCTGGTTGTTCACACCTACAAAGGCCGTTAAAAACTCAAATTCAAACTTACAACTATCTTATTCTTTTATTGAATGCTTACAAACATACAACATTATATAACAAACAATGAGACAATATATGTACATAGATGAATGTAACATGACGAGTACTAGGGATGACAAGAAGGTGTTTTTTTTTTATACCTTTTCTCACTCACAACTATCTTATGTATACATTTTCTCGGTATAATTTCCATTTTTATATTTCCAAGAAGAGGAAGAAGAAGAAGAAAAAGAAGAAGAAAAAGTGAAGAGCAACACCAGCCAATCCACTTGCAAGAAAGGAGATTTCAGCCAATCAGCGCAAGGGAGGCGGGGCTTAGGCGGGAATACGGATATTGAATGAAGCTGAGCGCTTTCCAAAATGGCGGCGCCCGCAGCAGAGCGCGGCCCATGCGACTGTAAATCCGACATGGCAGCTGTTAAAGCGGTTTCCTCGGCTTTCCCGCTTGTTCTCCGGATTATAGCGGAGTGTCCGGTGAGCAAGGCGCGGGCGTGTGTGCTCAGTCTTCCCCACGGCAGCGTTAACACGCCGGTGTTCATGCCGGTGGGCACGCAGGGCACCATGAAGGGAATCACCGCGGAGCAGCTGGAACAGCTGGACTGTCGCATCTGTCTCGGGAACACGTATCACCTGGGCATGAGGCCGGTACGTGAATGAAATCTCAGTGCAGACTCATATTGTTCCGTAACATAGCAGGGCTGAATCCTTCCTGCCTCTCAGAGATAAAGAAACAGCAGTATGAGGTTCCAGATTATTTGCCTTAAATGTCTTAAAGCAGATTATTTTGTGCAACTGAGTGCAAAAGCACCACCAAAAGACATAAACACACAGAATGGTATGGAGAAGCAAGAAGCAAGGCTGGGGCTGATTTCTTTCTAGCACAGACTGGCTAAAATCTAATATCTATCAGTATCTCAACAATGAAATTAATAAGGTTGAGTGATGCATTATATCACAACGTCTCACTGATGGCATAAAAAGAATGATGAGGGGCTAAAACTATTACACACACAAACGTAAAGGCAGATAGACAGCTGCATTCATGATTTGAGTTTCGAGTTTGTAATGCTTTGCAGTGTTCATGTCATGTGTCCTCCAAATACTAAACATGGTAAACAGAAAACATATAAAACTTTCATTCAAACCAAGAAATCACTAAATGTATAGTTCTGTGAGTATGAATGTATAATTTGTACTTTGATTGGATAGTGTGTGTTTAGTCTTTCTACTTTTAGTTTCTCTGCCTAAGGCATTTAGGGGGGAAAACAAGGATGATAGAGTAAATAATTCACATGTTTATTACACTCGCAACTGTATTTCAGATGCACCTTCTCAATCACTGCTGCTGATGTGTTATGGATGTGTGGGGAAAGATAATCAGATCTTGGGGGTCACATCCACATCCACTCAATCACTGATAGGCTGCATGAATCCACAGTCTGGACTAGAAAGAAATCAGCCCAAGCCTCACTTCTCACTTCTTCATACTGTTCTGTGTTTTTCATGCAGCCATTGGTGGTGACTTTGCACTTGTCTCCACAAAAAAGTAAAAAATAATCCACTTTATGACATTGTAACAGCAAAGTGGATTAAAACTTATTTAATGTATTCCTTCCTTGGAACAGAAGGCTTATCCTTGCTTTTGTTACTGCTGCTTGTTTTATTTATTCTTGCTTTTCCTGGTTTTAGTTCTTTGTGAAGTGAATGGAAATGAGTGGAACTTGTGTGTATGTGTGTGTGTGTGTGTGTCTCAGGGTCCTGAGCTGATCGAGAAAGCCAACGGCCTGCATGGATTCATGAACTGGAAACGAAACCTCCTGACGGTAAGATCACCGCACTGCCGTCTTTTCCAGTCCTGCTCCCGTGTTATCCCTGTACTGCACGTTTCACTCTTTCTCTCCCTCCATCACCTCCATCTTAACCTCGTGAGGGACATCCTTTAAATAGAACAGAAGCTTACAATAAGTACAATAAAAATGCATCTAAAAGTCTTTATAATCAATATAATTTACAGTATAAAAATCCATTAAAGACAAAGATTACATTTAAGACTTTTAGTTGGTGTAGAAAAGAAGACAGAAAATGGTGGACTGTTAGAATAATTCTTGAAGGTATAGTTTGTAATTTTTAAATGTTTTTCTAGATCTGTAATAATTAAATTTTTAACATACCTTAAAAAAAAAAAATAAAAAAAAAAGATATGTCCAGAGCACTTGGGCTAGTTTTTTTTTTTTTTCCATAAATAAATGTTTCTGGCCCAGAAATTAACTCCGCCCCCAGCCAAAACAAAGGTGCTCAGCTCTTTTTCCTTTTCATTGTCCTGGTTTATACTTGATGTGGGACTACTCCATACTTTTTGTACGTCTGTGATAGTGATATTTACAGCTGAAATGAAAAATGCGCATCAGCCATTTTATGTATAATTAGTTAAACACAAGTATATACACGGAATTAGCAGGCAACACATGACTCATTGCAGTGGTTCGGATTGGAAGTTTTTTTTGTTGTTGTTGCAGTTCTCAAAATCACAAACCGCTCCTTTAAATAAATGACAGCGTTCGGAATTACTAGCAAAAAAAAAGCATGACCTGTCGGTTCCTCTCCTCCTGTCAGGACAGCGGAGGTTTTCAGATGGTGTCTCTGGTGGAGCTGTCTGAGGTGACGGAGGAGGGAGTTCTGTTCCGCTCACCGTACGACGGAAAGGAGATCCTGCTCACCCCTGAGCAGTCCATCGGCATACAGAACAGCCTCGGTACGAGTTCCACTCATCCTCATCGCCTTTATTGGTGACAAGAGGCAGGGAGACTGTAAAGTGGCCGGGGCGAGTGACGAGAAAAAAGTTGAGCAGAATGTAATTTTATTATCGTCTGCTCATCTCCGTTTTTGATTTCAAATATTCACATTTCCTGATATTTTTCAATACAAATAAACATAAATGCTGTTTTTGGTTTGTTCTGACACTAGCAGAATTTTTTTATTTATTTTATTTACTTTGCATATAATGCATCTGTGCATCTAATTTAAAGCTAAAATGGGCAACACCATCTCATATTTATCAGGAAGGCCTCTGATTTGTGGTTATCTGGGTGGTTTTGCATATTGTATGTAGCTGGCTGTGTCGTTTGTGTAGCCTTATAACACTAGCCAGATGCCATCCTTGTAACCATGGCAACCGGTAAATCAAGTACTGAAAGCAGTACAGCAGATGTTTCAAAAAGTAAAATAAGGATTTTGTGTCGCTGTTTCTTCAGTGTGGTGAAAACCCGGAAGCTGAAAAGTCCAAGACTGTTAGAGTTGGATTGAGGAACTCGGAGTTACTGTGATGCTGCTTTCTTTTCAGCAAAGCTTAATGAATGCTAGCAGCTGGCATCATACACGTTAAATCACATAAGATATTCTTTGATTCTCATTTTAAGTTATAAGTGAACATGTTCTTGTTTAATTTTGCGTTTCTGTACAGGCTCGGACATCATGATGCAGCTGGACGACGTGGTCAGTAGCACGGTGACTGGGCCGAGGGTGGAGGAAGCCATGCGTCGCTCCGTGCGCTGGCTGGACCGCTGCATCGCAGCTAATAAAAATCCACATCGCCAAAACCTGTTCGCCATCATTCAGGGGGGCCTTAATGCAGAGCTGCGGAGGGCGTGTTTGGACGGTGAGCGCTGTCTGAGTCTCTCTGTCGCCGTTTTATTCAACATCCACCTACAACCCGCATTCAACTCAAAGCCCATGTGGGAGAATAGCTTAGCAGATACTCAGAATTACACACACAAAATAACTAGATGGTGAGAAACAAAGACGCATAACGACCAAGAACATAAACCGGAAATGTATATACAGCATAACTGACTAAAAAAACACAGGTGTAATAGATGAATAGACTGAACAGGAGGCAAGGAAGAAAGTGAAACTGAAACAAAGCACGTGGCGAACTAGGAACAAGTCATGTAATGCAAGAAGCTCTCTGTGATCTGGGAACCGCAATGGAGAATTCATTACAGAACACTCGCACCCTAAAAACACAGCTTCCTCTTCCAGCCGGGAAGGGAAGGAGGTCCTGGACCACTACGCGCAACGTCCACAAAGCACGAGGGCTGGAGGCAGAATGTCATCATCCTCACCTGAGGCGAAGGTAGAGCGATGGTGTGTGTACCAGAGCGACGATGAAGACAGGAGGCATAAGACAGGAGGTGGCTATGATGCCATCCTCAGTGAAGAAGGGAGTCATACAGCACCAACCAACAAATTATCAACAGAATCTCTAAACACATCACAAACATTTCAATATAAACATATTTAATGTGCTTCAGGGTGGAGTTTTTCTTTAACATCAGTGTGTTCTTGCACTTTTTGTTCATACTGTTTCACCTCATGCATGTTGTGGGTTTTGTGTGTGTGTGTGTGTGCGTGCATCTGCATGCATGCTTTTGTCCTACAGAGATGACTAAGAGAGACGTGCCCGGCTTTGCCATCGGCGGTCTGAGCGGCGGAGAGGAGAAGGACGACTTCTGGAAGATGGTGACTCTCAGCACAGACCACCTGCCCAGAGAGAAGCCTCGCTACCTGATGGGAGTTGGGTAAAACTCGCTTCCTCGTTTATACAGCCAGCATTCCTGCCAGATGTAGCTCGTATGAAGCAGGTGCAGCGAATTTGTGCACTTGCTCATGTGCAAAATGGCAGTTAGTACCAGCTGGGATTGAAACGTTACCTTCAGGACACAGTCAGACATCTGAATAAAGCCAGGTGGGATTCCTCACAGCTGTCGTAAGGCGATGGTTTGATTGACAGCCTACTGCCACCGGTTCGATGTCCTGCTTAGTGGTGGCCGTATTAACACACGTGCACATCTACTGCCATCTTAGATTTGCTGGATGTGCAGCATTTCAACATGTGTGAACATAATTAGGTGTGTTTTTACCGTTTCAGGAGCTCGTGAGGAAACATGAGGCTTTTCCACAAGGCTGATTTTAGTTCCTGGTCCGTATTTCCTGAAATCATATTAGCTCCTCCTCCAGAGTAGCTGTATGCCTGACAGCGCACTGAGTTCACTGTAAATTTACCATTTTATAAATAATTTCTGAAAGCGTAGTTCAGAACAATATGTTCCTGAAATCCCAATACTGAACATTTCTAAACAATTCCAGTTAAGAACCTTAAGGAAGCAAAGAACCCTTAACTATACAAGGAACCCCAGGGGCGGACACAGGCTGTCTGAGGGGCAGGGGTGAAAAAATAAATAGAAATCGCACCTCCTAAACGCAATGGGTTGAGGGGGGAAAAAAAAGGGACACATGGATGGCATATTTTCTCACACGCTGGAGCTCATAGAGGGCACGTCATCTCAATTTCTTGCATGTTGGGGAACCCTATAGGACAGTGCATCATGTATTGTCCACTGGAAGGGCACCCTAGAGGGCACATCATCATGTTTTCCTAAGGGCAGTGGAGGCTCAGTGGTTAAGGCTCTGGGTTACTGATCAGAAGGTCGGGGGTTCAAGCCTCAGCACTGCCAAGCTGCAATTGTTTGGCCTTTTGAGCAAGGTCCTTAACCCTCTCTGCTCCAGGGGTGCTCTATCAATTCATCATGTATTCTCCAATGGAAGGGCATCCATTAAGACACTTCATGTTTTCTTGCATTTAGGGGAGTCTATAGGGCACTGCATCATGTATTCTCCACTGGTAGGGCACCCTGTAGTGCATTTTATTATGTTTCCTTGTATGTAGGGGAGCCTCTAGGGCACTGCGTCTTGTTGGGGTGGGGGGAGCGGGGGTTAACTTGGCTATGAACTTGTGCTTTGAGTTAACTCACTACCTCAGAGCAGATGTTGTGATATTAATTTAGGTTCGAATGTGGATTGCGATGGCACACACTGGCTTCCACAAGTTTAAAGTATACTTCATAGGCTTAATGTTTTGTGCCATACATGTCATTTCTTCCGAACACACAATTATCGATGGTGTTTGTGTGTGTTGCAGCTACGCCGTGGACCTGGTGGTGTGTGTCGCTCTGGGCTGTGACATGTTCGACTGCGTTTTCCCGACTCGCACAGCCGTACGTCTTTTATCCCGAATCCTCTAAACGATTTTCACATTCGCAGTATATAATGCTCTTTAGAAATGTTGTAACAAATCTAGTTCTCGCACAAAACACAAAATAATATTATAATATTTGCTCAAAAATCATTTTGAATATTGATTTAGTTCTGAATATTGCATGCACTGTCTATTCTTTACTCGCACTTTGCACTTTGAAAACTACCTCAGCCTCTTAGTGTTGGTATTAAAAAAACGCTGCTACTTTGCACATCTAAAGTTAGTGCACTACAGCTATAAAAATGCTATAGTACTGCTGCATATACAGGGTGTCCCAGAAGTCTCCACACACAGGGGACTTTTTTGTTTGCCAGCACCACGTCGGTTGTGCCTTCGTCAATGGATGTTCGTGGACGTCCACTTCTCGGGTGGTGCGCAACACCTCCGGTCTTTTTGAATTTGTTAACAAGTTTGGCAGCAGTGTCGTGTGTGATGTGCTCACCATGTTTCTTCAACCGTGCGACAGCTTCCCAATCCAGCCATGAGAATGATTTCAATAGGTTTTTCATTTGTCGAAGGCATTCGTAAAGGCTATCTGAAAAAAAAAAAAATATATATATATATATATATATATATATACAGTATAAACTAAGTATGAAAAATTTTAGAAGACATTTTGCTAAAAATTGTTAATTTCCTTTATGTATACATTGTTTGCACTGTTTGCATTGCCATGCAGGAGTACACACTATTTATGTTAGTATACTTACATATAAACCAACTCTCATCACTGTTAACGATCGGATTGTAGATCTGTAAATGTAGACTAATCGCCTCCAGTAAGGACGTTGCAGTTTAATTGCGTTGTTCTTGTACAATGCCAATAAAGCTCTTCTGTTCTATTCTGTTTTTAACTGAGCTAAACGTCACTTTGTTGCAGAGATTTGGCTCGGCCCTGGTTCCCTGGGGATCTCTGCAGATCAAACAGAAACAGTACGCGAAGGACTTCCAGCCCATAGACCCCGACTGCGAGTGTCCGACCTGCAAGAGGTAGGAGTTTCTGCAGTTTTCATCATCGCCTGCTGTCAGTGTTTTGCTCTCTGAACTCCGCTCGGCTACATTCTTTGTGGTTTCTCATTCGGAAATTCGGTTCATAAACTGATTCCGAGTTCCTCAATCATTTTAGACTCGATTTTTTTTCCTCTGAATATTCCCATTCCCTCTGACCTTAATCAGTGTGTGCGGAAAGATTCTTTTTTTTTATTACTTCATTCCTCTGCTGATGGGATTTTTATTTTCTCCTCCTGTGAACGACAGACACAGTCGAGCGTATCTGCACGCGCTGTTTAAGGGCGACACCGCCGCCATGCACCACATCACCATCCACAACATCTCCTACCAGGTATCATGTTATTGTTAGGAACGTTCTCCAGATTATTTTGTCTAAATTATATCTTGTTATTATATGAAACTTTGTCTGAATTATTATTTTATCTAAATTAGTACTTTTTATCTTGTTAATATAAAAAAAAAACTTTTTCTCTAAAATTATATTTTGTGTCTTTTCTAAGAAAAGTTTTGTAAATTAATACTTGCTTATCTTTCTCCAGCTCATTATTAGTAATATTATTATTAGTAGTAGTATCTTGTTATTGTTAGGAACTCTCTCGAATTTATTACTTAATTTCTCCAAATTATTACTTAGTATCTTGTTAGTGTAAGAAACTGTATCAAATTTATTACATAGCTGGTCAGCGGCAGACAAGAAAGAGTTTATAATTACTGTAAAAAGCAGTTACTTTTATTTGAGGGCTTGATGTCCTCGAATAAATCATGCCCTGATGTCCTGATTGTCCTGAAGAGATTAGAACATAGTTTATGGTTATGATGTCATGACTTCATTATACTGTACTTCCCCCGAGCTCTTCATCCAGCAGTAGATAAACGAGATCATGCTGATGGTTTAACCAGGTTAGATTTTAAATCCAGCTGTTGCTCAGTACATCACTTTGACCAGGCTGTGTGTTGACTCTGTGCAGCTGACTCTGATGCGTTCGGTGCGGCAGAGCATCATCGAGCAGCGCTTCCCCGAGTTTGTGCGCAGCTTCATGAGGAGGATGTTCCCCTGCGGTGAGCCGTACCCGAGCTGGGCCGCGGACGCTCTCGCATCGGTCAACATCACTCTGGACTGAAAAGACGTTCAGGATGAGCTCTACACTATCGCTCAGAATGATGGAAGTGTGTCAGTTTGCTTTTTTTTTATGCAAATTTTTTATGCTTCTCTTTTGAGGCGAATGTTTTTCAGCTCGTGGACTTCCACCTTTCCAGCCTTTACATCTGTCCAGATGTTCACTTTGGTCCTATTTCAGTGACCTCAAGACTGATTTTTTTTTTTTTTTTTTTTTTTTAAATCTAAACATTGTCTGTTTTTAACCAGTGTACTCAGCACTGGGAAATTCTTTTCTACTGTTGCTGTATTTATTTTAACAGAATGAACCTTTTATCTCTCCTGCTGGCTGCAAAGCCATTGTGTGTTTTTAAAAACTGTAACAACCAGGAAATTTGCATTTTATCTTCTTTTCACTCTTGAGTCGGATTTCATTCATCCTGTAGCCGTGGCTTTTAGTTTAACAAACACACACACACATTTGGTGCATTGGTTAGGCTGTTCATCACATTAAATAGAGTATTAGGAGAAACTGAGGATGTTTTTCTGATTTTTCTACTATCCGGCATTGTATATTACATTTATTTTGTTTAAATCATTGTTTCCCAATCCACTCATCAGGGATTCGGTCACAGTTGTATTTTTTACTCTATTTACAGCTTCTCTTGAAGCGGATGTTCAAGGTATGGCCTGAGGAGGCATTATTGATTTATACAAACCAAAGCTGATCTGGAGAATCAGATGAACAAAGTGCTGCTCTACTTCAATTGGCCACTAGAGTGCAGGATGGAGAACAGGGCCTGCGTTATTGGCTGTGTCGCAAACCACATCCTGCATTATTATGTAGTACAATAGTAAGGCACCATATGGTGTAATATTCTCACATGTCCAACATTTGCTATTCATTAATCTACTGTAATATAATTCATCATTTTTCCACTGAGACTGAAATGAGCTTTGTATTCTTTGTAGCCGTGTTATGTAACATTAACAGGTAATTAGTCAGGTATTAGTTTTATTAAATTAGTTTAACTTTTATCTTGGACATAAATTGTTTGCTGGTGAGTTTTATGGAATAAAGGAATTGTAAAATAATGAAGTTTTTTCCATTTCAAATCGTAGATATCATAGCAGTGTTTCCAATGTTAGAGTAAAAATAAGGGGTTTAAAAAAAACTATTTTGAATAAATCTTGTCCCAAATGTCGTTTCTTTGTAAACATTGTGTACTACACTGCAAACGTTATTATTTATTTGTGTGTGTACATAATATTTCATAAAAATAATTCTACTGTTAATGTCCTGTTTCTCTGAAATGAATAAAAAAAAAAAAAGCTCCTCTGCAACAGAAAAATGTTCGAGAGATCGCAAGTTTGAATCCCAACGCTGCCACGAGCATCCATGGTCAGGAGTCCAAGTGAGCTAAAGTGGCCGTGTTCTCTGGGTGGGAGGGGCAAACTCTCCTCCGTCAATCACATCGACACCAGCCAATTGTAGACATCTCTGAACTCGTGTATGTGAAAGACAGCGGATAGCACTTTCCTCTGTGTGTGTTTCACCGTCCTGGGACGCAGCACAAGTTTATTTTATTAGGTTGTGTAAGTACACTTTGTATGTACTGTATGTGTTTGTTGACTGTAGCCTGTCTGTTACAGTGTATCAGCACTTCCTGTTCCCTGAGGACCACCGTACAACTACCACTGACTTGAGCTGATCAGCACAGCAGTGACCCCAACTAGTGTGTGTGTGTCTGTGGCTTTGGTACATGTGCATCAGGTACAGCAGTGTTATTTGATTGCGAAAACTAAAAAGAGGATGATTAACACGCACCGTGTGTGGAAAAACAAGCGTAACGTCAACATGTGTGTGAATGTGTGTGAAATAAAGCTGCCATTCCCTATTAAATGGGGTATTATAATATTCCTGGCACTTTGTTTCCATACATAATATAGTGTGTGTGTGTGTGTGTGTGTGTGTGTGTGTGTGTATTTCAGAAGTCCTAAAAAATGGGAGAAAGTAAAGTTCTTTAAAACATACTATAGAGGTTATTTTCTGATTATTTTGTTGTGTGATTTTAAAAAAAAAAAAAAAAAAAAGTTTTCATTTTAGAATTGTAAAGTAGTCTGCTATGGATGACAGTTTTGCTTTTGAAATTTTAATATCTACGTTAATGTGTTTTATTTTCCGACAAACATCTGCATGGGGGTGAAAGAGGGTGAATGAGAGAAAGAAGTGGGTGATGACATGTAGTATTCATGCATGTTAATAATTCATTGTAAAAATAAACAGCCTTTGGCTGCAAAAAAAAAAAAAAAAATTATATAAAAAAAAAAATATATAAGAAAAAGAAGGTTCCATTTGGTCACCTTAAAGGGCACTTTGTTTAAGGGTTCTTCAGTTTATCTTTCTGGAGAAACCTTTAAGATTTCACAAGTAGAACCCATTTCAGAAATTAAAAATCTTTGAAATGCCAATAAAATGGCTTCAAAAGGTTTTTTAATGTTGATGTAACATTTTTCTTTGTCTGACAAGTAAAGAAATCAGTATGATGTGCTTTATGGTTATGGATATAGGTTATATTGATGTATAATTCTTATATATA
>CM075025.1:2949189-2962009 GCA_037576675.1 Pangasius sanitwongsei
CGCAGTTTCTGTGCTATGATGGGGCCTGAAACCTGACTGAAATTCTTCAAGGATATTGTTTTCCTGTAAGAAGGAGCTTAATTGAGCAATCAATGTATCAAAATTGATTCCAAGTCAAACACGGTTTGGAAGCTTATCAATTTAAAGAACCTAGGGTTTAAATTTGAGGAACCATTCTTTTTCTAAGAGTGTACTTGTGTTAACCCTTTATCGTCTAAGCTTATTAAGTTGCCTGTCCCAAAGCGTCTTACGTAACAACTACTATGATTTTTTTTTAGCAAATACTTTAAATTGTTTAGTAGCACTGTTTATTAAGGAATAAAACACAACGTCATGCCACACCGAAGTTGACTGTTTTCCTATAACAGCACAGCCCAATGTGTTTTATTCTTCTCATATAACAGCAATTTTTCAACGATTACAATTTTTTAATTAAAGAATGACACTTCATTCTTTTTATCCATTTGTAGTTACATTTAATGTTGTGTTACAAGCTCCTGATATCACTTTCACTATAGCAGCTATAAACCTTTGTTCACTCACTAACCACTCTTTTTCTCTCTCTTCATGTTAATAGGACAAAAACTAAAAGTTACACCTTTAGCTCTGACTCTTACAAAATGCTGACACTGGAGACTCCTTACATAAATGTCTCCTTACAGAAAACTTCATGATATAAAAATTATGCACATTTTAAAAAAATCGAATTTAACTATATTTTGTGGAGCGCCCATCATACAAGTCTGCGTGTACGTTGTTGCTATTGAAACGATAACATATAAGAACAAGCACATGGCGGTATAAAATAATTAATGATTATTTATATTAAAAAATTTCCATAGCAAAAAGGCTGTGACTCTAAGTCTGGAGGAATCCTGGGACTTTAATGGGATAAGTGAGATCTGCTGCTCAGGATGTCAGATTTATAGTTAGCTATAACGTTATCCTTTGTTTTTCGTTAAACTACGTGATCTTTCACTATTGTTTTTGGAATTTGTAGCTGTTTGAAGCGTTGTGCTGTGATCCCCAAAGCCGTCTTCACACTTTATTCCACTCACAGTCCCTCAGTTGCGCTGATTCTGTCGCAGTGATGTCCATTTGACCTCAAATACATTTTTCTTGTGCAGCTGTTCACTCAGGGTGGGCGACCGATGGACAGAAAGTGTGTGTGCTCTCACTGTCCCCTACTGTTGCTAGGTGAAGAAGTTTCCTGAGTGGGTTGTGTAAATCAGACAACTCGTAGCGAAAGCTGTTTTTTAGACGGCCTGACACACAACGAGTGCATCTGTGGTCTAAAAGCAAACAAGAAGGTCAATACTTTATGATTAAAGGAGCCATTTGTCATTTTTTAAAGCCCTCTGCTGCCTGCCAGGTGAATTATAATTGCAGTGTATGTTAAGATGAAAACGAAATTGATAGGGAAACAATGGAATTCAGACACTATATTAAAAATATACATGTAAAGGTTACATAAAAATAAATCAGTTTCTACATATAAATGCTGCAAAAATAAATATTCTCATGCAAATTGCACATGGTGTCATTATAAAAGACGATGCTATTGGTTGGGAAGATTTCACACAATTAGAAATCATGGTGAAGGTGAAGGAGCTTCTTAAATTTCTCAGGGACAACATTATTAAACACTTGAACGGAAAATGCTACAGAGTCATAGCAAAAGCTTTCAGCATTCCTGGCTGAGTTTCCCAAAAGGTAAGATCATCTTAACTGGGAGAGGGAGAGAGAGAGAGTGGTCAAGTGATGCTTGCTCTGCCATTTAAAGATGGACTTTGTTCTGCGATGATTTTGGGAAACTTGGCCCATCAGTACAACTGGTTCGATATCGGACTAATGATAAGGAAGGTAAGAGAGAAACTGGCAGTCACTGGAAAAGAGTTGCAGGATGACCTGAAAGCAGCAGGATCAACAGTTACACAGAGAACACTGGCTGTGAAGGATGAAAAAAATCTATATAAGAAAGTTCTTTACTACTTCTGACTGACTTTAAGTGTGTTGATTTTAAACTGCTCTCAACAAGTGGTTTAGGATCGATTTTACACCCTGACCTACGATTGAACTTACATTGGCTGTGAATAGTGACTGGAAGTGTACGAATGGCCAGAAGTGACCCGAAGACAAAGAACCATTTCCTCGCATAAGGAACTGTTGATCGCACTGCTGGACTATTGTGCTGACGCTGTCAGACGCTGGCCTCACTCTGCATGCGAAACATCTCTGTGCTGTGAAATCTCATATCTGAGCTTGCTTATCTACTGTGGCGTGATAGTATTACTCATCTTATCTATCAGCTATCTCTGTTTCTATCAGACAAAGCCGTTCACCTCATTCCTGCACAGACGCCTCCTGCTGACCTTTTCAAACATTTTAAGTGTTGCGTTTAATGTCTTGGTTCTGTGTGTGAGTGTGTGAGTGTCAGTGTGAGACAGTGTGAGACAGTGAGGGCATGATGCCAAGATGTCTGGCCTTCTGGTTCTTGCCTCTGTGAATCAGCCTCTAGTGCTGGCAGAGTTGTGATGAAATCAATTTAAAGAAAGAATTTACACAGCAGGTTGCAACATAAAACTTGGTGATATGACAATATGATATCGATATTATGCTAAATTATGCCACAGTATGCTTTTCTGAGAATATCATGTGTATTGTTAGTGCTTTTATAACGATGAGCGTTTCTGCTGTTCCTGACTAACTGACTAACAAGAAAGTTCTTGGATAGTGTCTGTTTTTGTATCACGTTTTATTTCTCAGGAATTTAAAATTTTATTTCACAGGAATGGTAATGTAGTGCTAGTGTTTTGCCGTTACTTTGTTAGCAAACAAAAATTGTGATGCATACTGTGTATTGGTATTAGTGACACACAGTGACACACATTTCCGCCCTATAACATCACCGAGTTTGGATGTTAAAGGTGCATTCGGTAGAACTTGGATGAAAAATGCTACAGTGATTTGTTTACTCTTTGAACACACCTCCCGACCAATCAGCAGCTCTGCTTTAAACTCACACCCACAGTGCGGGTGCACAATGTTAGGCTTTGTTTTTTTTTCTTTTTTCTTTTCTCTCTTTATTCCAATTTCTCTCCCCCTCCCTTTCTTTATTTCCTTTGTCTTTCTTCCTTCATTCTTTTCTTTATTTAATTCCTCCATCTCTTTCAGCTCTTTGCAGATATGCTGCCACTCTGCCGGGGCTAAGCTAAATAATATGCTACATACTGTATTGTTGAATAGTCCAAATGTCATCAAGTATTGTGATATAATGCATTTCTTCAGCCCCTGGTATGACAAAATGCTGTATTTGCATATCCTAGTTATTGTTAGAAGTGAGTCAGAACGCAGGGTCAGGCATGGTACAGCATCCCTCTAGCAGTAATGGGTCTCTCTCAATCCTGGGTTGTGAACTTACACCTCTCTGGCATATTGGTGGCCCTGGAGGATGGAGTCGAGTGAGGCACAGATGCCATGCATAATGCCATCTCAGGAACGAGTGCCGTGTAATCATCCCTGGGGAGACAATCTCATAAAATGCTCTGAGAAAATCGAGCAGCTCTGTTTACGGAGGTGCCACCTCCCATCAAGACAAAACTCACAAAAACAAACCCACGTTCTGTCTCAGTGCCTTTTTCTCTTTGCATTTGCTCCTCTCTCGCTCTGTCTGATGTTTGATCCATACTTGTGTACCTTGTAAAAAAAAAATAAAAAAAAAGGGAGAGAGAGAAAGAGAGAGCGACAGGAAGAAGCTGGATGGTTACCGTCTTGCTAATCGTGATGGACAGGTCCATTCGGGGACCAGAGTCTGGAGAAACTCATCCTACACGTTGCCCGTTTCTCAGCCATGTTAATCTCTAGTGAATGCTCGTTTCCTTCATCCCACGCACACACACTCCACTGCTACATGCCCACACACACACAGACACACACACGCGCACCTACGCATTTGCACATGCAGGGATGCGAGCTCACATTCAGCATTCCTCTTCTGTTCTTTCACCATCTCTGGAGCCTGACCCTCATCCCAGAGCTGAAGTGGCTCACAAGCTGCAGCTCGACTCATTTTAATCCCTGATCTCCAAAAACCCTTCATCAGTGTCAGAAATGTCTCCGCTCCACATCTCACACACATGTTGGTTTTTCTATCTTTATGAGGACCTTCCATTGATATAATGACAGCTGTAGCTGTTTATTGCTGTGTGTAGATCTAACCTTAACGTTAATCGGCAAACAAAAAGAAACTTTTTGGTTCTTATAATTTTTCCAAATAAAAGCTATCAAATGACACTCTTTGTTTGGACTGGGTGATTGTGAGGACACTTGACACTGTCCTATCATTGTGAGGACCTGGTGATTGTGAGGACATTTGACATTACCCTATCATTGTGAAAACATTTGACATTACCCTATCATTGTGAAAACATTTGACACTATCCTGTCATTGTGAGGACATTTGACATTATCCTGTCATGAGGAGGAAATTTGACATTATCTAATCAATGAGAGGACATTTGACATTGTCCTGTCATTGTGAAGACATCTGACATTATCCTATCATTATGAGGACATTTGACATTATCCTGTCATTGTGAGGACATTTGACATTATCCTGTCATTGTGAGAACATTTAACATTATCCTATCAGGAGGAAGAAATTTGACATTATCCTATCATTGTGAAAACATTTGACACTTTCCTGTCATTGTGAGGACATCTGACATTATCCTGTCATTGTGAGGACATTTGACATTGTCCTGTCATTGTGAAGACATCTGACATTATCCTATTATTTTGAGGACATTTGACATTATCCTATTATTATGAGGACATTTGAAACATTCTTATCATTGTGAGGACACTGGACATTATCCTATCATTGTGAAGAAATTTGACACCATCCTGTCATTGTGAGGACACTGGACATTATCCTATCATTGTGAAGAAATTTGACACCATCCTGTCATTGTGAGGACATTTGACATTTTTCTATCGTTGTGAAGATATTTGACACTGTGCTATTATTGTGAGAACATTTGACATTATCCTATCATGGGGAGGAATGTTGACACTATCTTGTCATTGTGAAGACACCTGACATTATCCTATCATTGTGAGGACATTTGAAACGTTCTTATCATCGTGAGGACCTGTTGATTGTGAAGACCTTTGACACTTTATCATTGTGAGTACGTTTGGTCCTTTTTGGCTCCTCACAAAGACCTGCGCAGAAGGATTTCAATGAAAAATCACTATCAGAGTGAGTGCAGTACAAGACTCAAAGCTACTGTTTGGACGGCGGCCTGCGAAGCAGCTTTCATCTCAAACGCGTCCTCTCTCTGTTGAGCAGTTTGCCAGCTGGTCCATTAACTGGCCTGGGTTTGTGCAGCAGATGCTGGAGCATGTCTCAGTCCTCGCAAGCCACCAACCACACGCAGGGGTGGACAACGCTAAAGTCATTAATGACGACTGACGTTTCAGGCTAACCGGATTTGCCGGACACAAAAATTGAAAGTTGCAGAGGGATTGTGAGAGATTCTGTTTCTTCAATTTTTGGTGTTACTTATGTAGATAGAAACTTTGGTGGTTTTCAATAGCAGTTCGTACAGGAATCACTGTTATCATGTATCTGTTAGTGAATATCAGAAAAAAAAAAGTTTCTATTTATATTACGTTACACGTTATCTTGTGTTTTTTTTTAATTCAGTGAATGTCTTCCTGGTTCATTCACAAGAGATTCTTAAAATTTTGCTCTCCATTGCGTGTTACGTGATCACATCTGTATGAAGTCATGATGATGTCACTGCTTACATCACTTTGTCTTGAAGGACGTTACAAGGATGACCTCTTTTTTTTCTTGAGTTGTTAAAGTAACCGCACTTTTGACTCTAGACAGTCGAATTTTACCAAGTCTGTACGCATACAAATCCGATTAGTAAAAAAAAAAAAAAAACTTGGAACTTCAGCCCATTTTCACATCTCTGTATAATCCACGAGTCAGACCCTTGTAACATCAGATAACTAAAAAGCTCCCTTCAGTGTCGTCTCCTGGTTTTACGCTAATCTTTTCCAGGCTGTGAAAAGAGCCATGGTGCTAAATCTTGCTCTGAATTAAAAAAAAAATAAGTCTATGAGTGACAGGGGACCCAGCTTTAGGACTAACTTGGATTTTTCACCTCCGTTCACTATCACTGGAGAATCACAAGCTCGTCAGGTGCTTGAGAATATTGATCGACGTCTACCGGTCTCGGTGGAACAACAGGCTCCTGTCTGACTGCAAGCTCTCACCTCTCTCTCTCTCTCTCTCTCTCTCACACACACTCACACACGCACACACAAAGTCCATCACTCTGAGCCACCTGTTGCAAAAACATCCATCCCAAGGTCTGTGTGTTTAAATTGCTGGTGGGATTGCAGCCTCCTGGATGACACGTCGCTCTCAGTGGGGTGTTTGAGCACAGCTCAGGATTATCATACGAATGAGAGCCTTTGGTCTGATAGACCGACCTGTTTTATTGACTGTCGCTAACTGCGTCTCTGGCTACTCAATCATCCTCCTGGTTTCCATTTTGTATTCCGTCTCTCTCTGTCTCCTCTCCATTTTTTCACAGTTGGCAGAATCTTGGCCTGCCAATAGAAAGCCTCTGTGATCGTCTCTTGAATTGCACCGTGCTGTCACTGGAGGAGACGCACGCAGAGGATGTCCCAATCGCTGTTGGCTTTCTTATTATTGCCAAAAGCAGAAGCACTACACTCATTCATCTTAGAGATATAACTCCGGCATCAGCTGCATTTGAAAAGCAGCAGATGTAATACGCCATTATTTATTATTAATATTTTTATTCTTTTTGCAATTAATGCTCCGAAATGCAAAATGATCACAGCTGAAAATTAACCATCCCCTGAATGCAAATGCACACCAGTCACATTTCAGGGGGATGTAAATATTTTTAAGCAAACCTCCTATAAACAGAGCTTTCATCCAGCTTAATTAGGGTGTGCTTATAATTAACTCCATTTGCGATAAACCTTCAACCCCGTGGCGTGTTTGTGAGATAGTAGTCACTCTGCACTGGTAGAGGCCCAGAAAATGAAAAAGGGCTCCCTGACCGCTGCTTTTAATTAATAAGAGCAGACAGTAACGAGCTTATTACAGTAACATTGCCCGAGTGAGTGAGGCTACGTGGGCCGAGGGTGAGGATTAGGTTGCTGACGGCGAGGCTAAATGGCGGGTGAGTGGGCTGTATGAGAGATGGAAAGAAAGCAAGTGCTCAGAAAGGAGTTTTTATTGTCGATTGCACAATGCATGTGTCGAGGTGTTGAAGGTGCACCAAATGAGCGTACAGCTGAGACAGCCGCTCCTGTTGTTAAACGCTTGATGAGTGCCAGTGTTCGAGGGAGTTGTTGGGATTTTTTTTTCCACCCATCATGCAACTCTGTATCCGGGTGGTCTGCAGTTTCACTGTGGAAATTAGTAAGGCATAAAATGACACATTTCACAAGAAATCAACGATAGTGTGGTGTGATGAAGTGGAGTCAATGTTACCCAGCCATTATCATTTTTCATTTATTAAGGAATGACACGTTGCACTTTTTTCCATTTATAGTTATGTTTAATGTTTTGGAACATTCCTTTTATCACTTACCTTATAGTAGATATAATTCCTTCATCAGCCTCGCTAAGGAATTTGGACAAAAATGTTGTTGGTCATGTTACGAAGAAACCGTAAAGCGTAAACTCCTCAGTCCAGAAGATGTCGGAAACCTTCAAGTTACAGCCTTACCTCTGATACAAAGTGCTGACACCGGAGACTCCTTCCATAAATGTCAAATGAACTCTATCTCCTTATAGAAAACTTCACCATATCATCAATGATTACACTTTTTTTTTTTTTTACTCTGTTTATTCAGACCGTACGCCATACAAGTCAGTGTGTAAATTGTAACTATAGCAATGATAACCTGAGATTAATCAACACCTTCTGACCAATCAGAATCGAGGATTCAGTGGCACTGTGGTGTAAGGGAGAAATTAAAATATATTCAGGATAACAACATGGCCTACAATTATAGCATCAATGTTTAAATGAACATAAAATATCACAATACGAGTCACAAATGTGACTCAAATCTCTCTGATATTTCTTAGGTATCCAAAGAATGCTTAAGAAACCCTTTAATATTACAGAGTGTATAGCTGCACATACTTTTACACACTCTCAAAAAAATTAAGATACTAAACTTTTGTACTAAACCTAGACACTAAGATGGTAGTAAAGTACCAAGCCATCAAGTGTATCTTTTGTAATTTTGGTTAAAAAAATAACTGTGGTATGTATTATGATACATATAGAGGTACATAGTTAAGGTATAATTTATAAATACCTTAGTTAAGGTACATAATTTGTATCTTAGTACCTACATAGTTAAGGTACATAATTTATACCCTTGAACAGAAGGAGCTTAAAACGTCTGTCATTCTGGTGTCATTTGGATGCCCAATAACCGCAGTTTGACACGGAAGTGAACAAAATAAAATAAATAGTGATAAAAGTCCATAAAATAATATTGCACATTGTTTAATGAGAGCTGATGTGAAATGAAGCATGTGGATGAAATGGATTTAGTTGAAGCACAACTTAATTACGTGACCAAGCTGTGCATATTACATCTCAGGTAACGGTTTCCTATTATGCTCATTTTGTACTTCCTTTCAGCTGCAAAGCTTAACAGTGTAGTTTTTCTCTCATGGCGATAAAAATCATAAGTGTTGGCACCCCTTGGGTTCTACTCAACATACTTCCTTGTTCAGAAGGAGCAGCGGTTTCTGCCGAATTCTAGTTTTGAGGGGGTTCTTTCAATTCGCTGGTTCCCTAGATGACAAGTTCCCAACCATGGTCTTGGAGAACCTGCACATTACATGTCAACTTATGGAGGCCTGTTAATGAGCTGATTAGTTGAATCAGGTGTGTTAGAGCAGGGAAACATTAAAATGTGCAGGACCGGGGGTTCTCTAGGAACAGGGTCGGGAACATGTGCCCTATTCCTTTCTGAGAGCTAAGGTGTTTGGACAAAAATGTAGCTGGTCATGTTACGAAGAAACCGCAAAGCGTAAACTCCTCAGTCCAGAAGATGTCGGGAAAACTTCAAGTTACAGCCTTACCTCTGATACAAAGTGCTGACACTGGAGACTCCTTCCATAAATGTCAAATGAACATCTCCTTATAGAAAACTTCACCATATCATCAATGATTACACTTTTTTTTTTTTTTTTTACTCTGTTTATTTGGAGAGTGTACAAGTTTCTGTGTAAATTGTAACTATAGCAGTGATAACCTGTGATTAATCAACACCTTCCTTTCTGAGAGCTAAGGTTATCAGGTGTAATTCCGTTTTACATTCCCATAACTTTTTTCCATTAAACTGAACTGATCTAATTTTTGTCAGGAAAATTATATTTGTGTTTGATTTGACCACAGCCTTTTCTCTTATGCACAAAAACCTGTTTTACCTGGTTGTAATTGGTGGCTGTTGGTGTTTGGGTCATGGAAAAAAGGCCTGAAGCAAGTGTGTGAGTGTGTGTAGCAGTGTTACACATCTCTCAGCTGTTACATTCTGCTCCAGCAGCCGGATTTCCCGTGTTCCCAAATTGTGTTAGGGCAGTACCCAGGCAGAATTTCATTTAGCTCGGAGATCTGGTCTCAGAGCAACCCACTGCGCTGCATGTCGGCGAAACACAAAAGCTTGTCATACTTGATCAATTTCCCTTTTCGTAAATGGCCTTTTAGTGGTGATTGGCAACAGGCCATATAACCAACTGACATTTTGTTTCCATTGATTGAAATGTGGAGGCCACACAAACCGTGCTCAAGTCACAGCATGAGAGGGAGAGAGAGAGAGAGAGAGAGAGAGAGAGACTGGATTCTGATTTGTCAGAAGGTGCTGATTAATTTTCTAGAACAGCAGCTCTGACAGTAGTGCATCTGCGAATCACAGGTTTATATTAATGCGCTCGTTCTGATACGTTATCGTTTCTATAGTAACAGCTCATTCACAGCGGATGCTAAACCTAAAAGGATTGAAAAGCGTGTAAACTTCTGTAGACGTTCCGCAACGTTTGATAATATTGTAAAAATTGTAATCGTTGGAAAAGTCGATGTGAGGTATAAAACATTTCAGGACATGCTGTTATAGGAAAATAATCGATTTCATGTTGGTAACATTAACTCCGCTTCATCACACCAACTTATTGTTGATTATTTTCCCATAACAGCACACCACCAAGTGTTTTATTTCTTGCATATTACACTGGCTTTATACTTAAACAATAGTTTTGAATAAATGTGAACATTTTTGTCAGGTTTTTTTTTTGTTAAATTGCAAAATTCTATGTTGCAAAGTGCAGCAGAATATACCTGTGTTAAAAAAACAAACAAAATACGAAAAGGGAATAGTGGTGCAGAAGTTTGACCATGTTGGCATTTTCACTGTTTAACAGAGGTAGGCTGTAAAGCCCTCCTATGCAGCCAATTTCATATAATTAGCCATGGTGCTGCTTAATATACAGTATTAGGCTAATGTTATTAGCACAAAAGGTCACGCAGCCGAAATACAATCCGGGTCGATAACAGCAATTAAGAGAGATCATGCTGATTGGATTATAGGGTTTATATGAAAGCACGACGTGACTAGGACATACACACCAAATATAGCTGTTATATGACATATGCTTGCAGTGTAACATAAAACTTTCCATGATTGCACTCTTAAAAGAAGACTAGTATATAATGATTTATTATTATTATTATTATTATTATTATTATTATTATTATCATAAATCAGCACTCTGCAAATATTTGGTCTTTTTGTTTATACCACACCCACTGTTGAATTCTTGAATCAGAAGGTGTTGATCAACAGCAGCTCTGACAGTATCCCAAATCATGTTAATGTACTTGTTCTAATACGTTACCGTTTCTATAGTAACAGCTCATTCACAGGGACTTGCATGCTGGACAATCTACATAATCTAAGATTAACAATAAGCGGATAAAAAAACGTATTGTTATTTAACAAACAAAAACATAGAATTGTGGATACGGTGACGTTTTCTCTAAAGAGATGTTCGTATAACATTTATGGAAGGAGTCTCCAGTGTCGGCGCTTTGTAACAGTCTGAGGTAAAGCTGAACTTTGTTTTAGTTTTACAGTTTCTTGGTAACATGAGAAGCTGCATCTTATTAATTTCAAGAGAGGGCGAAACGAGAGGCTGCTAACAGGAACTAACTTGTCTCACGGATATTCCATAACGTTAAATCTAACTATATACAGATAAAAAGTATGAAGTATCATTCTTTAATAAATACAAATTGTAATAGTCAGCATATTGCTGTTGTATAAGTGGAATAAAAAAAATTTGGGACATAGTGTTGGAGGAAAATAATCCACCTCCGCATGATACCACTCTCTTGTAGGTTATTTTCCAGTAACAGCACTCCCCCAAGTGTTTTATTCCTCCCTTATTATTTATTTATTATGAGTCACGGTTCGATTTTCAAGGTAGAAGTAAGTTACTGTAAATAGAGATAACACATTTTGTTATTCAGTCTAGTCATTCAGCAACATGTCTGTATGATATAAATTAAATTACATGTTTTTATTAACTATTAAACTTGTGTGTCAGTGGACACGTACACTGTATTAAAGGGAAATGGATTTTAATTCTGTAGTGAGATAACTATTGGATTATACACCGTGACTAATTGTAAAACTGTAAAACCGTGACGCTGAAACAGAGTACGAAGCAGAAGTTTCAATAAAGCATCATAAGAGGATGAAGCTTTTGAATCGGAAGCACAAAAGCACGCCGCTGACCCCAGACACTTGTTATTCCCTGCCACCCAATTAACCTGCTGCTTAAACCCTTTTTGTTGATGAGCGCCATGAAGAAATCAGCCTACAAGTAGTGAGCGATGGTCTGGAACATCGGCAGCCAACAGCGGTTGGGTCTCGCTCACAGCTAGATTTAATCTCTCCTCCGTCATTGCGATGGGGTTTGAGTAAAAGGCCACCGGGTGCATTTACTTACCGCGCCTCTGGTTAAATGATGCCTTTCATTTTGCTGGGCTGGAATGAGTGAGGAGGCGGAAGAAGACCGGGACTAACACCATCATCAGTCATGCTCTACAACTCCGGAGAGAGAAAGGCAGAACATGAGCTGATAGTTTTTGCGGCGATGCCTGGATGCACAAGGACACTCAAGTACGGTTATTCATCACACTCCCCTACCCCACCCCCACCCCCCACCCCCCCCCCACTGTTCGCTATTAGAAAAAAAAAGTGCTAAACTGTACCTTTCCTTTTCACTGGAGTGGTACCACTAAAGGAAAACTTTTTGTACCTTAATATTTATGATTTAAGGCTCATAAATGGACCATAATTAATTTTTAGAGCTTTAAATTTTGATTATGTGCTCCTTCCAAGGAAAAGATATATACTAAATAGGGCTGTACCAGACTGTGTGTTTGTGTTTTGTGTGTGTGTGTGTGTGTGTGTGTGTGTGTGTGTGTGTGTGTGTGTGTGTTTTTTGGTTTAGAAAGTTTGCCAGAAAGGTTCACAGGGTGTCTGGTTGAGACTAGAGGTGCGCAATGTATTTACAGCAATTAATCGTTCATCCTTAGTAACTGTCTGGTCAGGGTCACAGTGGTTTAAATTTTTTATTTTATTTTTTCAATGTTGTCCAGTGAGTGAGTGAGTGAGTGAGTGAGTGAGTGAGTGAGTGAGTGAGTGAGTGAGTGAGTGAGTGAGTGAGTGAGTG